>KE525091.1:278354-327083 GCA_000441895.2 Anopheles sinensis | reverse complement strand
TAAATATCGTTTGTTTTATATAAAAGTAAATCAAAATTGTTTACCTTGAATTTAAAAAAAAATAATAATCAATGTAGGCCCACAACCCATAGAAAATGAACAAAATATAGTTTTTGCAGCGCCACCTGGCGAGATTGTCCAGAAACATCATTTTATCGTGTAATATAATAGTATTACACGATGATACAACGAAAAAATTGCAAAACATTTGATTCCGAATTTTATCCCGGTAATTTGCTCTTTTCGCTCCATAGTGGTATGGTGCGTACACTTTCGGGTTATGGATTCGAGAACCATGCACTGTTACAATCGCTGGAAATAGATAACCACTATGATCGATGAACAAAATGCGGGCACTGAAATTTTTATATTCAACACAATGATCATTTTGATATGTCAGCCTTTCGCATTTGAAAGGGAAATTTCGAATAGAAAAAAGAATGATCTACAATGTGTTAATGATGATTGGTGATTGGTGACGGTTGAAGAAGCGAGTTTGCATATGAGTAGTAATCTATTGACTGAAATTCAAATGCCTTCGCCGAATCGTCGAACTAGAGATATATCGTGAATGGGAACAGAATACCTTTGAAACAACAAGTACATGGAACTGTCCTATTATTTAATGTGCAGCAAAACTGTGCTTTTGATAGATTGATGAAGACAGTAACTAAGGGCGCCCGGCAGAACTGGGAGATAAGACTAATTTTGGCAAAAAAGGATCACAAAATCTTATAGCGTTGGTTATACTGCTAAGTGGAAAAATGATACATTCGAAACTAAAGTTTCCGTTACAGATGGAAATTAAGAAACATCTAATTGCAACATTTCTAAGCAATCGCCTGAGTAACTGAATCGCTTTCACCAGGGCACTAATTAATGTAAGGGACATACGAACAGACCAAAAGCCACGTGTTACACTGCTACCTGCAAGTATAATGAATGTTATATTAGCGTGCATGTCGTAGGTGCCGTCAGGTCCCTGGGAGATACCATGATCAAAGTTCTGGTGATAGCATGTTTGTTAGTCTGGAAGTTATAGCAAAAGTATTTCAAATATGTACCTTATGCATTTTGTAACACAATAAATACTTTTTCTTGGCGTAACGACCTCTTGGTCATACCTGGCCTATGAAGGGCTTACAAGACTTTGTCCCTTGTGTACGTGGATAGTCACTCCTCTCATACAGGGGAGGGGCCCGGTCTCGGGTGGGATTCGAACCCACGCCGTCGAGGTCATGGGCCGAGTTTCTAACCGGCGCTACCGCTCGGCTGTCGCGGACCCGCTTCATAATAAATACGCAACCGATGAAACTTCGGATACAACTAAATGGGAAAAATCAATCCGTTCGAGTTTCTCTTGTCAAATGTAGTCGTTATGTACCAATATCATGTTTTATTTCAATATCATACTTATTGTGGGGAATATTCAATACAGAACTGACATATTCGTGACGATGTGAGTGTATTGTGGGGCTCGTGGGGTTGTGCCGTTGTATTCGTTTCAGCAATACACTTCGGGAAAATGCCCGGAAAGGACAACTGTGGAGGCTTTCTGTCTATGTGTTCGTTTATGCATCTATTTAGCTGTTTTTTGAACTAATCACTTAGCTTTAAGCGTGCTTCCGAACGTCTCATCGCGTTCAAGACGTTACTTGATTTTGGGACGAGGACCTAACAATCCAAAACAGTATCCTGATTTATTGACCTGCTCATATTCCTTCATTCTTTGTTTGCTTTTGTGTGAGCAATCCTCGCTTGCTATTGCTATTCGATTTGATCTACTCAATTAAAAGCATAATCGTTTGGTTCTAGCGTAGAATTGGCTATCGGTCTTGCAGGTATGTTTTTTTTAATTCTTCTAGATGCATAGTGAGCAAAACAGACTGCAATACTTCCACTTCCTTTTAACCCTCAAAAACGCTGACTGCATGTTGGATACCGAAAACTTCAAATTTGCCCTTTCATTTGTGATTCTCCTCCTAGGATCGATTGTGTCTTTTACCGTTGGTTAATATAAAATTTCACTTCCCAGCATTCAAACATGGCGACCCTAACCTTAGATTTTAGTGCAACAGGATGTCGAACCTGATACTCCACTATCCGTTCGCCGTTTTGCTTTGCTATACATATTTGTTGGATTTGGTTCGTTCTTTTAAAATGGAAATGCTTCTCTCTCGCTCAATTCGGCAAGTTCGATTTTCGTGTGACAATACCGAGCTCGGTCTTGTTTAAGCATACTTTTTTCTATTGTTATTTTGAACTAACATTTGAAGCCGAAACGTGCATTTGTGTGTGTGTGTATGTGAGATCGGCCGAAATGGGGCGGATAATTTATGTTTGTAGTGAATCGGCTTGCGCAATTTGGATTTTAATTTCCTTTGCTATCCACATTTGTCAATGACCATTTTCATTCTGCGTTTTTTTAATGATAATTTGACTAAATACAATAAAACACATTGTATTGCTGCATTGCATTTATATTTCTCGTATATTATTTCGTAGTTTGGACTTTACTTACAGATGCGATTACGAGCAACCATTGATGATGAAATGTTACCAATTCTTTCCACACAAGTCAGCGGGGCTGAAAGGATTTTGACGCAGAAGCGATACCTTCACTAAATGCTTTCATTTCTCCACTATTGCCATTGACGGCTGGATTGCCCTTTGCTAGACTCCGAGAACTGTGAAATTCGATTAATGATCGAGCATGTTCGAAAGCTTTACATAGTATACCTGTAGACAAAACTAGCTTATAGTTACTCTAATGCTATCATTACTCTTTTTTTAATGTTAAACATGCGCTGCTGTGTGCCAGCGCTTCTCCCTCCGGTACAAATGCTCGCTATGATAGTGCTTTTTGTAACATTACCTTACCCTATGTTACTACTGATTTAAAACTGTTTCGGTTCTGATTGGTAAGAATAGTTAGTCTCCCTTACGTTGCGCCTCTATTCGGTGCGGAAATACAAAACACACACCCGCCCAAATTAAAGACAATTTCGAACGTGCACAAAACGTTGTTTGTTCGGAACTGCTCAGCTACCCCAGTTCCTCAAGTTCCTCCCTCTCACCAGCTGTTGGTGAAGGGATGTGTGGCTGGAAAAGGACGAGTGGAAGCGGAACCGATTACAAATACAAATCGTCTAGAGCAAACTTATAACCAAATGACTTTTTGCAGTTAGTCTAACGCACTCAAGACAAAGTTGCTCGCAGCGGCGACACGCCAGGAGGTGTTACGGTTACAAATGTCATATGTACAGAAGGGACTAAAAAATGGAGAAGATGCAATCCCCCGGCCGATCGTCATCGAGAGCAACGCAAGCCCATCTCACCTTCGCGCGCATGCATTTGACTGTGTTAATTAATGTAATTAAAAGGAAGACGCGCGAAGGCGAAAATAGATGATCCCCGGTTGGAGTTGGAGCGTTGGCCGCCGGAACGAACAACCGGTTTGACGTAAAATGATCGTGTCCATCGGATGCTGTGACATGTCCTGTGACACATGACGTGCACGACACACAAGATTGACTTCGTTTTAAAACTAGTAACGGTTTGCATTCGGCCCCGTTTATCAACTACAACTTCATGCCAGACACATCGATTAAAATCCAAACGCATACAAAAACTTATCTCAACGCCATTCGCTCTTGCTTACGCCGCACGTGAGAAGACGAATGAGTTAAAAGAAACTTTTGATACACCAGTGTGGGTTAGAGTGCTTAAAGTAAAATGTCCTTAAACGCTAGACTAAAGTAATGCTAATGTGTGTTTTTTTACAAAATATAAACAAAGCTTCGAAAGCAGCTCTCCACTCTGCCAGGAAGACCTACTGGCTGTTCATACGATTAACCTTAGGTACCGCACCAACGATTCGGACCCGCTTGCAGTTCGGATTGTGACCGAGTACCACCGAACCGCCCGGTGTCGAATGCTGATGGTGATGGTGGACATGCTGATGCTGGTGCTGATGGTGCTGATGCGTATGCTGATGGGAATGGTGCGACTGAACGCTAATGCTAACGCTCCCGGGGACACTTTGACTCACGGTAGCATCGCTGAACTCGGGCGGTGGCGCCAGAACCACCATTCCGGCACCTTCGGCCAGCTGCGCGTTACCACCGGACGCCTCCAAGGGATGCGACCACGAATCGGCTTCGTCAGAGTCGGCCTCGATCGGCGGTGGCAGCGTGGCTAGTGTTACTGCGTGTCGCTGCTGGAGGTTCTGCTGGTTCGCCTTTGCTCGGTTCGCGGCCAACGTCGCCGCCTGTTTGCGCGTCAGCGAATTATGCCGCTGGAAGCCGGTGGCCGGCGGGCTGGGACTATCCGTACCATCGGCATCGTCGTTCTCCTCCACGTCACTTCGTCGCTCCGGGGAACTATCGACCGGCTTTTCCTTTCGTCCCTCGTCCGCGGTTGGACCAAGTCGTAGGGTCACTTTCTTTGGTTCGCTCATCCCAGACGCGACGGCACCAGCAGCGGCAACGTTGGCGGAGGGTTTTGGTGCGGTGGCGATGATCGGTTGCTTCGGAAGCGGTTGTTTCGGCGGCGGAGGGTTAGACACGTCATTGCACGTGATCGTCACCTCCTGGTCGCTGCTTACGCCCGACGATGAGTTGTCACCTTCTTCGTTGTGGTGGGCAACACCGGCGGCACCACCTTGTTCCGCACCCGCCGACGCCTGTTGTTGGCTGTTCTGTTTGCGCAGAAAATCGTTCGGGTACGACTTGGACGATTTGAGCTTCGTGCGGATTTTCTGTATCTCCTCCACCGAGAACGAATGCGGCATGGAGCTGGAACCGGTTGAACTGCCACTGTGGAAGATGAACACAACAATTAAATTACTACGATTTGATCTTTTAATGTGTTGAAACTGTCATTTCAATACATCCAAGCGTAGTTTCGTAGAGCTACCACTTTTTAGCATTGTGAAAAGCACATTAGTTTGCTTGTACCTTGTATTAATTACCATGGCAACATGAAATGTTTTTGGGGGATTCAGGAAGCGTTTGACAGCTAGTTGAAAGTGTAATTGAGTTGTAGTTTAAATTGGGCTTTATGCACAGCTGTGCAACTAACATTGTTCACCGTTTGTAACACTGCAATCTAAATTTTTGGATTTAATAGCTTAAAAACAGCTTAAAAACAATGCTTTTCTTAAAATCCAACGCTACGCTACGCTAGAAAAATTTCAAATATTTCTGTTCGACCAGTTCCGAAGACCAAGGTGGACCTCCTCTTTTTGACTAAAAAAGCGGTCATTTTGAACGTTCTTTTTAACAAAACAATCGCGTAAGCAATAATGGAACAAAGCCCAGGACGGAAACAGTCTATGCGAAATTAAAAAATCCACAGCTTCAAAGTCAATTCGTGGAGTTATTCGTAAAAACTAATTTCTTAAAATTTCAAAAGTATTAAAATTCGGTTCAATTTGATCTATTTTGCTTTACACCGAGCTATAGGAATCATAAAGAGATGCATACAAAACACCAAAAAACAGTCAACAAATATAGTAAACATTGGCCGTTAACGAATTTGAAAAATCCTGAAAAAATGACGCTAGAAACCATTTGGGCAAGATTCCAAAGCAATGTATTCAAGTGTTGAGCATCTTTATTAATGAACTGCAGACTTTGTTAATGAATCTTTAAGTTACGCACAAAGAGAAAAAAAATATAATACATAAGTCAAAGTCTTTTGCACAAAATAACGTTATACATGCGAAAATCAGGTAATTTGGGAGAGTATTCACGGTAGTTGAAACAGGAATATAAGATCAATTCATGATACCATCGCACATAGTCTATTACAAGACAGTGCCTTGAATGTAATGTTTTAGAATTAAAGACCAGAGTTATTATAACACGATTTCAATAGGAAGCATCGAAACATCAGCGCTAATAGTGGCACATCTTCATTTTCATCAAACCAACAAAATACAATTATCAGTATGAACTCTATGGTTTGACATCAAGCATCCAACCCCGTCGTCTATACTAAACCCACCTTGTATTGCTGTTGCCACTGGTTTCGGCAGCCATTCCAGGATTTTGCGACGTCTTTAGATCCCCATTGGTTTTCTTCAGTGTTCGCACCAGGCGCACGGAGTTGTCCTCATCCGGATCTGACTCGCTGAGACTGTAATCCGGCTCGGGGAGCGGTGGTGCACTGTTCGGTGGTGCTTTGTACAGGGCCTGCGGTTGCGCGACTTGCTGCTGCTGTGGTTGTACGCCCCCGGCACCGGGACGGCCAGGGAGTGCGTACTGGTTCGAGGATATGCTACTCGCTACCACGTTTCCGCCACCAATCGTCACGGTGGTTACGTTATTTCCAGCGCTTCCGGAGCTTACGCTGACGGCATTCGAACTGGCATTCGAGCGAAGGGATCCTGTTTTGCGGATCTACAAGAAAATCGAGAAACGGAGGGTAGTTAAAAATACGAAACGGAATGCGTAGGTAATTGCAGTACCTCCATACTGGTGTTGTTTACACTGGCATTCGTCGGTGTGCCGGTTGGGGCAGGTGCGGTAGGGTTGTTTCCAGCTGGCACGGACCCGGAAGCTGCGGTGAGGGACGGCACGGGACTGGCCGAATTTACACTGAGCGTTCGGTAGCCAACGTTCCGAATGTCCTGCGGCGAAGCGTAGAGTTTCGCGTTCGAGGCCGGCTTGAAGCTGGACATCACTTCCGCCTCCAGGACCTGCGATTGAACCTTGGCTTTCTGAGCGATGTGCTTCCGCAGCGCCGTGAGACACTCGTACTCGGAGCCCCGCGAAACGTCCACTTTGACGACCTGTCCGACCGGAGGTGGCGGCGGTGGATGATTCGGTGGGGGTAGGTTCAGTCTTTGCAGCGACATGTGGAGACTGTGCATGTCGTCCTGAGATCGGTGTCCCTTGTGACCGACGGTGTTGTACCAGCCGTTGGCGTTGATCGCGAGCTGCGATCCGGCAGTGGAACCGCTTCCGTGCAGCAGCGAAGCCGTGCCACCGAGATTCGCTTCCGACGGCATCGTTGCGAGGTCCGGTGTGCTGTGGAACGTGCGCTTCAGGTCGGCACCGACCTGCGGTATCGGAATCGGGCGACCCTTGAGCGTGCCGACGCCCATCTTGGAGGACTTCTTGCGCTTCATCTCGGCCACGCTGGCGTACACGATCGGTCCCTTCTGTGGCGACGTTGGTGGCGTGCCGGTGCCGCTGTCGAATCCGGTCGACTGGAACCGCGAGCTGGTCATGAGCATCGAGCAGCGGTTCGCGTCGGCTCCCTGCTGGCGCTGGAACAACTCCTCCAGCTCGGCGGCCGTGATTCGACTAGACGTTGGCCGCGACTTGATGCTGGCGGTACGCGGCTGCACGGGCGTCCCGGGGCCCGCTTGCGTCGGCGTTCCCATGGCCGAGTGGGACAGCTGCTGTTGGTGCTGCAGCTGCTGCTGCTGGATTGCTTGGAGCTGCGCCTGCAGTTGCGCCTGGTGGATCGATTCGGCCGAGGTGGATTTGGTCGCGTTCAGCAGCTCATCGTCATCGCCCTTTTCGCCGCCACCCTCCAGCCCGGCCACCATCGACTTAGCCCGAGCACGGCCGACACTGAGCGTCGTCTTTGGATCGCGGCGTGGTGGCATCGGAGCCGGTTGCTTACAGCTGCCCGGTGCACCGCCATTCATACGCCGAGGCAGCGTCGAACACTGGCGGGATGATATCGGGGTGCTCATGCCCGACCCGGACGAGTGTTGGCTAGCGATTTCCGACGACTCCAGCATCATCGAGTTGATGAGGTTCTGGGAAAGCGTCACCACGGTCATCGACACCAGTGTGCCCGAGTTCCGGATCAGGTCCACCACGTGCTCGTGCGAGGCACAAGCTACATCTTCGTTATTAATCTGTCAGAAATAAAGAAGAAATTATGATGAACAGATTCTTTTACATTGTAAAATAAACGTTTTTCGAACTTACGGCTAGAAGAAAGTCGCCCGGTTTCAAACCAGCCATGTCGGCCACACCTCCCGGATCGACGTCATCCAGGTACTGCAACGCTGGACACCGAGGGGATGGCTTGAGCTGCATCAGTGGGGAAGACGCTTTTGCGCCACGAAGGATGAATCCGAAGCCACGTTTGGCCCGATGTAATACCACTGTGCGTGGCTCACCGATGATTCTACAGAGAAATATGAATACCAATTAGTTACGACATACTTTCTGGGTAATTAGTTCGGGGTGAAACCCTAAAACTAATCGGTAACTTACGCTTTTTTCACTCGTGGAGCTGTTTGGCTGTTGTATTGCTGCTGCTGTTGGTGCTGCTGCTGCTGCTGATGTTGTTGTTGGTGATGCTGTTGTTGCTGATCGAGGGCAGATTGTTGCTGTTGCTGCTGTTGCAGCTGCTGCTGCAGATCATGGCTGACGATTTCATTGCTGCTCGTGTTGATCAGATAGTGATGGTGCGGCGTAGAGGTGGACACGTTGATGATGCTCTTCTGCCGGAACTGCACCTCCTGCACGCAGCTGGCGGGAAGAAGCCGGTCTTGTTCGTGCCCCGCACGAAACCCTCCAGCAGGCCGCAATCGGTCGAGCCGACCACCTCGATGACGTCGCCCGGCTGTATGTGAATGTGCCCGGACAGGCCAGCGTCGTAGCCCTCCATGCAGACGACGGTCGTGCTCGGATGGCCGATCGAGCAGGCCGCACTGTCGGAGTTCGTGCCAACACCGGACGAGTCGCTGATGATGTCGCTCGTGTCTCCCAGGCTTTTATCTGTGCGGTGTGCGGACAATGCGGGGAGCAATATTAGTTCCACTCAAAATCCAACCAAACGAGCGATTGAAAACAACTGCACAATTCAGAACCGATCGCAACGCCACAGGAAACGGGCAAACGGTTCTTCCGCCGGCAAACTTCGAGACTACAGGGACGCGGCGGCCCCATCGTCGCTGTTTGGACAGTGTGTTTTTATTTGATGTTTTTGTTTCCAAATGTTTGCGACCATGGGTTTCAGGTGGATGCAAAAATGTGTGTTTATCATTCCTATGCATGGTATTTGTTATTTGTGTGTGGGTAGGCGACAATTTGCCAGAACGAAACATTTGGTTTGCAGGCAATGGAACAAACTATCTATATGTATGTTTTTTTGTTTTATTTAAAAAAGAGGAAGGTTTTAAGAGTAGTGTTGTACTGATAAGCAGCGGCGAACGAATCAACACGTTCGAAGTAGCCAGCACAGTATGTTTGAGGAGCTGAACGAAAAACGTCCTAGAAGTGTTGCTAGTAAAAACAGATCCATCTAATATAGTTATAGTAGCAAAAAACAGTTCATGCAACATGGACAAACAGTAATGATAAAAAATAAATGCCGAAAAAGTAACGAACGAACGAACGAACGAACGTACAAAAAACGCGCAAAATAGAGAACATACACATAGACGTAATTATTCGGTTACAATTCCACTAGAATTCGTCGATCGGCTTGCGGTCACCCGAAAGCGACCGGTTCGTTAATTTTCTAAACCGTTCTCTCACCTGCCACTTGCTTTGGCAAACAACCGAACCATTCTGGAAGTGTGTCACTTGTTCCCGAGTGTCTAATCGAGTGACACCTTTTTCGCTTTTGTTTCAATCTTTCAAAGGACTGGCAAAAAGGACGCTAACGTTCTACTGGGCTACGTTACCTGTTACGATGCTGATGTCATCTTCATGGCTACGGTGGCTGGAACCCTCCGACAGACTGGAGCTGGCGGAGCTGAACGGATGCTCGGACGGGCAGGGGGACGGTGGGCCACCATAAATGCGCGACAGCGTCGATCCCCAGCCCAGCCCGGATCGACGCCGTGGGTTATACCGTGGCGGTCCACGGAACGGGACTGTGCGAGAAGAGGTTAAGTGGGTGATTTGGGTTTTGTTCCTTCTTGGTTCACGACCAACGAATGCATTGCACTATTGTGAAGCTCTTTTCGCAGCCTCACGGTATTCACTAGACCATCATCATGATTGTTTTGGCAGGGGTTTTGCAAAATTTTGCTCTACGGTACAAGTTATGGCTGACGAAGCGATTAGCACGCAAGTGCAAACGAAGCATTGTAAGATGGTTTACAAGACTAAAGCTTTGCTTTGGGTGAAACATAACATAGAGCGCCAAAGTGACTCTCACCAGGTAAGGACATGTGTAATGGGATACAAATCCAGTGCTTTATGATGTGCAGTTCAAAGATATCAAAGAGATTCAATGTGATTCACGTACACATTGCAGTGTAGCTACATTTAAACATACGCTCAGAAAAGTTTTTACAATCTTTTTTTTCTCGTTTTTATTAATTACGCAATTTTGTACGGCTATCTCTAAAAGAATAGCATCCGTTGGCTATTCATTAACATAATGCTGCATTTTCGATTGATTTGTTTTGATTTAGCATAGAATAAAGCCAAAATCCTTCACCAACTTTATAATTGTATGTGTTGCCATTTTTTCATTATTTTGGGCATTGACATAACAATTTGTGAACTACTTTTAACATTGTGGGAATCTCTCTAATCAAAGTGGCAAGGATGAATTACCATAAGGTGTTGAATTGCCTTGCTATATACATAGACGCGAAAGTGGACATAGCAACTTGGATACTGTATAACAAATACATATACCAGAAAGTTTGTGTTCACGATTCTCGGATATGTACGCGAGGTTCTGTCTTTGGTTGTTAGATAGGGCAAGTTTTCACCAGCACATACACATTAAATGGTTCTAATTTCGATTATTTACATTCAGACACGCACTAACATTTTCACATTTATTTAAATAGTTTAATTCATACTTAAAACATAAAGCTAGGAAGTAAGGAAAAAATCGTTAGTAGAATGTGTTGAAAAAGCACTAGGATTACATTCTACTAACAATAAGGAGAATTTAACTTCATAAAATGGTGTATTCCAATAAAAGAAAATAAGTTAGAAATGTTCAGATGGAGCGGCTTTGCATCAATCGGAATTAATTAACTTAAAGATAAAATTCCCTAAACTAGAAAACTGACTATCCAACACAAATCCTGTAAACTTTCAATAGGGAAGCGTGCCTGAAGACAGTTATGAAAGCCAAGAAGAAGTGGACGAAATCCTAATACATCCATGGGTTTCCCGGAACTGTATCACTGGTTTCAAATAGCATCTTTAGCAACGAAATGAAAATCGCTTATGTTTTGAGAAAAATAAGACGTTGCGGATGTTTAGTCCAACGTTTTTAACAGTTAAACCTATTTCTATTAAAAAGTTTCTATTAAAAAGTGCACACCGTGAATCTTATATGAAATGAAATTCAGATAAATAGTTCACTGTGAGGCAATTTTAGTACTTCCTTGCTTCCATTCGACGGATGGACGCTTTTCAATCTACGCCGACTAACCAAACGCTAACGACCACACAATTTCGATGACAATCGCTGGGAACTACCCAAAGTCGGTAATTAAATCGATTATATGGCGCTGCTGCGGTCGGACCGGTTGCGAATGGTTGAACGAGAGACTTTTGCAATAGCAGGAGGCAAGCTTTCTGGCTTGCATGGAATGGAGACTAAAATGCTTTGATTTCAATCAGTATCGCGCAGCAGGGGAACTCATAAAGTTACCATAGGCAACACCCGGCTGTTCGTGGGATGTGTTTTTTTGGCAGCAAAAACCGATACTATTTGAGTGTACCTTACTTTTCTCCGTTTTGCTAAAGAGAGACAACGAACGGGCTTGGTGAATAATGATGCAGAAACCAGCATGTTTCGCAGAAGTAAATTGGTTCGATTTCGGCACGTGCTATGTGAGAACATACTATTAAGCCTTATGTAACGACGATTGGTCCAAAACATGTTTTTACTATTCGTTTCGAAACAATATTCTTGTCGCAATACTACTTCTTGTCGCATTATCGAAAAATGTCCTTTCATAATTTTACGCTGAACAGTTTCAAAACATTAAACATCGCTATATAATTTTATAAAAGGCTTTATTGCTAAGTTGTGGATTATGTGGTTCAATACCTTCACAAGTGGAAGATAAGGGGCTTTGATAATGATTTTCCACCTCTCTTTGTACCAAGAAGCAAGCACGATATTCAAGTGCAGCTTACACATAGCCTGCCACTTGTAATGTCCAACATAATCACCCGGTATGCAGAGTGCTTAACGTGATCTCTTCGTTGATAACGAAGAACAGACCATGGCGCAACTTCAGTCAACAAATCCGCGAAGTGGGACTACGTGTTGGTTTTAACTTAACCATACTAAAAACAGGTCTGCTTTACCTTCCCTTGATAGAGCAGTGCGACGTACCACCGTGGCTCATTTGCATCGAAACCTGGGATATTTCGGAATATCTCCCACGCAAGATGGCGGCTGTAGACTCCGTTTGCGACAGACTGTTGACGAAAATTCTAAGTAGGTTCCAGTCCGGCGACGAAGGTCACGTAGCTCAGGTGGGAAGAAGTTCAGGCTCGCCCGGCAATGTATGTGCATACGACGAGTGTTGTGTATTCAGTTTCCCCACAGAGCGCAGTACAGCAATACCAATCCCAGCGGAGTGCAAAGGTGTTGATGTTAATGTATTAACCATCTCGTCACTGGATGTTAGAACGAGGTGACATTGGGCGGTTTTATTTTGGGGCTTCATGTTCTCGCTGAACATTGCTATGCCCACTAGGTCATGCGGTTGAATAATTTGTAATGTGATCTTTCCATACACGGATCGGTTTCGCGAGTAACGCCACACATCTTGATTACGCCCATCTTGAGCAGCACCGTTGGCGTTATTTCTTCGCCATCATCATCAAAACAGGGTGGAGCACCCTAAATTTTCTTGAATAATTACTCATCGTGATGCGTCATCGGTTGAGGATGTGCACCAAGACCATCACCACATCGCGGTACTGTGGTATGAGGTCGACTATGGACTAAAAAATACACATTGATATTCAGGTCAACTCGTGGGTAGTATATGCTATGTAGCTGTCACTTAAAATTGAGCAAATATACGGGATATAAAAAATATATTCCAATATGCAAGAACATTTTGTTCGAAGTATGAACGAGAATTGGAGAATAGAATTAAAAATGATAAATGTTCAACGAATTTTTCAAGATTAAATAATTCCGAAACCAAATATTTTAAATATTAAAAATCTGAGAAAAACAAGACACATGGCGAATAAATCATACTTTTCTGTTTGTTTTAAACTTTTTTTCAAAGTTTGACTGTTGCTCTAGCATAGATATTTTTTCACACCACTTGATAGTTCCGTAAGTTATAAAGTAGAATGAATATGGCGTGAACTAATGAACAAGTCCTTATCGAATTAGACAATGTAGATAAAAGAACATGTAGAATTTATTCAATGTATTTTATTCCTAAGAAATATTAAGATCTCAATAAAGCATGGAGAAGAATAAAGATAGAAAAAATTTAAAAGTATCATTAAGAACAATGAAAATTCTGCAAACCGAACAAAGTATTACGCTGTATTTACCTTGAAAGTGGTTCGCTGCTTAGCTTGTTTAAACTTCACACAATTTGCAATTGCTCCATAGTTTGTGGAAATAATATTCTCAACAGAAAAAAAATTTACACTCTATAACATAAATATGAGAGAACGACAAACAGCGAACACATAGAAAAGATGCATTCATAGATGGTGAATGGGTGCGCACTACTCTCTCGAATGTTGCTGTAGTTTTATGAGTATGACTAGCGAAACAATGCATCGTTTGCAAACGAAAAGAGAAAACAAGTATGCGCTATGATGGCTAATAATCTATGTAAAAGGTATTTCTACAAATCAGAGCGTTGCTGGAATGTCAATAAATGTTCTAAGAAGAAACCAACCAGGTTTGATTGTTGATGAAACTTGCAACTGTGTTCAGATGAATTTTAATTATAATATACAGATAAGTCATTCATTAACATTCCTTCCTAAAGTGAACGTAAGTAGGTGGCATGGTAAGTCATTGCATAACTGACCCAAAATGATGGAGCGAACATGAATAAAAAAAGAACAATCATGATGATAGACTATGATGTAGATGAGGGCGAAGAACGATGAGCAGAACATGAAACTGGTACTCATAAAAAGTGAAAAAGAAGAGTAGTAAGAGAAATCAAACATAACAACACGAGACTAGTGTAATGTAAAGAATTGATAGTGGCTGCGCGTAGAACATGAATAAAACTGTGTGAGGTGTGCATTTGTTAAAAAAGTTGTTGTATGAAGTAGCCAGCTACTGCTGTTACACGTTGTACAATGCCGTTTGCGAGCCGAGGAACTCTAACGGGTGCCTTTTTAATTCGTCAGATTCCTTTTGTTCGGGTTTTGTTTTCACTTAGCCAATGCGTTACATTTTTTATTCTTACTACTTCTTTTCCGTGTCATTATTTGTTCTACTTACCAATATCCTCGCTCTTGTAGTTTTGTATCATCTCAGCCAGTTCTAGATTGCCAGCAATCACAGCAACCTGCGCACAAGTAGCATGATACGAGCAGGAATCATGAAAAAGTCATTAGTAAAAAAAGATAGTTGTAGAATATAAAATTCGAAATTATAAAATTATGCATTAAATTGGAACACACTTCTAGAGGGACACAAAACATCCCAAGAAAACATAACTAGAAACAATAACAAATATTCAATATGTACACTAAACTGTTAAATTTTTATAAGGATTTTCTACGATTACGTTTCTACCGTAAATGATAAAAATAGTTTTTTTCCTTTGCATAGTTTTTACTATGCAGTATTTAATCTACGAGAAATTAATACATACAATACGAAATAATTGAAAACAAACATAGAAACAAATATTTAAAATGATAGTATACCTGGTACGGTGTCTGGTTGGCATAGTTTAGTGCGCCTCGGTTGGCACCACGAAAGAGTAGCATTCTAGCGCAAGCCTCCTGATTGTTAACAGCGCAAACATGCAGCGGCGTGTTGCCGGAAGCGTTCTGACCATCCATATCCGCACCGTAGAACAGTAAATGTTCTAAGTGATGTACTAACCCGTTCCGACAAGCCTACACTCACCGCACACGCACGCACGCACACGCGTTGTAGTCATAACGTTCAGTCGGGTCAGTGGGTGGGGGAAGGGGATGTCGAGAGCCATCCAGGACGAAAGGATAGTTGTTCAGGATGAAATGAGCGAGGAGGGGTGTCGTGTGTACGAAGGTCGTGTGTTCGTTGTGTGGATAGTGATAGTAAACCCACCCAGTAATGATAGTAATAGTTAAAGTAGAACCAAGGACGTAATTTTTCGTGGATTATTTAGTTACGCAGAATCCACAGTTTGTTCCGAAACGAATCGAAGTATTAGTGTAAAAGGTGGTGTGTGTTTTAAGTATAGTGGAGCATGTTCGCAGATATCAGTAGTATGTGAAATGGAGCGAAAAGGAGAGAAGAAAAGAAAAAAGAGTATCATTAGAAACACGAAGAATAAAAACGTCTCATTTGGGAAAAATTTTGATGCGACATATTGTTTGTTGAGAAACTAGTTTAAAAAATCAAATGAGCCTAAGCACTCTTTTTTCTTAGAAAGGGGGAAGTAACACCGAAAATATCGGAAGGTGTCAATGTAAAATACTATAGTATTTCCTCATACAATTTGACCAATCAAAACATTGCATTTACTACACAAGGGTATACTTCTTCACGATATTATCCGACGCTGGTGAGGGTAATGTAAAAGCTACTTTAGTTTGTTCTGTTTAATCCCCCATTTGTGCTACTGCAATCATCCTCGTTCAAGATAAGTCGCATCACCTGCGGTTTCACAACCTCGATGATTCATTCATATTACATCGCCCAATACCCAATCACCAGCACAAACAACAGAAGAAAGATACTACGAGGAGAAACTACAATACAAACGCAAGCAACGTCCATCATCCCGTGGACCGTTGGATTCGTAATGTTGATTTATGTGCGGGTTTTGCTATCCCACTCGATGCAACACTACCCGTACCTGGTGCACTTCCTGCCATCCTTGGCTATCCTGGATGCCGAGTGTGGCATGGTCGTGCAGAAGCACTTCGCTGATTTTGGGATCTGTTTTGCGCGTGACAGATAGATACACGGGCGTTAAACCTTTCGTATCCCGGTAGTTGGGTGACGCTCCAAGCTCCAGTAGGGTGCTAAAAGAAGGAAAAGATGTATAAGTATGTAATGTATTAATTTTATAATTCACTTTATCTTTTGTTATTTGTGTCTTGTGTATTAAAAAAATTTTACACTGAACCGGCCTTAAAACACAATAATTCCTCAAATGAACATAAGTCATACTAGAGATATCAACAGAGAGCAAAGCAAGCAAGTATCACCTACGTGGAACAGACTACTAGGATTAGGTGTGGGCAGAGAAATATTCATTCAATGTTGTAGCTGTTCATTGATCGATTCATGGTGGTTGAGTAGTGGTGGTAGAATAAATTAATTAATGTAATCCACCTTGAATGATTCGCATCCCACGGAAGAGTAAGCGTGTACCCAATTGCCAATAAGAGAAGCAGAATGATTTATCTCACAGGAAACTTATAAATGCTCATACATTTCTCATACATCCGCCTCACGACGCCCTGAAGATTTCTCATCTCATCGCGACAACTATGCAGAATTAACGACTTTTTTTGGAAAATGAGCTGCAAACGTAATAGTCGCGGAACTCGTTAAAAAATGTCACCTTAACTACCTTGAAAAGTGCTAAAGAAAGCCGATGAAAGCGCAGATAGTTCTTTGATATGATCAGCGGTATGAATTGTCGAACAACGGTTTGACCGTTCTACTGACCACAATAGCAGGGAAATGCTTGGACACAGACTGTTTGAATCCAGAACGCTTAAAGTTGCCTAGATCACGAGTGTAATGGCCTCAATCAGCGCAGTGAAGACCAAACAACAAAAAAACATCTTGTAGATTAAACAACTCGACAAGCGCGACCTGGACAGCGAACATGGATCATTTGGTACCCTAAATGGTATGGGCCAGTTTTTGCTGCTATTCGTGCGTGTCGAACTGCCGCTGGAGCTGGTTGATTATCAGCAAAATCTCTGCCACCGTCCGAGGAGCAAACGTTCCTGAACATGGATAGAAAATATGGCACAATAATTTGATGCTGGTGGGTTGGTTTAGAACCGACTTGATGTTGGAAGAAACAGACGAAAAGAAGCAGCTTAAGTACGATGAACTTGTAAACGAATCAATCGCAACAACCAAGAGCCCGCTCGTGCATTAAGGGCCGGATGGGAAATAATGCAACATCGATGAGCAAACCGAACAATCGATTGGCCCCCTTCACCTGATGTACCTTCAATCCCTGCCAATGGAATGTATTTGGTGGTCACTTAAATTTCGAGAATAAAAAATAAACCCCCACGTAGTGGAAACCCATAACTGACGGGCACAAAATCCATCATCTGCGATCTAGGAAAAGCGCATAAGATTAATCGTTCCCTTTTGCTTCCTGTGGATGCGAACAATATAGCTACGTATTTTCACTCAAACAGAAAATATTTTACCGGTTGTCCGATTACACGCCGCCGCCCTCTGGGTGGCATTGGATTGAATTGCGCTCCAGAACATCGGCCATATTTCCGTTATCGCTAAGTGGTTTATCCCTCGAGGAAGAAATCTAGGCTAGGCCATGGGTTCGGTATCGAAACGTGGCACGCCATAACGGGTGCCGTTCGAATTAAAGGCCGCTTTTGGCAGCCCGCTTAAACCCGAGGTTTGTATTTTGGGACCACCGAGGAATACGCAGCGATCGTTTGCGGGGCTGCGAAGCTTATAATTCAGCGCTTGCAGACTAACAATAAATAAAATTATTATTTAAACAAGCAGCTTTTTCGTTCTGTGTAGTGAATTACAATATGCTACGCACTCGCCATGGCGGCGTGCATGAAGTTTACAGAGGAGTGACGAAGAATTCCGCTTGCCAAGACGGATAAAGTCTTGCATGAAACACCTGCGCGTTCAAACAGGACTGTCCAGAACCGTTTGTGTCTTATTGAATCGTCAATGAACGTGACTGGCGACTTCTTTGTCCGCCGCAGACGCCTTCGAATGGCGAACCGTGGTCGACCGGTCGGCGTAGGTGTCATTCGGCCCCCGTCCGTGTGTCCAAGAAGGAAACAGTGGGAAATTAAGACAACTGAAGATATTGCCTCGGCGGACGTGGAACATATATGCTTACCTGACCGCTTCCAGGCTGTCACGCTCGACCGCTCGATGCAGGGCCGTGGCGCCGTCGCGCGTCCGATAGTCGAGCAGCGCGCCACCGTTAACGAGCGCTATTAGCAGCTTGTTCGGCTTTTTCGCACCGGTCGCGATGGTGAGCGGCGTTTCGCCCGTTTCCTGGCAGTGGAAATTCGGGTCCAATCCTTTGGCACACATCTTGGCAATCTTTTCCACCTGCCCGCTGTTGATGCACTCGATGAAGCGGCGCAGGTTGGCGCGGGTGTGCAGCGCCTTCAGCTGGCGCTCGTCCAGGTTGAGCATCTTATATACCCGCCGTTTGTATTTCAGCTGCAAGTGGAGGGATGGAAGCGGAGGAAATGAGAATAATTAAATTAATTAAAAAGCTAGGTGGATGTGATTTATGTGTTTCACTAGAAATGGTTCGTGTGGAATCAGAACAAAACAAAAAAAAAGGAATATGAGGTTGTGCTACTAAATCTAGTTCCTTTGGCAAGTATTGTCGAACGACATTACACAGAGCATTTTTTATAATTACATAAAATTATAAAATGTTTTGTATCTCGTTTAAACCAAAATTTCATTGCATGAAACAAGTTTTTCCTTATGTGGCCTAACCGATAAATTTTGACTAAAGTGGTATAATGGTTATTTTATTCTTAAACCTAGTTTATTTTTTTTAAGTTAATGTTTCCAGTTTCCACGTTCTCAAATACATACATTAAATCTGTCGCTATTGACTATCTGTTTTTTAATTCCCCAGTTCTAAAATACAGGCTTGTAAAAAATAAGTATTTCTTTCAATATTTTTTTCTGTTATATATCTATGTGTTCTATATGCAAACAAAGAACATAAAATATACTTAAACATTTGACGTGAAGAGCCCATTGTTATTTACCAACATCAAAACGTGTGAGATGACAAATGAGGGTTTTTTTTGGGATCAACAAAAAGGGTTTACTTTTTCCGCACAACAACATGCAAATGCAAGCTCAACAATTTCTAAGGGATATGTTAAAATTCATACAAACGTGTTTCGTTTTCTTTCAAATTAAAAACAAAACACAGTTGCGAAAGTTTTTTAACGTATTTCGCTCATTAACAAAAAACGTACGCTGTCTGGAGAGACTCTTAACTCCTATTGTTGCAAGGGAAGAAAAATACACTCTTTAGAATTGTTTCGTACGTGACAAAAGAATGAAAGGATTCAACTCTGAACCAACATCACATCGTTAAACACACATCAAGGATTATCAATGCGATGGAAAACGGTTGCTGTGAAAAACAAAAATATATTTTTTTAAACAAGCAGAGAACCACACTCCACGTATGTGCATTTCAAAATAGATATTGTAAACCGCATCACATACGTTTATATGTTGTAAAATAAAAAAAGGCTTCTCACATATTTATTTGAGCGTAAACATAAACAACAAAATTGAGAAAAACCGTAGCACTATCATGGCTTTGTATCTATAATGCATCGTTAGCTTAAGATGTCTCATGCACTCGTTTACGCTTTCTACACGATGGATGAATGAAGTTCGCCAATTCGCGCACACTGATATGAGATACGGTGGCGAAACGCCGATGCTCTAACGACGGGCGAGAGATTACTCTCGAATGTGGTGCAGTCCGCCTGCCATTATACTTTCCACCTACGCTGCTAGGCAATTCGACAATTCGAAGGGCGCCAAGGCAAGCAAAAGTGCAGCGAAAGGTACAGCTGGAACATTTATGTTTATTTAACATGCACAACAATAAATTACATGCTTCGCATGCTCGCAGTCACGCTGCTCCGCAACTAAATAGTTTGTCGACCGTGGCGTGGTCCCGGCACGAATTGTCCGTCATTTGACGAGATGCGTGCGAGCATATGTAAATTACGGTTATTGACTTGTCCCGCGCGTCTTCCGAGCTCACTGAACCGTGAATCCGAAGACCCGATGGACCGAAGAACCGTCTCGGAGCGCGTCGGGTGCATCAGTTTCGGCCCTACGCCCCACGCCGAGGCCGGAGGCTCCACGGCGGTGGAGACGGTGAACTCGCGGCCCTTCAATGACCAGCCTACAAGCCCATTGTTCAGCGGCTCCCAAGACAGAGAATCTTTCAAGACGATTGATATTCCGGTACGCGTGTGTGCAGCGACGAGTTGAAACACCCGGAAACAGCCGCTTAAGCTAATCAGTCAAAAATGCACTCCATGAAGGGTTAACGAATGTGTGTATGTATGTGTTACTGTGCTTGTTTGCCAGTGTTTAGATATAAATAAATATTTATTTTTCATCGATATTAGAAGAAACAACAATAACATGCAAGCCTTGGAATCGGAGACCGAAAACTAAAACAATCGTTGAAGTTGAATTGTGCACGAAAAAAGTAAAATTTAGAATGTGGAAGTGCGTCTAATATAAGTACACAACTATTTTGTAAAAATAATGACGATGAAAGCATCTCTTGGCAAGATGTTTTTTTGTTGATTTTGAATGAATTGTTAATATTGACATACAATACATATCTCAAAAAATTAGCAGAATTGTGTTAGGTGTCAATAAGTTCAATTAGCTTTAACGCTATTCACTTGCCTTCTCGTCGTTTATAATCCTTATAATAACAAACTACTAACACAATACACTTCAATATACATTTTTAAATATTTGATTTCGCAAAACATTTAAACTCGCAAATATTTACAGATAAATATTACAGACAAATAGAATTTAACAAAATGATACACTTATGGTAGCACCACGCGATACTTACCTCCAAGTAACCGACTGGTCCATTAAACGGGTAATCTCCTAATCGTCGTTCTTCGTCAAGAAATTTGCCTGCCTTGCCGTTCGATGGCGGGGAGAATAAACCATAGTTGAAACTTTCTTTCAATTCCTGCAACAAAGAAGAAAAGAAATATGTTAAGTAAAGGTTGAATGCTTAGAAAAAGGTTGAATTATTAATAAAAGCTGCTCGCTTTAGCCCAAATGTGAACTTTTGGAAGATCGAAAATCGATACCACCATCACGAGGAAATGAAGCAATTCTAATTACAGTTCCAAAAGCCTGCATCTTAGGGAGTAGAGCGCTTACGAAACACAACGAAGGAGTAAAATATCCTTTGAACCGCGCAAATCTCAAGGAAACCGACGGAAGGTAATGCTGGATCGAGACTTTTCTGCTGGTTGTTTGTTGTGTGGTGCTGCTAAAAAATCAACCCCCATCCCCGGCCGTTCCATCTAACCCACGGCCACACGTTCCACTTGATTTACGGCCACAGCGCATTCGTCTTGACGCATAAGGGCCCCGCCGGCATCAGAAACATTGTCCTGGAACGAAGGAAACGGCTATGTTGTTGAATGAGTGTTCGTGTGTTCGTGTGTGTGTGCGTGGAGTAGCATCAGCAGCATCGTCAAGTGTGTCTCAGTGCATGACAGTAAAAATATCGACCCATCAACTCCAGGGCTGCTGGGCTAATGTGGCGTTCGGGCGTTCGGCTTCCGTCCTGCGTTCCACAAACCCAACTCCTTGGCGGGAACCCCCAGCCGGAGGCAGCCGCACCCGAACATGTGCGCAGTGTGATTGCATTAAATTCAAATTATCCAACTGACTGCATCATCGTCAACATCATGAGCCGGGGCTACATTTTCTATCAGCACGACCGGCACCGGGAACATGTTTGGCGTTCGCAAAGCCAGGCGGAAACGCAAAGTTTGTCACTAATTTAGCATCGTCGTCGAACGTCGTCACGAGAACGAATCATTCGGAGAGGCCCTCGTGGGCAAACACCAGGACGGACGAATCTCGGTAAATTCTGTCTAATTTGATTGCTTCCGGGTATTTTTGATTGCGTAAAAATCATTTCCGTACATTTTTCTGTTACTTTGAAAATGGGTGACAACATTTAAACTGATGCTTGATGATGATTGCAGTGAAAAATATTTTAGTTTTTTCGAATACATGTTTTTCATTCACTGTCACAAAATAGATGCTCATCGAAAGATCGTTTAAATCATTTTGAATTTAAAAACTTAAAAGTAAAGTTAAAGTATGAAATACATAAATAATGCAATTAACACCTGAATTCAGAAATACTTTGCAAAGAACAGATGATAGTGGCATTATGCGGATCCACAAACATAGGCGAGCATTTTTAGAAACAAAAATCAACAAAACCCGATGCAATTAGTTTCTATTTGTTTGAGGATAATTGAGTTTCAAATGTTATATGGCGTATCGCTGAGCACCACGGCCTAACCGCAACGATTGGGAAGTTTTCCGCACTATTGTCCCATTATAATGCATTTGGATTCATTTACGGATCGTTCTGCAAAATCCTCGCCCTCTAAATTCGGTGCAGCATAAGAAAGACCGACGACAATAGGTAAGTCTGGGCCAAGGACCAACAACGGTCGGGAAAACCCCACCCAAAAGAACCGGCAGTTTCGTTGCGGGAAGCCTGGTTGTCTATATGCGGGTCACGTTCGCCGTTCCAGCGTGAGCTGCATTTTTGTTTCGGTGCACCGCAAAGTCCAGCAAAGTCGCAGTTGCCGGTCGGATGGCGCTACTCGGTGTAGCATCATCGCCTTCAACACCATCCCGCCGGATGGTAACCTGGCAAGGTGTTTTTCGTTATGCAATGTCGTTTCGGACAAAAGTTGGTCAGAAAACAATATCTTTTCACTGCATTTCCCGCAATGAAAAGTGGACGGAGCAACTAGCATAACACGGGAGACCCAATGGAACTTCTTTTTCCTTAGTTATTAGGGGTTTTGTCAAAATGTGCAAACGTGCCAACATTGGGCACTAGATCAGTGTACTTTAAACTTTTAATAACTAAGTACGATGAGATGGTGTTATGTTTTGGGCACACAACAAAAACCAGTTGAAAGAAGCAAACAAAAGGCAGGCGTTGCCCACCGGAAGCGTAACACCCTTGCGTAACATCGGACCGGCCCCGGTTTGACACAGAAACCTTCACCGTTCATCGTCACTTTTCGCACCCCGCCGGAATAGATTTAATTAAAATGTATAAGTAATCTGTCGTGCAAAAGGCCTTAATAAATTAAAATGATTCATCAGTTTCGACCATGACGTTTAACAGATGATAAACACTGTGATATATAACAAGTTGCCAGTATGAAGCAGAAAGGAAAATAAATTTAAAAACAAAAGCAAGCTTGAAAGGGAACGTTTCAAAGTAGTTCTGGAAATACTAACATTTATTTTGATAGCAACGTACGATATTATGTTTGATTTAGTTAGAGGTAGTGGACATTAAAAACCCATTAATCAAGGTTTTATGGTTAAGGTGAAACCCAAAGTTTTGAAAACATTTGCTTTGCTATTTGAAGTGATCTGATAAGATGAATTTCTGTAAATATATTAGAACACTAGAGAATTTTTTTTTCGAGAACATTTTATACTTGTTTAATCGTATGAATAGACGACACTTAATTTTTGTGACAATTGTTGAATGTGAATGAATGTTAACGAACATGCGTGAACGGTAGAATTAAAATGGAAAAGAAAAAATAAATAGAAATATATCACAAAATTAGTTCGAAATGATTGTCTCGTAATAGTAATTAAACCAGTGGTGCATGCTCCTCAATCGAATAGAAAACGTGAATACTTCCATTACCTAAGTGGTTTTCCCTCTCAACCGAAAAATATTTAACATATCGCTTGATGGGTTTTTCATTTTCACTTCATTTCAGACGTAAGATTTTACCGAAAAAGCACCAAGTCTTGCACCCTGAACCATCCCTGTGATAATCTCTCCATAAATATTATTAAAATGTTAAAAATTAATAAAATAAATTTAATATAAGATAAAATAGTATCTTATAACAAAAAATAGTATCTTAATATCTTCAATGAGGTAAAAGCTTAAGGCCTGCAAACGTCAATCAAGACATCAAACGCCAAATCCCTGAGGTGGGTAAAACACCCATCGATCCACCTTTAACACAAACAAAACGCTACCCATCTCAGCCCTTAAAGTAGTATGTTAATTGTTGAAGCACGAAAATCATCGAGCTACATGTGAAATAAAAGCATTCCAGCACGGTAGCAAACAGCCTACTTAAAATGTCCTTCCTGAAAATAGACATAGCAATTGCGGGGGCACGACCTAAATGGTATCACATACGCTCATTGGATTAACATTGCCTTGCCATACGCTACGGCTTGAGGCTTGCCGAGCCCACTTTAATTGTTGCTGTACCATGAGTTCGACACTCGTACTGAAAACTGGGAAGCACCAATGGCGATCCGAACAGTGGTGGAGCCTCCTTTTTTTGAAACACACGCCTGACCATGTCAAATGGGCAGAACTGTGCGAAAGTTCAGTTCCGAACTCGATTCGAACGGTGAACAATGTTCCGAATCACGTTGAATCGATCCTACAAAAGCGGATGCTTGATGGGCTGCGCAGTTGGATTCGCTCCTGTGATCGCTGGAATGCGAAGCGATTCGGACCGGGAACAATCGCTGTCCAAGCTGCTTTCATCCGTGGCGTTGGAGGCCCCGGTAGGGTCATTACTTTGTGTGTGATGCTTTGCCGGGCGATGTAACGCACCACTGGTTCCTTCGGTTGTACGCGAGGTTCGCGTTCGCACAGTTTATTTGGCATTTTTGTTTCGTTGGAAATGAACTTGCGTGCCCAACCTCTACCGCTAGTCTCGAGACCAATCTGCATGCGACAACAGACTATGGCCGATTGTTGGGCCCGGATGCCGATGGACTCGATCACTAGAATTGTTGGGCCTTTTTGTCTCCGACACTGTCGGAATGTTTCTGCACGCATCATTGACCACTCGGAGGGGTATTAAGTGGCACGCGAATAGCACCGCCTGTCCACTGTCCAAGGGAACGACATCGCGTTAAATGACATGAACAAATAAAACAACAAAAAACACCATTGCAGACACTGGTTGATTGCTCTTTTTTTTAGGTCCGAAGCTATAAAATACAATCCTAAAATGGTGACACTACACGAGTAGCTCACGCAACAAACCAGAAACAGTAAGGCACGAAGTCATTATCTCCGGTGTAAAAAAGAGACCATCGGGAAATAATTGTCGTTTTACAATCATGGAGGAAGAAAAGGCTAATCTGTGTGATATTGAAAAAAATAACATTTTTATTCAACAAACACTTCAATTTATTGCATCAGTGGCTGAAATGGCTTGTTGTTAGACTGCGAACAATGAAATCATTATGGTTTATTTTCAAGGAATTGTGATAGTTGTTTTGAATGATTTCAACAACATACTCACCGCAATTTATATTCATATACATATTGACAGATGGGACAATACACAGGAGTTCAAAACAATGAAACATTTGAAAATAAATACAAACAAGTAAGGGAAAATAATGCACCCTCATAGCGGTAACAAAATTGAATTCTCATATTACATTAATAAAAAACATGAATACACAAATTCAAAATTTTGGACCTTATTTGAAGAACAAGAACATAAATGCTACAATAATAAACTCCCTTTTTTCAACAAATTTTCTGTCGGTAATTTCCTTGCCCCGTCGATAGATTTTAAGCACTAGACTTTTTAAAGCCAACATGACAATCAATTAGAAAAAAGCAACAAATTAACAAAATACAATTTCCCAAGCACATACAGGATCAAACTTTGACGTAACAGACGCTAATCACAAAAAGTTTATAAATTTTTTGATCATTAAATAAACAATTTGTTTATAACGAAAGAACAATATGAAAACGCTTTGAGGAATGCGTTTTGGTGAAAACTTTGTCTACTATTAAAAATAAATGTTTGAAAGCTAAGGCAGGTTTCAAACTGGTTCATTAATGCATCGATTATTGCTAGTTTTAAAAAACGAAGTTTTTCTAGTTGCTTTTCCTAATAAATTTTTATGTTTTCTCTGGATTCCTCAAGCGAAACTTTGATTCACTGGGAAAAGATTTGTCGGCACATTATCACGATTTTTTCGAGTCACAAAATTCAAGCATCTGTCAAATAAGCAAATGATTAATTTCATAACTTTAACGTTGCACAATTTGCTCAACTGATGCACATTACCACGATATTCAGACATTGTAAATGAAAATTAATTGCGTACAACTTAAGAATTGTGCCCGAATGGACTTCTCCAAGAATCCGAAGGTATATCGGGAATTGTAAACCGCTAACCGGCTAACGAAGGTGTTAAAAATGTTCTCTTGGTTTCAGCGGGCCAAACACGCAACACCATCGCGCAACACAATCGTTGGATTTATCACTAATCTTTCCCGCATGCCAGGGAAGATTCTTATGGTCTTTTGACGATGCACAGCTCGCAAGTAAAAGAAATGACAATTGCATTAAAAAAGCTGGCAGCCATATGCTTGCATGTGCTTGTGCCGGTTTTCTGATTGGTTTGTGCGACGGTAAGAATGTTGCGTGCGTATGTAAATTTGTATTCAACCACTCGGTGCGGCTTGCTTACGTTTGATTTGGGCGCACCCTCGATCCTTCTTTGTTGCCCAGAGTGTATGTGTTGTTGGCATGACGCGATTTTCAACTCTCATCCGCACCCGCCGGTGTTTATCCTCGCACGATCCTGTGAGGCAATGAATGTTCAAGCAGGCACCAACATCGGGCAACAATGTTGCCTCAGTTCAGGAGGCGGCATCCGTTCAGCGTCACAAGCAAAAGATCGCCGTATGTGCAAGACTGCTTTTCTCACGAACAGATCGAATCCATCGCTCCCTCCTCCGATCCTTCCGTCGAATCAGTTCCGGACCTACTCAAGGTGTCCACTCGCACCCCGAACGTTGGTGTGACCATTTTGGGAGACGATCTGTTTTTTCTCTTTGCTTGCGCTGTCTGATTTATTTGCCGGCCGGAGTCGCCATTCGGAGGGCTAGAGAATGGCATTTTTCCACCGCGAGCGGATGTTTAACGATTACGTACGGCTGATAGTCAAACAATTCCCGCTTCTCGACGTTTCTTTCGCAGCCTCTCGGTCTTGGCCCGGAGTACGAGCGCTTTTTTTTCTCTTCCAACGGTACTGTAAGTGGAACCAAACCAGCCACACACACCACTTTAGCGCGAGCAGCGGAAGCATTGTGCCCGCCGTTAGGCGTTTATTTCCATTTTCTCCCGAGGGTCACACCATGGCACAGGGCCACAAAAATGGCCCTTCACGGCGTTGGCGAAAGGTGAAAACAGTTTGCCATTTGCATCGAGGCACCTTTGGTGGCTTTGGTGAAGGTTGCATACAAGGGAAGAGTGGGTGGTTTTTGTCCCTGGACGGAGCCAAGGTTATGCGTCAAACAACAGCAAGACGACGCCAGCGGATCGACCCTGCTTCGTTAGAGAAGTGATGCTCCCGAAAGGAGTTGCGGAGAGTGTCACCAAGTCCACGGAAATAGCATGGTTAGTAGTAGTTTCTTTTTATTGTCCCTTTTCTTCGGCCATAAACGCAAAGCTATACACGGTGGCTTGTTGTTGGCTTAACCCATGGATTGAAAAGCGTTATGTGGCGAATATACTAAAACATGTGTTCAGTGGTGGATTTTGTATGACCCAGACAGCAGGCGAATGTGGAATCATAAACAGTTTATATTAGGCAAAAAATATATAAATTCAAAGAAGAATTCATTGTGTTTATGTAGTATTTTCGAGAAATAACTTTAAATCAAAGCTAAATTACTGATAAAAAAGAACACTTATCCCTGCACGCAATAGATTTAGCATGAAAAAGTGTGTCAACTATACAGCCATTGCCACCAATCTTTGTGAAAAAATGTAAATAAAAAAGGTAATTATGGTTTTCCTAGAAAATCGCACGGTAACTACACAAAATGTTGATTAATTTATGTTTTATAAGTAACTTGTGAAACCCGCACAGAAGCGAATAATTCGTGGGTATGAACAATTTTTTATAGCTGCTAAACGTCACTTTTTTTTGTTTGTTTGCAAACGCAGTTTTATATTTTTTCAAATTATTCAAAATTTTCAATAACTTGCCTCATTTCCTATTTGTAGGTACAATAACTTTCAGTAGGACAATTATCTTCATGTTCTCATTTATTCTGAACAAACAAATTTTCGGATCACAGAACATTAAAATAAAGGGACAAAACTATGTAAACGCGAGACAAAAACTGATGGGTTAGAGACAAACTCAGATGCGTTAGAGTCAAAAGTTGACGTGCTGTTTCAAACATAGTTTGGTTCGAGTTTGGGTTTTTTAATTGAATGCACAAATTGACCTGAAAATGCAAAGTATATTTTTTGCATTGCTTTTGGTTCGACAAAAAAGTTTCATTAAAAAGTTAAGCAAAAGCGGTTTCCATTTAAAATAACCGGCTTTAATTAAGGTTGGCTTTTAAATAAACCTCTATTCGTTAAGGTGGCCCTACAAAGTTGATAATATAATCGACAATCATGTCAACATGAAACCGTCAGTCCACCAGCATAGAACCAGTCCATTCCTTAAAACAAACGATCGTTGGTGTAAGTAAGCAAAAGCAATAACCTTTAACCTACAACAGCGTGTAACTACAAAAAAAAATATATATTCCTCTAACTCCGCCTCATCGACCGCGTAATTCCGGCTTTTATTGTACCAACAAATAGCCTCACGAAGAGCATTGGCTGCCCTGCGATCTGATGTGATGCTTCTGCTCTTGAATCTTCTTCGCGGAAACTTTTCCCAATCGACCTAAACGGAGGCCAACCGACAGAAATGGGGATTTTTTTCCACAACCTACCAAGAACAAAGGCACTAGTTTTTTTAGTAAATATAAAAGACGAACCAATATTAAAAGCACGAAGGTAAATCGATTTTCTCCACCGACCGCGAATGGTTGGCTGCGATTCCCTCGAGTGGCCTCGAAGGGGAAACGAGCCCAACCTGAACGATGCTCCACGCATTCCGGTTCTGTCGAATGGTTGTTGCCCGGTAACTGCTGCATCAAGTGATTGATTTGGAGCACTTTGGAGCCCATCCCAAATAGCTCACGATCGAACAGATTCAGAAACATAAGAGGAAAGCATCGCCATTCGGTTTGGGGTTGTTTTGCTCAATCTGACCTTCCATCGATCGCAGAACAAAAAATAGAAAAAAACAGCCACATGCGAAAAAATGTGTTTTAAATAGGTTAGTGGATGTGATTGAAAACAATTACATGCTATTTTTATAGCAATCAGTTGAATGGTAGCTATACAGACTTGCTAGACAAAGTAATTGTTAAGATAATATCGTATAGATAAAGCGAATCATGTACAACTATTAAAGTATACACTCGAACATACCATCCATCGAGGATAGATACCATCATTAAAAAACAGTTTAACCCTTCCAAGTAAATACAAAACATGCAATGTCCCTGGGAAGGGCTGAAGGTTCCTGAATGCCACACACATACAGATACCAGGGGTCAGTTGTCAGATTGTTGATTGCATAACAACGCGCTTGTTTCGTAAACCTCGCGCAGCAACGCGAATCCAAATATTGACAGTTTCCAAGGCGCTACCCGTTCAAAAAGGGTGTTGATGATATGAATTGGGGTGTGCCAGCCTCTGTTGCCGCCATGTCAACCTTCCCGATCCTTCCAGCTCGTTTACATTGTAACTTTGGAAACCAACACACGAAAAGGATGGGATCGTGTGCCAGGAATAGGGATTGACAAGCGTCGGGTTCGTCGGGGAAGTAATGCGTCCGGAGTCCGCAAAGGATGTTGCAAAGGTGCATTAAATCGCCGACGACGAAGAGCATGGTAAAAATACCATAAAAGTTTTTTCTTCCCCAGAGACGGTTGGATAATTTTCTCCGAACGTGGCTTGAAGTGACTCTTGGACACCTTCGCTGCGATCCACGTATAAATCATGGAAATAAACAGCGTAAAACGAGGCAAGCTTTAACCATTGGGGAGTGAATGCTGCGTCATCGTCCGATCAGCCCGAGTGCGTAGGATGCCCGGTGGTCTGGTGAAGCAGTCTGGCGATGCCAAAGTCAGGCTGACCTGTGTGGGTGTATAAATAATGTTCCATTTTCCCTTTCAAACTCAATTTAGTTTGCTTGTTTCGTCAAGTTTAACAGCACCACATCGAAAAGGAAAGGATTAAAAATTAACGTAGCCCCTACAAAAGTTATGCAAAAGTAAAACATTTGTTAGAAAACAAAAATTGCACGAATAAGCCCAATAACAATCTCAACAAGCAAATTTATTTCTTAAATTTAAAATAAAAATAAGCCTTTTCATCGATTTTGATTTATACCATCAGTGAATAAATTCACTTTTACGACATTATTCATGTGGTTAGCAACAAAAATTTCATAGAAAAAACTGAGACAAGTGAACCGGTCCTAGAAGGTTGTTGAGACAAACCCACACCTCAACATTTTCTTCAAATGCACGACGATTTCTAGGTACATTTTATGAATCCCAGAAGAAATATAAAACAAATCGCATTTTAACTTTTGATGAAACGAGAGAATTTTCGTTATTCCACATCACACATATTTCCCAATGTCACCGAAGAACGGAGAGCATCTAAGAATTCATAGTTCATTAGAACGACCATCCCTGAGTCCTTTTGCTATAAATTCCAAATATTCAGACGGAGCGAAGCGTCCGTCACCTTTATGGGAAATTTGCAACACCAACCCTTGCCCTTGATCGTGATGGATATTCAATTATTAATCATAGTCTAGGGGTTTGTGCAGGTAGACCTGCAGTAGGTGCCTTCCCCAATCAAAATTTCCCTTATCAATATTATCTTAAAAGTTTCTGCTGCCGGCGGGCAACAGTTTCGTTTGCAAGATGTGCTCTTCAAGAATTTCCTTCAATGGTTTTAATTTGTTTAAGGACCTTCTTCTTCTGAGAGTAGTAAAGCGGAGAGCTTTTCTTGAATAAAATCGATACTTAAAACAGTTTTGATGAATTGGAACACAAGTGCGATGAATTACTTGAGAGTAACGGTTCAATTTGGTAAATTTATTTGCTTTCGTTTGTTTTCTTTTTGAAGTGCAATGTTAATCGATAGAATTGAGGGAACTGGTACACTTGATGTAAGGGCAGGGATTGAAGCACACACCTACGTCTGCGCAAGTAATCGGCCATGGTGTAATGCTGGATGCACGCTTTGGCCTGATTACGTATGCAAACGATACCGATTTCAATTGATTTCCATTTCTCACAGCGAATGGGTGGAGCAGCAGGGTGAAGGAATGGTATGGAAACCGTTAGAAGGTAATAGTCTGATATATCGGCTTTTAGTTTCGAAGGAAATTGTTTTGCGTCCTGAAACAGCAGACAGTTTTCCGCTCAGAGTAAATTGCCGTTTACTTTTCGATCCCATATTTTTTGCTGTGATTTTGGTGGGATAAGGGATAAACACATTAGGCCTTGTCAGTTAAATAAATCAACATGATAGTCAATTAAAGCGAGAAAATTAATCGATCACAAACAAATTGAGCATACAAACAATTATCAACAAAAATAATAAAGCAATATGATATGACGAGCTCAGATTAGGAGCACGAAACGACGTGTCTCTTATTGCAGAGAAACACAAAACGGCTTAGCTGATCGCATTTTAACAGTTTATAGTTTCGAATTGCTAACTAAATATTATTCGCCGTTCGCACAACAACAGCGCATCTAATGTTGCTCGATGTAAAAGTCCAATATCCGTCATGCTTGCTTAGGCTACTAACCCAGATGATAGTCGAGAAGGCATCCGAAAGGATTGTGCGGATTTTCATTAAATTTATAGTTTCAGTTCCGCAAGAGGCCTCCGTTCCATCTAAATCGCCGAAAGTTGTTTATCAGTGCTAATGAACTTATTGAAATCTTAAACAAACGCTTCGGTTTAAACGAGATAGGCAATGGAGGCGGCACGGCTGCTCTCAAAATGATGAATTGATCGTATCTTTTAGAGTCCTCTCGCTTTCGCATTTGTTTGTTGCTTTAGAGCAGCTGTAGGGCCCCACATTTGCATGCCAGGCTTAAGGGCTACTACCGGAATTGGGATTGGCGTGCTGTAGTGTATAAGGCTTTCGGTTGGTAAATTGAGAGTGATTTATAGTCCAAGCGATTAGCACGCGAGGAAGAAACTCTCTGCCGTTAATTTCTGTCGACGATTGGGGGAGGGAGCTTAGGAACGAAGTTAAAATTTTCAAAACAAACTTTTAACAATGATCAACATGGGGTTTTGATATAATTCGAACACGGTATGGTTGGTGTTTTAATGTTAATTATTTTCAGACGACTGAACATTTTAACTCCATGTTTTAATCAACATGGAGTTTTGATATAATTCGAACACGGTATGGTGTGTGTTTTAATGTTAATTATTTTCAGACTTATACACATATTTTTTTAATTTTTAATTTTAAAAATTTGAACGAAATTGTTAAACATAAAACAATAGCCATTTTTTGAGTTTTTCGCCAATACGGAAAGTAAGTAACAATCATTCAAATAACATGCCAAATAAATGTAACGTAAATCTCTATACACGATCGAACAAGATAAGCATATTGAAGGTCTACTTGAAATAAACGGAAGATAAACAATCCTGCTTGCTGAGCAAGGATTGGTTTAAAAGTGTAGCATTATGGCAGGATTTTATTATTCCGAAAGAGTTAATTTTTAAGTTTGTCATCTGGCAATACATGTCTCGAATGTTGTCGTTTAGTTTTCATAATCGTACATCTGAGAAGAAATTTACCTTTCATGGCTTAAGGGAAACATGCCTTTCACCGAGAAAGTTGTTTGAAGGTGTACAAAAGTACTCCTGGTGCTGCATTCCCTGTACACCATAGCTTTGGAAAATTTGACTATTTATCATCCCGCGTACAGGCTGCTTCGAACAACACTCACCGTGCACCATGCTCTGTGATTAATCCATCCTCCAGAAAAGAAAACCGTAGCTTTTCCCTTCTGGCATTCTACACTGTACATTTTCGCCAATCAATCTCTTGAGACTGATGGACGTGCGGCGTATTCTTTCTTGTAATCTCTCACCCGTTTCAGATGTGCGGAAACAACTGCACTTTGAGCAACGGGTGCTACATGTAATAGTAATCGCTTTGCGCATCTTTCTCTTCTCGAAGGTTCACAAGTTGAATCATAATTAAAAATGCATTAATCCAGTTACCAAATCCCAGGTGGGTTCATTCCACCCATCACGTGCATCCGAATTCACGCGCAGGGCCACCATCGCCATTAAACACGCAATCAAACGGCAGGTAGGTGTGACCTACCCAGACGTCGCACTGGCGAGTCCTTTCACCGGCCCATTCGGTGCATCATCCATATTCATCTTGACAAAATGATGCGATTCGCATGCAATTTTATCACCTTTAGATGATCACATCACCGCCGCATAAAAGATTTCGGTGCACTTGGTTGTACAATGCGTTGAGGTATTGATCCTCTTTAGCTTCATTTGATAACTATAACTTGAACTAAAACATTCGGTTCCAACATCCTAGAGAAAAGAATGGAACTAATTTAATATCACGTTTGCTTATGCTGAATTCAATCACCGTTATAGTCTGAAGTTATAGAAATTTTTGGGCATTTGCACCAAAAAAGATCCGCATAGTTAAAAATGAAGAAGAAGGATCAAGTGATGTGTACTCCTGTGTTCATGACCTACAAACATTGTTCTACGAAGTTTTTGAACGTCATAGACAAAAATAAAGAAACTTCGTTACCTACAGGAAAGTCCCGTTCTTCAGCTGACTTTCTTCGGAACACATTTCCACACCGTTGACAGACTTAATGTCTCCAACTTTCTAGTCTGTAGTTGCTTACCGATGAAAAAAAGAACTTGGTAGAGCAACACTTGGACCGTCTGCCTGAGTTGTCAATTAGTCACCTGACCGTATCTAACCAAAAACCCAGCTCATCGCAGGTACCTGACAAAGGGCGCAATTTGGACCACCGCATGATATTATACCAACTGCAAGCTTCTCAGAGACTGCGTTGTGCCTTTCTAGAGACTCCTTCCCTTTCGTGCAGTTCCACGTCACGGTGTGACGTTCGTGAAGGGGTAATTTTGCCCGAGCGTACAAATACTACACGTACGCTAAACGGCAACTCTGTCCAATGGAGAATTTTCGATGAGTCCCTGCGATCATCACCCGGTAGAAAAATGGCTACACGGCTGATGGGCACGCAAACTCCGCGCTACCGACCCGTCGTCATGGCGCTGTATCGTACCTAGAGTAATGATCGAGGAGGTGGAAACATAACACAAACCAGAAAAACGAAGGGAAAATGAAGGAAAGCCATCACACGACCGCAGGGCGCCCGTTGCGCGCGAAAATGATGATAGTTCACACTTGGCAAGAAGGTTCCCACTGGCTAGGAGTCACCCTCGATCGTCGGCATTATCTCGTGGATGCGCCCCGCCGGCTGTCCATCGCTCGCGTGAGACTTCGTGTGGTGCGCCCGCGTATCTTACTACGTTCGGGCCGCTAATCGTAATTGACGATTTTGGTAATTCGTCAGACCCAGCGCGCTACGTAATTACCAAACAAGACCGAATAAGGGGGTCCGCAACTCGGGGAACGGCCAGACTCATCCAAAAGCTCATCTCGGGCTGGCCTCAAACTCCCTTTTCCTTCAGGTGATGCACGAATGGTACACTACTGGGCCACACATAGCTTACCGCAGTGGACTTTATCTAAAAAACAAAAAAATTCCCCCGTAACGAAGTGGAGAATCGCGCAGGGAGCAACTCGGTCGCCACCGTGCGCACCATTATGTTGCAGATCTTTACCGTTGTAGCTCGTGACCAACATTTCGGGCTTCTCGGCGTGTATATCACATGCGTTGGACGGGTTTTGCTGAACGGCGTGATAGAATATGGAATTAATTAAACTGTCGGCCCGTCGAACACTGAGGACGTGAAGGTGTATGAACCGTGATTGAGCTGTGAGCCGACGACGTATGGAAAGCGCAAAGTATATACAATTTCAAAATTTTAAGGCTACCGAATTCGCGACGACAACCAGCGCGGTTGGAGGGTCGACAAAAATAAACTGACACTCAATAGAAGTGGGTCGTCCATAATAGCTAGCTATCCGTTCGCTCGCGCTGCATCGATCGGCGAGATGGTGATGAGTTGTGATTGAACAATTAGGCTGAAGAGATGCATACTTTAACTCATACCGGTACCCCTAGTCAGCATCTCTGGTCGAACTTGATGCTCCATTCAGTTTACACTCCGCTCGAAAATCTGCAAGCGGCGACCTTCGTCTTGATCGGTTCTTCAAAACCGTATTATGCCGCACTTCAATAGATCGGCAAGACGTTATGAAAATTAGCGAATCGCGAATAAAAAACAAACCCCCATCAAAAATCCTACCAAAGAACGAACCTCGTCGCCGCGAGGCTTTTGATTGACTTTGGCCCGTTACTGCTTTATGGTGAAAAGCCGCCCGGTTCTGGTTTGAAGAATTGCGCAAGCGAGTTTTTCGAGACACCTAAGGTCGGGCGGGATTTTTCTGTTAAATTTTTACCGACCGCCCTTGCCCTTCCCACTTCTTTTCTTCGGGTTTTGTTTGCCATATGCGATGTTGTCCGTAGGCTTAGAAGTTAAACAATTACCCAACTAGGTCATCGTGAGTGGTGGTGCCGGAGTGCGCACACGGGGAGCTGGTATGTAAATATATGAAGTTCACACTTCATCCAGCGGGGAAGGAACCAGCGAGCAACGTTTGTCGAAGAAGCACAGAAGGGTTGTATTCCATCCCACCTTTCATGTAGCCGTCTGATTAGACCAGGCTTATTGAAGATTGGGGCGAGAAATTCTGTGAGCTGGCAAAAAAGGCTCGTAAGAAGAGATGGTACTTAATTAAGATGTGCCAATAATTTCAAAGGAACTATCTTCCTTTGTACAGAGGATTATAGCCAAAAACTCGGTAAGACATCGATCATTATTGTTTCTCAAAACTTTTAACATATCATGCTATGCAAAACTTGTAGTTGTAGAAGACCATGCGTGGAACCAGGAGACATATAAATTGACGATCGGATCTTTCAGTTCGCCCAACATGCGCATGCTCTCAAGGGCAAACATACCAAATGGATCCATTGTATCCGGTCAAGAGTAAGTCCTCTTAGGGCAAAACAATATGTGATCCATGAACACATTGGGCACGCTACTACACGATACCGTTTGCGAATGGTTGCCAAAGGAAGCAGCGCGATCCTCTAATTGGATTGGAATTCGCCCAGGATACGACGAAGGCGTACGCGATCGTCGTGGAAGATCAAGCCCAACAATTGCGCACAACCGTCCCTCTACGGTAACAACCACCGATTCAATGTAAAGTTACAAAAACATTGGCTCAATAATGCTAATGGACGATCAATCGAAATCGAACGCGGACCCGATGGACGGAACGTTCGTTAATCGGAGGCAAGAAACGCCCGCTTGCCATGCGAATCGCGAAAGCAATGCGAAGATGTTCGTGAAAATTGGTAACCTTCAGAGCCGCCCGGCGATGGTCAACCAGCCGGCTCTAGCTTCCTCGCCATTAGCATACAATGGTGAGAATGCAGAGCAGGCGGAAGAGGAAAAACGCAAACGTAATCGTTTACATCATCGACACCAAAAGAATCGTTCTGCACCGGGCAATTCGTCGTCGCCAAGCTCGATTTTGCCAAGCGCTATTTTGTCGCCTGCCGGCCATTGACAGGACGGATGATGCTGATTGTTCTTTTCGTTAGCCGAGAGTATGCCACGGTTGTCGTTCCATAACAACAAAGAGACAATTCCGACCCGCGCCACTTGAAATAACAAGAAGGTTAGCGGAAGCGAAGATCTCTAAAATATGAACTCTCGGCAGAAGGTCGCGGGTAAACTTCTCACGGTGTCAGGCAGGCCGAACAGATTTGCCAACACTTCGAGAACGCCCGTCAAAGCTGAATGAGTTGCTCTTCAGAATGTTTTAATTATGCTTATGAATAGCCGGAGGTGTGCCGGAATTGTAGAATAATCTAAACCATTCACCATTCAGCTTTCAATTGTCGTTAGCGAGGTCGGCATCGTTTGAAGTGTGCAGTCCGTTGCCGTCGGACATTTTGGGAAACAGTACCATCTCCGAAACATTTTGGTAAAAGAGGAGTTAAAATCAATTCAAGCAATTAATGAAAACGTTGGCTACGAAGCGTCGAAAGAAAATTAAAATAAATGCTGAACAAATAGAGGAAATAATCAAATCACAAAAAAAATGGCTGGAACACTAAATTCCTTTACTGGATCAAAGCTGACTATCGATCAAGAGGAAACCAAGTAATGGCTCCTTTTTTAGCCGTTAAGATTCTGTATTCGACAACAACAAACTTGCTACGTGAGCATTGTTTTAATTTAAAATCTTGTGACACACTTTGAGTTGAGAGTAGGCGTGTGACAAAGAATTTACTACTTTAAGGAAATACATAACTAATATCTTGTAAATCATTTGTCAACAACGACACAACAGACAAAGCTGTGTTCTTCAATTTCTTCCACAGTAATCACACGCTAGCGTAGGCTGGGAAGAAAAAAGCTTTCAATCTGTTGCATAACTCTCCTTCGACGGAGACGTCCAACGGAGTAAGGGCAGCGTGATTCCGTGACGCTGTAGTGCTTCAGCACTGTATGTGGCCAGAGGACGGCATCGCCTTCACATGTTGCAAGTAGTAATTCGGAGGTGAGAGTTTGATGGTCCGCATTTAATGGGACTCCAGACTGCCGGATTTCTATTCACCAATCTTTGATGAGTTAGAGCTACCGATAACGCAAGGCTAGCCTGAAGTATATTTTTTGATTGAAGAAAACCCTTAACTACCGTCTTGTAAAACAAAAGCAGGAGGCAAAACGTCACAAGTTAAGATATCTTTTAATCAGCGTTATGAAACTGTTTTTCTTCTCTTTCGAATATGAATTTTCATACGTAACGTAGCGAAAGAATCCACCTCGACACCAATAACATTGCCACGCTGTGGGAGGAGGTTTGTCATCATTGGCACGCTGGAGAGCATCATCTTTTCTTCTTGGAAACACTTTCGATGACCTTCCCTCGCGTCTCGAATCGCTTCGGATACCACTTTTATTGGTGGCGTTTACATCTTCGCCTTCTTCTTCACCTGATTGTCTCAAGCGTTTCTTTGCCCACTGGAAATCGCCTCGGTATCCAAAACGGTCATTTATTCGCGGTCCATTGAGGAATACAAAATGGACACAATCGGGCCCCACTGACCGACCGTTTTGGCGGCGTTGAGTGCCGGCCGCCGTGGGGACGTGATTGATGGTCACCATTTCAGGTGGTAATTACGCCACTTTCCCAGATCGCACAATACGGTAATTATACCACGCCGTGTTTGTGGTCGTCGTCGGTTCTGGGCTACGGCGACGGGGTGGAAGAATTTGCAAGACGGGAAAATTCTGTCCCACCGTGAATCGATTCACTTGCAGGCTGCGCTATAGGTCAAATAGTTTTACTAATCTTTGCAGCGCACAAAGCGTTGGTTCCATACGAAAGTTTGATGGAGGACGGAGCGTCAAGTAATTCAAAAATGCACCAAGAAAAGATTTCATCTTGCAATTTACCTCACAAAACTCTGTTTTCTAATCTCAGCAAAACGTACGTGGCGTATTCTATAAAAACACAATACAACTATCGTTCAACTGCTATCGTTTAGAAAGCAGAACTGGATATTAATTGGTCATGCAATCTGTGCCGAACATCGCACATGCTGTCGTAACACCCCAAAACACATCGAGAAAACTTTCCACAGTTCACCCGGCTTGTCTTAGTGGACCGTGTTCTGCGGTTCATGCATAAACTGTATGAGAAAAATATAATTAAGGATTTAGTGAACCACCCACCCAGACCTGAACCTTTATGCCCCAAGTCCACCTTATTTAGTTGGTGCAACGACGTTGGCAGCGGTTTTGACGAAGGTACCATTCCGAAAACAAACACTTCAACGTTAATCTAAACTAAACATCACATCTTGTCACGATGACCGTGGTAAGAATTAATAGAAAATGAAAACATACACACACATACACGCAATATTTGATGAATCTACGCTCATAACCGTTCGTCGTGGTTAGTCGGGAAGCAACGCAACGCGATTGGCACGACGGCGAATAAATAATTCAAACATTTGAGCTATTGCGCGTCGCAGAATCATGTTGTTTTCAAAGTCTAGTGAATCCCCCTGCTATAAATACTCCCCGTCTGTGTGGCGAAACGAAAGTCAACTACCGACGGAGGGATCACCGGATCCGGAGGACCCAGTCCTGGGAGGGAAGGGTTGAGACAGACGAACTCCACGTGGGAACTGCGAACAAGCTGTGGGGGTACAGGCATGGCAACATCAATAATTAGTGGAAAAACAAACAACCCCCGTTTCGAAAAGCAGCAGAAATTGGAACTCTATCCTACGATGAGGTAATAAGAAAATCCCTAGCATCGGTCCGGGTCTGTTGAGAGGAAATGATACATTAAGACATGCACTCAGACGACGGCTTCTGTCGCAGAACATAACGACCCATAAATCTATAACGATTCATCGAGGAGCATTCTAGGGCGTAGGGGATAGATGAATAGGGGGCTGATGCAAGCTGCAGTACAAGGAAAGTAAACAAGAACAATCCGAAAATGGTGAAACTTCTTTACCTCCAGAGAATCAAGTGAGCAAGAACTTCAATTTACGAGCGGTCGATGACTCGATTCGATTTGGTGTTCTATTCGCAATGAATCTTTTGATGATTGATCGAAATCCACAACGAAGGTTGCCGAAAAGTCTGGAAGTCGTACAAAATACAAAGCACTGGAGAGCGTTTCGGTGCGCACAACGGCCGCTGAGTAGACGCCTCCGGTGGTAGGCAGGAGTGGAAAGAACATGAATGAAATATTTATGGTAGCTCAGTTTTACATCCTTTCTACCGCTCCACCGCAGGGGAGCGATTTTAATCCCGTTTCCTTCGAGTTCTTAGTAGGCGATTCGAGAGAATCGAACGCTGGTCCACAGACGAGCCCACACAGTTTTCCTTCACCGGACAGCGACAATGGGTGAGTGGGCTGGACTTATTCTTTGTTGTGCCACAGGGTACACCAACACATGAACCGGCGTACACGACACTGTTACAAATGGAAGATTAGTGACGAACCAGTGCACACCTTCATTCCCGTTTCCGTCCATTGCGTTTGGTTGAGGACAACAGGGTTCAGGTGGATTTGAGGGCGGTCGGAAGAGCGTTTCCAGGTGTTTCACTGCCGGTAAAAGGCGTGCTGAGGTTAGGTTCTCAGATTTTGTTCCTGCGGTTGTCATGGCTCAAATGACGTAAGCAACCGTAATCCGATCAAGAAATCCCGACACTGGCATGGACCTGCCATGGGGCGGGTTGGATGTGTGTGGTTGCCGAAAAGTGAGACACACAGAAGCTGCGAGTGTTTCCTCCATGCTTCGCGGTGTAGGCAAGATCGAGAAGTCATTCCCACAAAAGTCCAGCTGTCCAGCCCAACGCAAACTCCGGAACCGGGTGGGCTGGATAGCAACAGGCGTGCAGACTTCGACGACGCAGAATCCAGTCGGTGTGTCGCCAATCCGACACCGGACTCTCGTGTGCTAGTTGTAGTTGGTGTTGAAACAGGTTTGTTCACCGCGACGGCAGGGGACCTGATGTGGTTCGGCGCAGGAACGGACAGAGAACGGACAACTGTCATCGAACTGATTCTACCTCTGCACGGTCGGGCGTCGGTGGCAAGATCTGCTGATCGCGGCCGTTCGAAGCCTGATAAGATAGGCGGTCCTGGCAGGCAAGCAACATTACCTATTATGGCATTCGATAGAATTCCACCAACCAGGGGCGCGCGATTCCAACCGTCCCGCTCCAACCAGCCGGCCGGGATGTGTCGCAATGAATCATCCGTCACAGATTTGCGACTTCAGAATTGAGATTTGATTGATCCATTTTGCTTTCCTATCCCGTATAAGGTTGGATGCGCAAAAACCTGTCCACTCAACCTGGTAGAAGTTAGTGCCCGCACGAAGAACTAGTCAAACTGTCGCCACAGCGTGGATGACGCAAATTGAACTCGGCGCAAGTCTTCTTTGACTGACAGGTCGGCCATACATGCGACCAATAGGTTCGCTTTGTGCATCTAATAGAACTTTGCCGCTTCTTAGACTACTGTACCTTCACACATATAAGGCAACGAATTAATACTTATACGGGTCGCTTATTTCACAACCCGTGTATTTTATTGCTTGACGATTGATGCTCTGATGTTGAGGAATAATTATATACCTTTATCACATAATGAGACGTCGACGGTTTATATTTCGAACAAAAAGAATTGGCAAACAATTTCTTGGCATTGGGCATTACTAGTTGTAATTTTGACACCAGTATGATACGCCACTTGGCAATAAAAAAGTATTACCTGTGTTCCTAACAGTACCATACACAAATGACGTAAATTATCCCAGGAAGTAGGGAACTACTTCTTATACCAATTAATAAGAAGTTTAGGAGCAAACGGACAACCACCAGCGCTGGATAAACAAAATATCCGTGTTTGTGAAATGACGCATCGTTGGATTGAAGATCAATCAATCCCAAAGTCTGCTGCTGCGCTGCTACTTGATATCTAACGAAAACCAAACAACCACACAGCAGTCAACCGATGTTGATGCAGTGACTGTCGCATTATGTCACGGTATGGCTTGATGACGGTGACGCGCGAAGTTTGGGCGGAACATTCGAGGGTTTGAAACAAACACCGAGCGGCGGCGGAAAAGACAGATTGCGAAACTCCCCGGACCGACTGTAAATCAACCACCACCGAAAAAGGCGACTCCGACTTCTTTGTTTTTTTTGATATCCTCCTATGTTTGGGTTGACTCTCCGGCTGCACATCCCATGCTGCGGCCTATCGAAAGGCCCTTGCGGACACTTGCCGGTTGGTCAGAGACTCGTGCGCGCACCGTCGCCATTCCCTTCAGCCAAGTCGTCGTTCGTCGTACGAGACGCCGTAGTGGGCACCTGTGCGATAAATTATGTTGTAGCAATGTTTAAATTGAAAAGCATTAGGCCACATTAGCTCGGGCAAGAATTGAATGGGCCCATTGTTGTGGCAGTGACCGAGGCGGTGGTGGCACGAAATCAAGAAGATAATAAAGAAATCGTGCGAAATCCCACGGCTGGCCTTCTCAAGGTGGTCGACAGGGCTGGTGTGGATGGTTTCTCCACTCCGCTCTCGAGCGCCGCAGTCGGAATGGTTTGCCTTCGGTTTACACGAGCGATATCCCCACCGGCCCGGGAGGCGTGATTACCAAATCAGCTCTGTCCCGACTCTGCGAGTGGCGCGTAGTACGGCGTTCCTAAAGTGCACTACATTGAATGGCGTCGTCATAACAGTCGTGGCAAGCGCCTAACGAGATGCATTATGATGCCAGCTGCGTGTTAAACGTCCACACGAGCTATTAAACGCCATCATCCAATTCGTGGAAAGTGGATAAAGGTTTGCAAAATCCTTACCTCAGCCATGTCTAAATTCAAGTAATCTAGGTGATTTACCAAGGCGTAATATTGCCGTGAAACAAATTTTATCATTTAATAAGATAATTAATTGCTCATCAGCTCCAATGTAGCGGACTAATACATCCGATGTCACCATCACCATCAAGGGCAGCCACCGTTGATATAATTTCCACCACATATCCAAAGAGGAACGGAACACTCCCAACCATCGGCACATGGCCAGTAAAAGTTGGCTATGCACCTCCTTAGAGCCGGCACGGTTCATCAGGCACTGCTCAGCATACATCAGCTTTTGGCACGGTGCCCAAATATCGGTGGCATCTTTCCGATCGAACGTCAATTTGGATGCCATCCATTCGCTCTAACGACCCGGAAGACGGTAATCCGATGCAATATGGAAATGTGAGCAGCGCCAGCAGCAAAAACACGGATTCAACAGTCTATACCGGGCCGAGTAAGGAAGCTGCTTCTGTCATCCACTTCATCTTGAACGGCGGGGAGAAAGGCAAACCGAAGCCCAGCTGTCGTTATACTGTCGTGCGGTTTTTGATGTATTTGATGTTATGAATTGTGCTGCGTTTGAGGTCAAACACAAACCTATTCCAGTTCTTTAAACATAGAGTCCTTGGTTAGCTCAATGGAACAAGTTTTAAGGATACTTTGGTGTTCCTACTGCTAAAGAGATGGACGAGTACATAATAAAAAACAAGTCACGTTTTCATCCATCTAAACCATGCAACTAATTCATACGCCAATGATGATCAACTCAAGTTTGTTTTCAGTGCTCCAATGTTTAGTAGCGTTATGTAAGGCTCGCTTGCTCTGAAATTATTTGTAGCTAATCTTATGAAGGCTGTTGCCTCCCAAGGGTGTTAATTAGAAAAGGTGATCATTAGACTGGCAAACAAGGCAAGAGGTTGGAAAAATGGTACAGTTCAAACCAGTGCCGCCAATATAGCGGGTTTCCTTTGGAGTGATGGTGCCGAACTGCAACGCAGTACCCAAGCTTCACGCGTTTGTCACCGTTTGCGGCCAATAATTACACCAATCAGCGAACAATTATCTTCCACTTTTGAAACGCATAAACCTGTGAGATGAAAAAAAAACAGCTGGACCTCGAAATAAGAAACGTTCTTCGAGCGGCCTTAAGCGACAGCTGTGTGCTCTGGATTCTGACGACGACCAAATTTAGAATGGAGTCGCGTTATTAGTATTCTTACCACCATAAGGTCGCATGATTTAGCACCATACCGGGTGACATTACCCGCTGCGAGAAGTGACGGTTTGTTTTTAGTCCGAAAAGGGTAGATAATAGGCATTCGCTAATTGACTTCTCACTTCTGAAGTCCTCGGATTCGATTGTTTTCGCTTGTTGTTCCCTTTCCACACATGAATTGCGCCAAAAACATCCCAACGGTGACTCGTTGTCGTGCCTCACAGACATGTGGACAACGGATTACCGTCGCTGAACACGGAACTAACATTAATCCACGAATAGGCATCGATAATGACGTCCAGGACAGTTTGCCGATGAGATTAACATTCGCAATCGTATGCGGAATCTCACCCTATCCCTCTCCGATCTTGCTGATCTTGATGACGGTGCAAACCGGGACTTACCTGGAACGAGAACGAAACAAGAACGAAAATGGAAATTTAATGTCAGCACGGTCTATAGTTTGAAAAAGGTTGGCTTGGCACGTGTGCGCTTCACGTGTATGTTTCATACGGAGCGGAAAAGGGAATTGGAGAGGGAATCGGTACATGTGTTCAGTTCTTTAAAAACCGCTTCTAACTCCGATGCAGTAACGATATACGAACCGTTTGTTTTAAATATTCCACTCAGTTCGGAACGCACGTTTTGCTTCCTTTGGCTGAGCCGCTTATCTAACTGATTGCTGATCATGACCCACTTTCTCGACTTAGCGGAAGGAAAAGCGTCCACTCGGTCGACAAATAGTGTGTAGCATATGGTACACTAATACGCCGGCTAGCAGCTATGTCCCCATGGTGGCACTGCGGCAGAGAATTTAAAAATGAAAATGGAAAACTGAACGTGGCTCGATAAAAATATATCCACCGATGGCGACGACGACGACGACGACGAACGACACTCGTTTTGCTTCACTCAACTTCCGCCGGGAAAACGGTTGTCCAAAGACGCGAAAAAAGGTGAAAAAAGGCACAAACGGCAAACATTACTTATTCATGCAGCTCCTACGTATGCATGTGCTCCGTGTATTTTCCTAGCGCTTCACATGTGGCTTCAGCGTTGGCCCACATTTCACCTCGACGCCGCAGATGGCGCGCGACTAAGTTGAACTCGTTGCTCGTGGAAGTCGTGGTCGCGGAGTCGAAAATTGCAAATGCGAAAGATAGACGCGAACTCTTTGCCCAATGGTGAGGAAAATGTTCGAATTTCCCGTAGCCGTCCCCGTTCGCCGAGGGTTTGCTTATTCATGATGATATCGTACGGATGTGTACGATTTGGAATACGATTTTTCTTCGCCAGCCGGTGACTGCTTGACGAACGCACTGTGTGATCAATATTTGCATGTGGACTTTGATTCTCCGAAGAAGTTCTCCTCTCGGGTTTTGCTCGTTTCTATTCGAGGGAAAAACCGGCGACGACGGTCTGTTGTTTGAATGCTAGCAGGAAACTTTTACCGATGGTTGCATTCACGTCATCAAGCATCGTGACAAATTGTTCTTGCTTTCGGCTCAGTAGATCTAGAGGATAAGGTTCTACTGGAAGCCTCTACGAGTAAGATTCTTTTTCGTAGCTTCCTTCCTCTTTGAGTTCAAAGCTTAACGATTTCCAACTGTTAATAACACAGCTAGATCCTTACCTAAACCAACCCGGATGTGGGATTAGCCAAGAATCACCGTTTACTAACGGTCGGCTAAAGCTCTAGTGACCACAGCATCCAGAGTCCAGCGGTGCAGTTCAGCTACACGAAAGTGGTGATCCCCTATCTCCCAAACACGTGCTCGCTTATTGCGCGTCCGAAAGCGAAGGAGAGCAGCCAGCTATGCCCCATTGGTGCTAGGCGATAATATCGCCTGACCCTGCGCAGTGTGCCGCCTATTAGTGAGATGGCGGCAGCGGCGCATGTATCAAGATCAATAATTCAAAGCCAGCTAACGATTAATTAACAATCGCCAATGGACGCACGGGTAGACAAATTAACCATCGAAGCGTACAAAGTCCCTGGGATACATAGCAAGAAAGGAAGAAGTCGCACCGAGGCGGGGGTTGAACGATAGTTTCCTTTTTCCTAATTCTCCGCACTCTTTAACGGCCTCTAATTATTGGTACCCCTACCGAAAGGGTCGAGACTGGTGGGATTAACTTCTCCAAGCGCCTACTTCTTTTCGTCGTCGGCACGATCGAAGATCGGCCGATCGGTTACATTTCTTCCACTGCTGTGGTGCACTATGGAACACACGAGCCAAGACCCAAACCTGCCACCATTTTGTCATAAGCATGGTACAAAAAAAATCCGAGCGGGAAACTGTAGGAAAAGTCGAGTTATAAAAGGCGTAAACATAAAACGTTTACCATTTTAACCGAGCTCGAGCTGAACTGGAGTCGCCGGAACTGACCACCAAATTGCGACCGTCCGATTTATAACGGTTATTGTGAGTTCGGGCTCTAGGGGTAATTACATTCAGCGAAACTGTAAGCCTATCCTCTGTGGACGTTGTGTCTAATCGTACAGCACCGCAGCGGTATAAACTTTCGTTTGCAACTATTTGCACCGTACTTTCTCTCCCTCGCGTTTTTTTGTGTACTTTTTTTTCTTTCCGCCAAGCATTGCAGTTTTAGTGCATGGTCGTTTGATCTTTATCGGGGCGACGAGAAGCATCGTTCCACCGCTGCTGCTTTAATGGGCGGTTCATCTTGATCGTTTTGATCGTGATGGTAGTTAACAATACAACAATTGCCGAGTATTGTTACGCTTTTCAGATATATCGAGCTTACAACAAAAAAAAAGGTACAACCTAACGCTTTTACTGTAGCACTAGTTCAAAACAATGTGAAGAATCTTCAGAGACAAAGAGCATATGAATGGTGGAAAAAGATACGTAGCGTTCAAAATTCATAAAACTATCAGATTTGGTCAAAACAACTATAACAGTAGTGCATGATGATATCAGTTCTTGCATTCGCTTGGATTAATTACTTGAATTAAAGCATAACGCAATGCTTGACAGTGTATACAAACATAACTCACAATATCGCAACCATTTTAACGTGACAAATGAAATAGAAATGAAGGAAAATGACATGGGTTATGGCACAGACTCCGGTGGGGTATATGATAGTATTTGTCGACAACAGGTGTATGAACCCATGTGGGACTAGGCCTCTCTCATAGAGAGTTACTGTGACCGACAGACGGCAAATTATAGATCGATAGTCAGCCGTTCGTAATACCGGGGGTTCCAGACTCGGGGTTCGATCCCACACCTATGGCGTGGTGTTTTCTAGCGCTACCCCCATAATTGATGATTTGATAACCAGAGTACCAAAAATAGGATCCTAATCATTTTTTTATACGAAAATTTGTAAAATACTTTTTCACAAATTGAACTAGAGTTTTTGAACAGGCAAGTAAATACCAAAAAATAATATGATTGAGCCACATGTAACCAATTCTTAATATAATAATTTCCTCAAATATAATTCTCAGAGCAAGCAGCAGTTTCAGAAGATAAAGTAGCCGCAGTTTCAAAAGATAAAGCACAAGACAAATTACTCGAAGCAATTCATTTCCTAGCACAAAACAACAGCTTCAACAGGGTAAACCCAATTGCCTACAGACGTGTGGTTGAGGCAAGGAATTTCCATCGCTGTTGTTGATACCATCGTTACCCTTACAAGGAAGGCAACGGTTAGAACGAGAGTAGAGTTGAAATCAGCTAGACAATTAGCACCCGGAAACAAATTACTTTAATGAAAGTATTGAAAATTCTCAAATGTGCTGTACAGAGAAACCAATCCAATGCACAGAACAGAAACCAGTGAGTTGAACATATCGGTAACGGCTTGACAATGGTGATTGTGGAATGAAAACTCTGCTGCCTCAGAAGAACTAGGAGGGCTACATAGTTTTCCGTATCGGTTAGAAACAGCCGCATGTTAAACGATAGAGCTTCACATGTGGCAGCGGAAACAGCGACAAATGCAGCAAAAGGGCGATGAAATAACGACTTTATCAATTGAATGGAGAGTTCCCTGGTTGGACCAAATTGCTTCATGGCTAGCGTTCGTCATTAAAGGGCCAAGTTGTTGGTCTTAGGGATTGGCCATTAAAATTTTGTTGTTCTCTTCGGCCATAAATTATCCTATAACAAATATCGTAATAAATTAGAAATTAAAACAAATACCAATAAAAATTTGTTTAGGATTTTATCCCAATTGCCCAAATGGAAACAAAAAGATAATCACTTTTATTAATTACCGTTCAACATCATTCGTTTTTGTTGGGGAAACAATAAATACATTTTGCGCAGTCAAATACAGCTTACTCCATGAAACACACTCTACGATAAATTATCCTTATTTGTGTAATCGCGGTTTAAAAGAAGATAAAACATAACATGCGCCCTTTCCGTTCCACCTTGTGCATTCCGGAAGCATATCTGTCAAATTGTAGGTGCCATCATGACATTAGATTGAAGTGATTTTAACATATGATGGGATTATTAAACGCGACTTGCGGATGACATTGGAGCGCTGAGCAATTGTGGTCCACCCACCCCTCGTTCAATGTGCGCGTTTAGAGTTTGCGGTCTTTTACTTTGTGCTCCACACAGATTAGACTTCGTAAATGCAATTATTTCACCACATGGTGTACAGCTTGCATTTGCCTGTTAAGTAGTTGATTATGGTTATTTTTCAAATTGGATCATTAGTGTTAGGTTATAATTGCTATCATTCTCCCGTACTGTGAATAGCAGCTTNTCGATTGAATGAGTTTTAGGG
>KE525091.1:231833-248744 GCA_000441895.2 Anopheles sinensis | reverse complement strand
ACCTCAATTAAATCTCCTGCCTGATACCAACCAGAATGAAGGATTAGCGGTTTTCAATTTGGTTGCAGGCTGAAGAATTTCATATGAAAAACGAAAAACCCTATATAAAGAAGTGAATAATATCCTGCTTTATATCCAGCCACGCCGTTCCTTATTTTTCTGTATGCATTAACATAAAATAGGCTCTCCCCCGAGGCCGGAAAATTCCCGTTCCCCCTGAACCGGAGCAGGGTCCTATCACTCCTAGTGGACCGTTTATAAGCGCAGAGCCGCACAGAACATACAATACATAAATGCTTCCAGAACCCAGCCATCCTCTCTGCGATGGTCTTCCATCCCCGGTCGGTGCCAGGGTCGGTGCTCTCGGGCTCAAAGCAGGCGCCACATTGGGCGGTAACACCATGACCGAACCCGACAGCCCACAGCCTCCACTGTTCGCTTCCTCCCGTGTTGCGGGACGTCGTGACGTGGCGCCGTGATTCGTCCGAAGATGCCACTACATACTTTCGCTTCTGTACCGAGAGCAGCATCATGCACACGGACCGTTCTTTCGGTGGGCAATAAAAAGGAGCAGCAGCAGGGAAAGAGGCAGCCACCATCGGTAGCAGAAGGTCGGCTTCATCAGAAAATGAGCAAACAATGGTGAAGATAAAACCCACCGAAGAAGGACATTGGGCTGCGTGATTGGAGGAATATTGTTTGCGGGGAAAAAAGAAACTCCAAACCAACTTAGAATGGGCACGAAATCGACATGGAACCCAATGCAAACCATGTCCAACGAAATTTGTTTCGTGTTGTTTTGCTGCCAGCCACGTCCAAGCCATCCTCCTTTTTGCTGCATCATTTCAGATGATTTTCATATTTCTAACACAAGACGCTAGCCAGCTTACGGGACCAGTCGAATTGGGAGTTCTTTATCGCTTTGGATCTAGAAGAGTCGAACGAGATATCCTCAATAAGATGAAGCGATATCGTCGGGCAAAAGAACATTATTGCTAGCTTTTATAAGGCCAATTGAAAGTCGAACTTTTAACGGAGAAGGAAAAACCTACCTAACATATTGCTCCTATCAATTCAGAAATAAAAGATCCACAGAAAACTTATTCCAAACTCATAAATTCATATTATGTTGTTATTTTTCGATAAAGTAAGCCAATCGCTAAATATAGCATTTTAAACGATGGCATACTTTAAATTCCCTAAAGTCGGCGTAACTAAAACACAAAACAAAACGTGGAATGTGGTTGCTTACATCTTCGGCCCCGACAATCCACCAAATTCCATCCGAAGGGGCATGGAAAAGCCAAACCCTAAATCGGAAAAACAGGAAAACCTCGCACGGAAATTCTCTCCGCCAGCAGCAAATAAACATTATTGCAGCAATGCGAACGGACTAGCTCTGTTCCATCCCAGTTTCGTCCCCTTTTTCCGAAGGTGTCCTCTGTAGAGGGACCGTAATGTAAGCCACCCGTTTCGCCTTACAACGTTCGGCAAGTTACGGCGAGAACGCTGATGGAATAAATTCAAACACACACTCCGACGAGAAACCATCACAGCGCAGACGCATCCTTATCGACTTGTGCACCGTCGTCTCGGGCGCACAGACAAGGGCCACAATACGCCATGCACTGGTATTAGTGCGAAAGGACTCCCGTAACCCCCCAAACGCTTGGTGTCGGATCTTCTGGAACTCCACGAACTAAAAAAAACCCCTACAAGCGCTTCAGTGTGTTTGTTTTGTTTACACTTTTCGCGACCGAACCAACACCAGTGCGAAGAAAAACCGCTCCGGCGAGCCTCCGGCCCGGTAAACATTCGCAACATCGAAGCTGGTGACCGTCGAAAAATAAAAGGATATTCTTTGGATGGCTTTTCCTTTGGGATGCTAGAAATGGCAAAAAAAAATTAGGAGTCACCTTAACCTGTGCACATTTTCATTTTACAGACACTTTTCCTTTTTCCTCGTGCAAAAGGGAAAACCGTTAGAGCGTAAGTTTGGTTATTGATCAAATACACGATAACGACTGTGCTCGAAAACGGGAGCAGACTCCAAGGAATTACGTGACAGTACTCCATGGGTTCTTCCATTCCAAAAACATGTTCGCCAAACAGAAATGGCAGTTAAAGTGAGTAAACGATAAAGCGAGTGGCTGAATATTTGGTTACTGCATTAAAAGTTCACTTAACTTTCTTTGCCAAACTTACGTTTTTCACGTTTTTTTTTTTTTGATAACTGGTCCCTTCTATTTGTATCTACCTAAACTAAATGTTTGTGTAAAAAGATCCAGTAGAAGAGCAATGGCAGGTCAAAATAACATTTTTGCAAGGAAGTTCTGAACATAGCTCCTTTAAAATGTAAGCGAATGTATCCGGTTATTGAATAACTTTTAAATCTTTTAAATATCTTAACAGATACGGGTTTTGTAGAAAGAATGTCTGCGAGCAAAACACAAAAAAATCGGTAAAAAGGTTTATGTTTGTAAATTTGTTAAACATCTATTAATGACCATTTTATTTCCAATTTTCCAACTTCTGGCCATTTTTTAAATGTGGCCAAAAAGTCACCCATAATATCAATATCTGCAACAATTTTCTAAAAGTCTGAAATTTCTTGCAAAAAAAGTTAGAAGTGTAAAACACAACCGTATACAATCCCAAAATGAAAGTTATTTTGCGACATCTGGAGTTCGAATCCCAACAACGAAGTCTACAAGAATTCCCTTACCCTTCCTCTATAAAATGATGAACTAGAAGGGAGAAGCGATAGACGTAGACTTCCGATTTAAAACGTACTACCGCAATTAAAACAAAATGATAAGGGCCTTTCAATGTCCGGATAGCGCACTTGTGAGTCATCTGCAGGTGATTCATATTGATAAACGAATCCGTTATTTCTGTTAGCAAATCTAACGTTTAGTATGATATCATTGACTCAAGCACCTACTCGATTTCAACAGAACATGTTTTCGAGACGGCAAAGTTTACCGTCGCGTACGTCTAGACAGTGTCAAATGATGGTCATCAACGGCGTATAGCTTTCCGAAAAATACATCGACAGTTAACTTTGATGGATGCACCAAGCAGCAGTTAACAGCATTGAGTCAAAAGCCCTCAAAAAGGTGGACAGGGTACTTTTAGTACACAACTGACACAAACCATCGGAAACTCGGCTGACAGCACTGGAGTCCCTGGTAGCTTTTTAAGGGGTAGTAAACGTTACTGCCCAACCATATAGCCACTCGCTAGAGTGTGCTCGCTTCGTACGAGAAGCATTAGCATCAAATGTCATGCGAGGGACAGCAACAACCCCCTTTTGGGAAATATTTCCCATCAAACCTTCCCCCCGTGCCGGTCTCCTTGCAAATGCTGCCGGTCTCCTTGATGACCTTCATATGCTCAAGTACGAGTTCCGATTGACATTTGGACAGTTATTTATACACAAACTCGAAATATTCGATATCGCCAGGGGTACCACCGTAAGTAACCGGTTCGGTTGTTTTCGAATGGACCTGGACCAAAAATCAAACGAAAAAATAAATAAGGAAAGGAGCTGGTACGAAGACAACCCACATCCCTCTGATTCGCCGCCAGACAATGGTTTCCCAAGAGGACTCGACTGATTGGCTGGAAGCATATCAGTTTGTTGTATTTTTTATAACATTTTTTGAAGATGTTTGCGAGACAGGAAGTTGCGTTTTTTTTTTGTCTCACTGCCAATACGCAACCGAACAGTCTTTTTTGTGATGAAACGCAACCAAATGCTAATTTTATGAATAATCGGCTTGAGCGGGAGTGTATTGGATGGTTTTATTGATGTGCCAAACTAAGCTATGAAGGCATTTTTCCTTCCAAGTTGGAATGTTCCACCATCAGCGATGACCTTGATGCAATCATGAAGGAAAACTCGAACAATTCAAGCTCATAAACAAAATGAATCCATACAAAAGTCCAGCCTGGCTTAATTCTTGGTACTTTGATGCCAATCTTTTCACACCAGCCTAATGACGGAGAAGAAATGCACCATGAATAATTTTGTGACTACAACCGTAAATTCGAACCGTTTTTCTAAACAAACGTGATCGAATCTCATAACTTTGCTAATGAGCAGCATACCAAAAATCCTCGTTTTAGAAACGGTTTGTTTTGGTGACCTTTCGATCGACTGAAAGCGATCCGAGGGTTTCCAAATCCGGTGTTAAGTTGTTATAAAAAGTTTAACAGACGAAGGTTAATTCTTTATTTTATTTCTTTTAATTTGTCATATAGCAAGTAACTGCTCTGCGATAGGAATAAACATACGATAAGAAAAAATCTTATCAATCTGAACGCATGAAAAAGAGGAATCTACGACAACGTCTTTCGCGGGAACAGGCCCAGATAATGGGTCGGGACAAGCTATCGACCGGAGCGGCATCTGAAGAGGGGAAGGCGACCATTGACTTACCTATATCAATGACGTGTAGCTGACCGACGTGTAATATTCAGTTTATCTAAACATTGTTAACGCAGGTCCAACGTTGTAAAGATTGCATAATAGTACGTTTCTTGCGGTAGTTGTTTGATTCACGATTGAGAATGGAACCAGATCCCTTGGTGCTGGTGTTCCGCTGCCATCTTGGAAGCCGACAAATCCCCCAGATCAATGAGAATCGTTATTTGACGTCGATTGTCGCGCACCTACGCAACCTAATGTCGACGTGTTTTGAGAGAATATGATTTCGAGAATACACAAAACGTTTACCAGTTCCGCCCATCTTGGGTCATTTACTCGATACCAATGGATGTTCTCTCGGTCTATCACGAGGAAGGTGGAGGGTAAACTACATTCCCAACAGAAGAACCGAAAATGTTTGCTTCATGCCAAATGATTCTTTCATGCCAAATGACTCTTTCGTGTTGACCGCGCTGATGAATTGAAATTAAATAATACCGTTGGCATGAGCTCATTCGCCCTACAATCGCTGTTGGTCTGCAAACAAGGCGCATCTTGAGATGAAGGCAAGGGCCTTCGAAGAGCACAGGTTCTATTGCTCGTTCGTCTAAAACTCAACCAGTATCACGATTATCAGAAAAAAAACATAGGTGAAGTTTAATGCGAGAAACAGTACAGGTATGGGTAACGAATACTTTCTCAAGCCAGAATTAGAATTTTAATTACATTCATTCCTGCACGATCGGTCGTGTATGTTGTTTTTCAGCCTCACCGCTGTTTGCTCTGAACAATAAATACAAACAAAAATTTCCTACATCGTTTGCGTCTGGATACCGCGTACGGTAACTGCGAAACACGAGCGGAGAAAAAAGAATATCTTAAAGAGTTTACCACCAGATGACATCATCTTATCGAACGGTCGAGTATTCGGGCGGCGGCGGCGGCGGCATACACATTGGCGTTTGCGGTCGGTAAATGTTTGGTGTTGGCCGTTTTCTTTTTCGCCGTCGACGTTTCTTTCCGATTCGCATGGCATTAATTTCCCTTCGTAGCGTAGGCTGCGAGGAAGAAAACGTACGGCGGTGCCGTCTTCCATGCCTAGTGAGGGTACAGACGAATTTCAACTCGTCGAATTTTTCGTTCTAATAATGATAACAACCTCGCGGGACATGATAGCGACACACCGACTCCGAAGGTCGTGGGAACGTGAAGACGGACCATGTTTGGTCCCATCTAGGCCATCGACGACGACATATCGACCGGAACTGTATGTATCTCACTTCCTATGCGTACTGATGCATTTGTTTGGTGCCTTATCATAACTGTGCCTTTTATAATGGGCAATTGAAAGTATTAAATTTTGTAAATGATGTATTCATACAATAGTGATTTCTAACAGTTTCAATTTCATTCAACTTGGTTGGATTTATTGATAGAACAAAAAACCATTAAACGTATTTTTGTTTGCGAGCAATTATTATCTTTTGTAAAGTTGATAAAAAAACCAACAACATGTAATCCAACAATGTAGCATGTTAGAAAAACGTGTAATGAAATTCCATTTCGAAATTTGGAAATTCTCCATAGTAAATAATTTAATCATAGCAATCATAGCTTGTATGTTACATCATCAAAGCAAACCAAACAAAATCGCACCAAGAGCATGTTTTCAACAATGGATTGCCTTCAAACGTGAATGAGAAGACAGTACAAGTAAAATCGATTCGAATGTTGATCATGTTTCAAAATTCGTCCTTATTTAGTTTGTAACTATTTAGGACGATCAATAAATTTAAAAACCATAAGGAAAGGTGGCATAACTGTAACATAGATATTACATCTGTTAGTTTACAAAAAGTTAAAAAAGACATTGTTTTGAAGCGTAGGGTTTCGATGCACGGTTTCATTTATGAATTTTAAATACCCATTCCTCCTAAAATAACTCCGATTTATCTAAAAGGTATTGACAAATCAAATCTAATCAACCGCTTCTTACCTTGATTGGATAAACACTGGAACGTTTTCTGGCTCGGTAATGTCCTGCTGATTCGTGCGTTGGGCACAATTAATCCTTCAAACTGAAGCTACAGCACCTTCTGCTTCAGAAGACGGTACACATCCAAGATTTGCGCACTGATCGACGTTTTACAATGAAATAGTTTTATGAAATTGCCCTACAGGGCTTATGCGTTGGTACAACGTCACCAATTCGTTGATATAACACTATGTTTGACGAAATCACTTTTCAATAAATAATTCACTCTCTCAACCATAAACTCTCATACGCGCACAAAGGTCACATAAATAATGTACACACTAAAATTGGGTAAGAGGGAAGGGATAAGAAAGAAACACATTATAGCCACTGCCACACACAAGTTTCCAGCGTCGTGCAGCAACTATCACCAAAAAACGAGTTTTACAGCTTCACACCGAAAAACGGGACGACCATTCAAAAAATTTCACCATCTTCTTCTCCCGGGTGAACTTAACCTTTCTCTTTTTCTTAGTACTCTGCTCTTCTTGCTCGGCACTGACGCTACTAGAAACACGGTAAACAAACCGAGGAATGTATTCAAAAAATACATTTTCTTCGACAGCCACTCCAACAAAACTGCACGCCATACATAGGGCCCAGGTTGGTCGGTTGGTTGGATGGTTGGCGGCAAAGGGAAGTTACTTTGAACTGCCAGATGTAGGCGCATCTAGTTTGAGCGTTTTCCACACGGACACCATCGGCAAGCGGAAATTTTCCTTCGAGCGATAAGAATCTTCATTCTGACGGAATAAAATTCACTTTCCGCCTTCTGTTTGAAAAATCACTTGACGTGTCAGATAAACTTGTACAAGAGAATCGCGGAATCACAGAAGGCAGGTTTTGTATGCACTTGTCAATTGACTTACGGATAGTAAATTTCGGAAATAAACCTGGACGAACAAATTCACATTCGATCTGTTCAATTCGGAAAAACTTTATCAGGTTCCCCTTGCAGCTGAAAACCGAAAACAATGCCGGACATCCTTCTCCCCGGGCGGAACTTCCGGACGAAGATACCGACACTAATTTCCATTGTTACGCACTGTCACTCACACATCTGCGTGCGCGTCTGCTCCTGGCAAATGCTCTCCAGGAATCCTTTTGTGTCGGTAATAAATTTTTGCTCCGAAACCTTCCGAATTTTGCTGCACCGGACTCGGGACTCTCTCGCCCACAAGCGAGCGCACACCACGGCGTCGATACCTGCGCACATACACCGTGCGGGTCGCGCACCAGCACCTCCTCAGCACACCATACCGTCCTCGACCGAGCCCACGAGTGCTGGAAGGGACCAACAACGTCGAATTCCAATCGAACGGCAAGGTTCAAAACGACCGCACGAGGGAAAAAAACGCGACCGTCTTAAAGACGCACAGCTACGCACGCACTTGTTCCGGGCAAAGGGGGCTAAGATTGACAGGTCCTCACGGCCACGACCGTCGCAGATACCCTTTATCCTTCTCAGCTTCCGATACACACATCCACACATACACACACATACGCAGGTCCTCCGCACGGTTAAAGGGGCGCTGTTTTGTGCAGCAGCAAAAATATTTTCCTAATGCGATTTGCTCACATAATTGAATCATGCATTTAAGTAAAAACCTGCCTAAACAAGCACACTGACCAATTAAGGGGCTACAGGGGATAGGGAAACCCTTTTTTGCAGACGAACTCCAAGAAAGCCGACCAACGTACGAAGAACACACACTACACTTGTTCACCGTTCAACGTGCCAACTGAAACTGACAAGCTTCTTCGAAACAGAAGAGCACCTTCTCGGCAGTTCTCTCTTTCAACCGAATGTGTGAGAAAGAGCCACCGAGAAGACAGGATCTGAATTATCGACGGAATTGTGCATTTATTAATAACTTTGGAGTCCTCGAACCAATTTTTACAAATGACCCCTCATTTGAAAGGTCTTTTAAAGACATACAAGTTTGGTAAGAGTAAGATTATACCATCTTTTCCAGTTTTTGAGAAAATTCAATAAATCACTAACCCATTCAAATGGTGATACCACTACATGCATACACGTATCCGAATATATTTTCAAACCGGTAATTGAAGCGGTAATTAAACCGTTCTCCCGTTTATATGACCTCCGAACAAACAAATTCGTGAAGTTTGCGGTCATTTAACCGATTCGCTTACCGGTACAATTACCGGTACGTGGGACCAATCACAACACGCCGATTCGTGTTTATTCTAAACCAGTCACTAACACCAACATGTACTAGTGGTGCAATATGTAGTTGAACCTATCTTTCGTTACAAAAGGAACGGATGCGAGGATCTACTGGGTCCAGACTGTTTTGATCACGTTTCTCAAACAGATTATAATGCGGAAACGTGTAATACATCTCGTTATTAGCTCTACCTAACCAACACGTGAGCTTTAAAACATTTGGCGTACATAAAATATACAAATTCAGAACACCAAAAAGTATAACTTCTCAATTAAAAAGAACAAAACACGTGGCTCATGCCGTTGAAAATTTTATGGAAACGAAATTTTAATGAGATTATCACAAGATTTACTAAAGGCATGCGGCTTGGGATGTGGATGTGGATGTGAATCTAAAAAAACAATTAATGTGCTTAATTTATTAACTTTGATGAAGTCCCATTTACATTTAATTTTTATGAATTAGATGACGATCAATTAAAGATGGCGATCAATTAAACTCTAGAATTTAAGCAAATATCACATTTTAAGATCATGTACATTATAAATAATTCTTGTAGCAAATGTTCGTAAGATCATGTTTTTAGCTCTTCAAAAAATAAACATGGTTCGGCCTTGATGATTATTATTGTTTTACCATTTTAATCTTCTTAATTCTGTTTGAGATTATGTAAAACAAAACTTATTAGTTACTTGCTAGCGGAAATTTTACTTTCGTTCATAAAACTTTAATTTATACAACATACCTATCCTTTGACCTTTCGTGGAAGAGTACATTTTCTTTAATTCGTAACATTTTAGATCATTACAGGTGTTTGTACCTTGGCGAAAGGTAAACTTATTTGATAACTTAAGAAAATTAATATTTGCATACCAAATATCACACATGTGGTCTAGGTTTACATTTATAAATTCAAGGAGAAGCACCATTTAATTGCATTTAAAAATTGCATGTGTCCGATAATGTTGAAACAACTTATTTTTATCTACAAAAACGTGCTAATATTGGTGTTACTGTAAATATACATGCTGGAGAAAGTTTAAAAGCCCTTCCACGGGATGACATTCTTTACCAAGAATGTGGAGCTCGTGCAACTTCCAGCTCGTGGTTCATGTTTAGCGACGGGATATCAACAACTTTTTGCTGATTTCTTTTGATACGACATCCCCAACTTCGAAGCCTCTCAGCAGATGAAAAATCTCCGTTTTTCGTTGGAAGCTCGAAGAACGGCGACCGAAAATTTCATTCTGTTGCATCAGTCCATGGCCTCGGTGTCCAGCTTCAGCGTTGCTTCAACTTTTTGGACACCTTATTTCTGACATTCTGCACGGAAACACGGCAACAAACTTCACCCTCTCCACGCCCTCCGAGATGACCTTCCGAAAATTTGGCTGCACGAAACGTATTGCATTGCGGAGTGTCAGCGAAGACGTCCTGCTGGGGAACTATAATTTACTATATTTAATACGAAGCCTGACAAACGATGCAGCGTTACTAAATCGTTTATTTGTTCTTTAGCCTCCCCGCTAACAAATTGGTGCAAGGAGATGGATTATTCCCATTCGTGTGTTTCGTTTCATTTTATTTTCCGCTCGGAAACAATTTTCAAATTTGTTCCGGCTTTGTTCTCCATGTTGCAAGAAAAGATATTTGCTTTAAACAGTAACAGTTTCCTAAGGTGCATCATCTCGTGACGTTGGTGCGTATAAAGTAAATGTTCGGAGCCTTCAAGCATGAGACGGACCACACTTTGCTTTGCTTAAAACTGATCTCAACCTTCGCGAGCGTGAAGCAGAGATATTACCTTAATATTTACAAACGAAAGGACATCCCTCCATTGGAACCACAAACATAAAAGCAAACAAAGATACACAAATAAACATGCCAAAAAGGGCGCCAAGACTGCGGGAGGATTTCGTGGAATTGATCCCACATATTTAATCAATAAACGCGGAGCTTCAGATCCTATCTGTTTCTGTTAAGCATGGTTTTAAAATGCTTTTTCTTGAGTATTGTTTTTCATGCCATTTTCTAGAAGGACACAGTTTGAATTCAAAATAATCAGAATCTATCGGAACGTTATGGTTTGTCGTGCGGCGAAATCGATTCGTATTTAAGTTAGGTAGATTCAAAAACCAAAGCCTTACTTTATAAAATATACAAAATCATTCATTCAAAGTGTATAATGCTCTAAAGTTGACATTTAAACAATTCCAAAACCTACAAAGAAATGAAAATCGAACTCTTAAAATTGTAACACTGAAAATAAAAGTTAAGTGTATGTGTAACAGATGAAATTGGTACAACAGCGCTTGGTTTAAAAGTTTTTCTAATTAAAATGTAGCACATTTTTTTAGAACAGGCAACTTCATATTTAATTTTCAATTATAGTTTTATGAAATATCTTGATTAATTCTATTACACGGAACATTCCCGCTACCTTATCCACGGTCATTTAAAGAAATGTTTCAATCACTGAACAATAAAACAAAAACAAATGCGTTTAATCCAACCCATAAACGGGTTTCAAAAACAACAAAAATCATCCACGAATAGAATCTGGAATAGCTAGTAGGGTACTTTCGCTAGCTTATTTTTTCATGCAATGATTAATTATCCTTGGGCACGTATTGCCGGCCATCGATGGCGGTTGGCAGATCGCCAACCTCACCGCGAGAGTCCATTCGGAGAAATTGATTCGCAAAAGTCTCAACTCCATCCATTTCATTCGAATGGGATCATATGCGCGAGACGTCGAAGTTGATGCTGTGCGGTTCGTAAAGTCGTTTTTGTTGAATGAGTGCGTCGGAGAAAAAGACTTCCCGGAGGGCCTACTCAACTCGCATCAGGGATTTGCACCATGGTTGAAGTGCATACTAAAGTGCACTCCTGGCGTCAACCAAAAGGGGGAACCGAACCAACCGTCAAGGGCGACAAGGAAAACCAGAAACGGTTCCCCAGATGGTTTTGGGGTTTATTTGGAAGCCTTGTTTTACAAAGTGCCCGCTCATATCGATCCACTTTTACCCTCCATTAGTAACGTTTGCTTCATATAAATAAGCAGTATTTGGTCTTATCAAACCGACACCAAAACGGCGTAAGGACCAGCGACTGCCAACATTTATTGAAACGGAGTTTGCGGTACCGGGAGGGCCACGTATTACATAACGCAATTATACTAGCACGAACGGGACAGCCCCAGCAAAGGGAGAAAAGAAGCAAAAGTTCGCATAACCAACGCAACTCAACCGCCTTCGCGAAGTTACCCCGGGCTGACAACCACACATTGCTGGAGAGTGTCATATCTTAACGCGCACAGAACATGACGAGTGAAAAGTGAATTTGTGCTGTGGAATCTGCAAAGTGCCGGCTCGAGCAGCACTTCGGGGACGCTTTAGACTAGAGTGGGGCCGTGGTTTTTGTATTCCTCTTCACGATAAAAGCATCCAATCTCACGGATGCCAGCGAAAACGCAAAGCGAACGAACGATCGATCGCGAAGGACCAAAGCATGAATTATGAAATGCAGAAATGGTCACGCATCGGACCCGAAAAGGAGAGCGAAGGGCAGAGGGAGTTCGGATCGATTCAGGATTGAAAAGTGCGGTGACTATGATACTAAAGCTCGCGAAACTATTCCACAGCAAGTTTGTGACCAAACCGAACCTGATGTTGAAATGTAAATCAAGAATAAATATTTATCAATGTGTTGTCGTCGTTGTTGTCGTCGGTGGAGAGTGTGTTCTAGTGGAGCAGAGCTTTTTTCCAAAACAGCAAAAAAGGGGTCTTGTCTCAAGGGCAGCCTCTTGCAGCACGTGCTACGATCCTGATGAGTTTGACAAATTCAGATGCATAAATTCATACACAACCAGATATGAACAGGCGACCTGTGCGAATTGACCTGACAATTTGTCGAGAATCCGAGAAGAATGGCAGGAATTGGACAAATTGACTTTTGGTTGTAAAGGTCAGGGATAAACATGGCGAATAAATGAATGAATACAATCAAATTAGTCGTTTCTGGAACGTGCATTATAACTCTTTCTTTTCCTTCCATGGGTCGTCAGACTTGTATCAGATACTTTAACAATAAAATCGTATAACAATTATCAAACTTGGAGGTTTGAAGATTTAATTTAAGGGTGTTTTTTGGCGAGTTGCGAAGTTTCTATATTTAAGAAAACTTTTCAGCACTTTGAATTTTCTTTTTCTTATAGTTAGAGTAGGGAAAGAAAGATAATGTTGTAGGAAAAAACTATTAACGCAAAAGGATCTGAAACAAGGATATATCCCCAAGAAATTAATATTCCTATTTCATCAAATTCTGGTTCCTTTAAAATATTGAAATTTTAAAATTACATATACTTTCTTTCTGTTTCACATTTACTATTTCCATACTGATTTAGCAGTCAGCACAGACAAATGGTTGAAAATTTAAAAAAAATCAACGACATTAAAAAGGAGAAAACATGAAATTTCAATCAAATAAAATTTAGCAATGTTGTCGTATACATAAAACAGTTTTAGAATATTTTTTAGCTTGCATCGTTTTCAATTTGTTTTTACAAAACATACTTTAATCTCCATATAACGGAGCAGTCACTTTAATTAGCTATCAATAATGAAACACAGCTTCGGATTACCTCACGTTCGTGTCTTGTGAGACAGAATCGAGACGATTAGACGGGCTTAATAAGTTGAAGATAGTTCGCACGAACCAAGCTCTCTTCGATGGCTTACTTGGCGAATCTCTCGTAGAGCGAATTCAGACTTTCTTATGTTACATGCATCCCGTAAGCGAATGTCTTTTTCGGATTACTTCATCCTAAGCGTCCAAAGCAGATACGTCGATACAGAGCTTCGCAGCAACGGCCTATCATATCTTAGTAGACTTATTTACATCACCTTGAAAAAAGGGTTCACAGTACTCTTTCCTGATACCTAGGGCTTCCGACCCCTAGCCCCTTCTTTATCACATAACTTTCCGGTGAAGCTTCCCCTCCAACGACGAACTTAGAAGTCCTCTCTACCAAACGGCCATGTTGTTACTGATGGTCACCGGCAGCATCTAAAAACCATTGGAAATCACATCAGTCGAGTCTTGTTCTGTGGAAGGTAGTGGAAACATTACCACCTTTCCTCTCGCTGGTGTGTGCTAAACCAGCTGTTGGCAAACCGACCTTGGCGGATGCGGTCCATTCTTGATGAACGCAGCATTGGCGTGCTTTGTGGACTAACGGTATCGTCTTGCTTCTTTTTGCACCATCAAGAACTGGATTGACCGTTGGCTTGTGTTGAATCTAGAGGCTCAGGAGAAACATCACTCGAAGCACTCGAAACCGGATGAACCTGAGAAATAAGAAGAAACTTGCGGCAAAATACATATTCTCGGACTCACTTAGACTCCAGACGAACGGACGTTCAACCGTTCCGTATGCGGTTCAATGAACATACATACATTAACGTATAACCCTCTGCTTGTGTCCCCATCGTTGTTCACTTCGTCGTTCTCGTTGCTTTTAATCGACGCTGGTCTAGACTCCTCAGCCACAGGCCCCAGTTGGATCCCCGGGTCCGGTACGTTGTGATAGACACGGGAGGGTACCACTACGTCACATCACATGGATCTATGTTTGCCTTCGGCTTCATACGAGTGCACACCAAGTGAAAGCAACGTAGCGGCGTTCCCCCGTGGCCTCCTAGCCGGCCGGCTCCTACATCCCCCCGCTGCAGGGGTTTTTCCTTCTTACGCAACACAATCCAACTTCGAAAGGGATCGACTTCTGCAGGATTACAGCCAGATTGCAACCTAGCTCGATGGACCGACGGCTAGTTCTTCCTGACTCGATCAATCCTAGAGGCCGGAGGTTGCTACCTTCAGACGCTACTTCGAGGACATGTTTCGCCATGAACACGTACAAGATGGTACAATGCTGATGTGTGGAAATAGTTAGCAAATCATTCCATAGAGATCGGTTCCCTCAAGTGCTGTTGTAAAAGACAAAAAGTGCGAAGTAAAGACAGTTACTATTATTATGTATTTACGCATTAGTTAAATGTTAGATTTTTTTACAAGAGAAGGACACGAACGAACATGGCAGTTTGAAGGTAGGAATTAAATTTGCAATTTATCTTAGCTAGAAATAAATTAAGAAATCAGATATTTGGAGGATCAAATGATCATGATGAGCTTTTGGAAATAGTCAATATAACGATCAATTGATCGCGAATATTTTTGTTCAGGAAATACAGGAAAACAACGCCGCAACGCAAGCTGCCAAGGTTCAGAAAAGCTGTATGGCAGGGCCACTGCTAAGCCTTCAGGGATCTAACCGATCATGTTCATTTACCCGGGGAATGGACCAAAGCTTGAAGCATGCTGAAGCAGTCCGTAGTGATATGCGGAGTTGCATACGGTTGCATTCCGGTGGCCCAAAAGCAGACCGGCATTCAAGCCGGCGCACAAACACCGTATCCTTAGCCCTCAGAGCTTGCAAGATCGTTTGGCGGCTCCACCAAACACGTGCGGTTTTACATTTTGCCACCCGAAGATTGGAGTCCGTGGAGTTGGAGGTGGTTAAACGCCAGGCCAAGCTCAAGGCAGCTCGAGGCGGTAAATTACTGACCATGTCGCGTTGTTTGGCTCGGAAAGACTAACCAATCGGTGGAGGCAACGGACGGCGCTCCAATAAATCTTACGATCTTACTTCAGTCCGAACGGTTCACAGAAGGTGTAGGCGCAAGTCCGGGAAGGTTCTGTAATGTGTTTGAGCTCATGCTCAACCGGCCGGTTCGGATTCGCGTACGATCGTACGACTGTGTCCGCTTTCGGTGGTTGATTAGTTGATTGGCGGAATGGCCCCTTGGAAGAACGCTGGCAGCGGCCATACGACACCCGGCCACCTAATCAGATGCTTCTTGCTCTGCAGCTCCCAAACCGGCCACAAACCACAGGCAAGAGTGGTTCCCCTAGCTCCCACTGCTAATTACTGTCATCGATTGCCACCAGTTTGCGACGGAGATTCGTAACTGAGCCGCCGAAACCAACAGCAGGGAACACACCACACCAGTTTTGCACTACTTCATCTCGATTAGGGCTCCAGCGGGCTGGTTGGTCGCTTTCGATTTGGTTGTGCTCTGATTCGGACTCGGCTTAACGGTCAGCGGGCTCGTTCTCTGCCAGGCTTGATTGACGATTGGCCAACCGTAACCGACGACAGTTAGTTATCTTGTGGTGGACGGATACGCGCAGCCGAAGTCAACGCACCGATTCTCTGCCCGTGTGACCATATTTTGCACTATCTTCAATTTCTGGCTGTTGACTTTGCACAGAAATGTTGTACAGGCATTTAAATGATTATTTTTCCACTTTACTATCTACTTAACGCTCGTATGGGACAACTGTGGACAAAAGTTGTAAAATATAGCTCAATAATTTCAATAACAAATAAACAGGTCCAGAGGCAGAACCACTTCTAGCACTTTGCTGTTTTTTCGGACATAGCGGCTACGTTAAAATAAACATTACAAAATGTGTAATAACATAAAATTTTTTATGACACAAAATTTATGTAAATAACAAAATAAAATACAATAAATTTTATGACTTGGAACGCACTTACCGCGCAAAAGGGTTTATAATATTTTAAATTTAGTTTATGTTTCTTTTGTACTCAAAGAAGAAATAAATATTGAAGTCCCTTTAACAGAGCTTCAAACACACCTTAGTTAATAATACATTGCCACAAAATTTCATAATGAAAATTTATCATGTGCAAAAATTTTGTTAAATATCATTTTCTTCAATAATTTCATCTTAATTTGCGTATTATGAACAATTCTTTAAAAAAATGGGAGATGTAAATGCAATTACGTGTACCCAGGTTTTAACCACTAATAGCATCTCCGTTTGAGTTAAACCGATTCTGATGTTAAGAAACGAACATAAAAATTTAATTTATATTAAATTATAAATTTATGAGACTAAAATTATCATAACTTTTTTTCATTTAATATGAGTAAGCGGGCACAATTTAAGCTTCATCACAAAAAAATTAGCATCAATTAAGGATTGTTCAAAAATGTTCTCTTAATTTTACTCCATGCAGTTTAGTGCGGAATTAATTCTATCCGTCCACAGTTGAACAATATTGAGCAAATTGGTTTAGACTTTTAGAATTATTTTAATCTAGTTTTAAAATTGACAAAAAAAATATGTTTCACAAAAATTTATAACCCACATGTTTTCCTTCT
>KE525091.1:220248-231813 GCA_000441895.2 Anopheles sinensis | reverse complement strand
GTTGTACAGGCATTTAAATGATTATTTTTTACTTTACTATCTACTTAACGCTCGTGTGGGACAACTGTGGACAAAAGTTGTAAAATATAGCTAAATAATGTCAATAACAAATAAACAGGTCCAGGGGCAGAACCACTTCTTGCACCTCGCTGTTTTTTCGGACATAGCGGCTACTTAAAATAAACGTTACAAAATGTGTAATAACATAAGATTTTTTATGACACAAATTTATGTAAATAACAAAATAAAATACAATAAATTTTATTACTGGGAACGCACTTACTGCGCAAAAGGGTTTACAATATTTTAAATTTAGTTTATGTTTCTTTTGTTCTGTTGTTCGTATCACTGACCAATAACATTGCTTTTTCTGCTAATCCACTGGAAGTAGGTTTTCCATATTTTATTATTATTCACATACTCAAAGAAGAAATAAATATTGAAGTCCCTTTTACAGAACTTCAAACATACCTTAGTTAATAATACATTGCCACAAAATTTCATAATGAAAATTTATCATGTGCAAAAATGTTTTAAATATCATTTTCTTCAATAATTTCATCTTAATTTTCGTAGTATAAACAATTCTTTAAAAAAATGGGAGATGTAAATGCAATTACGTGTACCCAAGTTTTAACCACTAATGGCATCTTCGTTTGAGTTAAACTGATTCCGATGTTAAGAAACGAACATAAAAATTTAATTTATATTAAATTATAAATTTATGAGACTAAAATTAACATAACTTTTTTTCATTTTGCCATTTAATATGAGTAAGCGGGCACAATTTAAGCTTCATCACAAAAAAATTAGCATTAATTAAGGATTGTCCAAAAATGTTTTCTCAATTTTACTCCATGCAGTTTAGTGCGGAATTAATTCTATCCGTCCACAGTTGAACAATATTGAGCAAATTGGTTGAGACTTTTAGAATTATTTTAATCTAGTTAAAATTGACAAAAAAAAATATGTTTCACAAAAATTTATAACCCACATGTTTTCCTTCTGGCTACGACAATGGAAGTAATCATGGAGGAATCCAAAGAACAAATTTACAACCTATAAATCGTTTATGACAAAATATATTTCGAGTTTTTAGAAAACATGAACAATGCGGTTTGTTAAAGAGAACGAATCAAACAGAACTCGATACTAAAACACGAAAAGCCAACATGATCGTGCTGTTTAACTACCGATTGTAAAATTCGTAATATTCTCGTGAATCCTTGTGTTTTCGTTCGTGGTTAAACAACACGACACTCATCGAAATGATCGCTTGCTTGCGCCGCATTCTTGCATTGGAAACGTTGGAACAACATGTTCCACGAATGGGTACGATCATTCGGAGATCAACCTGCTCGAAACTGATCACTCTAATGACCGAGCAATGAAGTCACTTGCGCGTCCTAAGTGATCGACGTTAGTCGGCGCTCGAAACGATCGCGTGCTATCTGATGATCTGCAAAACCGGCGTCCTACAACCAGCTGCTACCATTGCGTCATCGGATGGCCTGCGGCACACCGACCACGAGTCGATTGGAAACCAGACCCCGGGAGATGCGGAGCCACTTCGGAGGCAAAAATCATTAGTGTCACCAGAAGGAGCCCTCCGCACAGTTTGGAGTTGTTTAGGTTCGGGGGATTGCACGGGTGGGCACCATCTTCGATCACCACTGATCCATATTGAGCAAAGTGATTCATGGCAAGGTGTTAAGATGGATTACATCGTGTTGTGCAGTACCGATCGTACTCGTCGACAAATGGCGGTACGAAATCGTGGTCAATTTCATCCAAATGGTATGCGATCATCTTGTTTGAGCGAATTTAATCCCCGATCGTGTCTCATTTACTACATCTAATTTTCCAACCAGCGGTTGATTCGATGTGTTCTACGGTACTAGGCGACACAGAAATGCATTCCAGAGGATTTCCAGACAACGCCAGCTGCAGTTCAATAACATAAAAATCCAAGCAGCGATCCAGCAATCCAGTTCTTGATACCAGACGTCAACATACCTGAGCCGCAACTGCTAGTGTGTGACTTTGGAGGGAGATTAATGATATTCGCTTGATGCCGAACGGTGTTAAACAGCGTTTGGTAGCAGGGCTTGCAGTTGTTTATGATCCCAGAGACCTTGTGAGTATATTAATAAAAAAAACACTCTAACATGTTTAGAGTACAACCACCTCAAAGGAACGCCCAATCTTGTCGGCGAACGAAAAAAGCTAAATAACAACAATGTACGTACATCTAGACTGAAAATGTTCCGCGCAGAACAGGATCGTAAGGCATTCCTGGACGCAAAACGTAACCGAACCGAGAACACGTGAGAAAATTCAATCAATAATCGATCTCAATTCGAGTAAAGTGGTTTGGGAAACATTCCAAACCACTAACAACGCGCTAGGCAGCAAAATAGGGGCAACAACATTCTTCCCAGTCAGAGCCAAACTGCCGAACCTCCCATTAACACCCATCTAATTGGCCCAGCTTTAGGTCGGCCTGCGAAAAGGCTGCCAATGGAACTGCGTGCTTAGCAGCTTCCAACCAAAATGGCTTAGATTGTCGAAATGTTCGACTCGAAACTAAACCCCTGGCGCAGCCGAAGCTGCGAGGTCGGGCGATTACGGTCTAGCCAGCAGCGATTGTTGGCAACCCGCTAGGTTCCAGTCAATTTGGCTAATCCTAGATCCCAATACTTCTATTCCGACTGGTCTATGGACGGTATGTTTGGTTGCGTTTCTCACCGAGCATGTCGTGGAAGCTACCTTTTATTTTTTAATGGTGGTTTCTCGATCGACTGCCACAGATACGATTTCGGATCTTTAGTGGTTGTTGCATTTCGAGTAATTTATGCCCGAGAACATTCGAACGACATTAGACGCGGCGAGCAGCAGCACTAAAGAACGAGACAAGCGATTCCACAAGCTTTGATACGAAAAAAGGAACCATAAATCTTCCAAATTGTTGTTCGAACAAATCGATGCATCTTCTGAACATTGGTTTTCGATCGATTAAAGATTGACTCCGGGATATGCAAAACATATACACAATTATGAAAATCGCACGCTGGAAGCGCTAGGTTGTGCGGAGGGTAAAAAAGTTTGTAGGAGTCACGCTTGGCGCTTCCAGCAAGGTCGTCTGGTGAATCATGATCACTTCAACGACCGGCTGGTTATCGTCAGCTTTGGTTTGTGGAGGTGGCTACGTCGTTTGAATAGTTTAAATCAGGGGTCGGCAAAATCCGGTCAGCCAGCTGATTGTTTTCGGCCCGTAAGGAAATTTTAAGACAACATACAAACAAAAACTATCTGAATTCTTATCGAATTTGTTAAAAAATAACACATATTTCTTCCTAAAAATGCCTGCTGAAACTGTTGAATGTTATGTTCAATACCAAGCAACCAATCCGTGTACTTTTATTATATTTTTCGATAGCATTTTACTTCTAGGTGTTCTACAATTACCCAGTCTCGCGAATTTTGTCGAGAATTCAGCGGAATAATTACATGTTTACTTTACCTCCACAATAAATACGCCATAGAGAACAGTTTTTGATACCATTACGAAAGAAACACACTATTTAAAATTTCTTCAATTATTTTAATGACTGAGAGTAAGCCAGAAAAACGTAGATACGGTAACTTACAGTTACCGGCATTGAAAAGTTCCCACTTCGATTTTTTAAAATTTACGCTCTATTTTTTTTCTTAGAAAATTGACTCTCTACTAAAAAAGAGTTTAATATCACATTCAAAATAACAAAACATTGTTAGATAGCTGGTCCGCGGTTTTAGGTAGTTTCTCAACATCTGACCCCTTCTTGAAAACGTGTGCCGACCCCTGGTTTAAATGGTTGTTAAAACGCGAGCACGCGTTTTCGTGTTTGCAAATGGAAAATAGTTTTCGTTCGTCTGCGAGACTCGTTCGGTACGAGACTCGATAAAAAATACAAGTAGGTAAAACAGAAACATCTGAAAGCTGAGGGCGGGAGACCAATAACGATTGCAATCTATAAAAAGCTAGTCACAAAAATTCAAATCGGTTGTGAGAGCATGTGAAACCGTTTACTAATCAGGTGCCCCATGCGGCGTTTATCGATGTTTTCCGGGGTTTCGACAAGGCCTTCGTGGTCGAACAGCAATTAAATTTGTTCATCTTAAAAGTTGATTCAAAAGATTCTTTGTGTAGTGGATTAATGTTCACATAAGTAAGTTTCTTGATAACGGTTCTTAGATTGAAGAATCTTTATTTTCACAAAGTGCACGATTCGGTTCCGAAAGTCACTTGTATCGATCAGATTTTTGCTCTTTCGGGAAAAAGTGTTTCCTCTGTAGGGAAACATTAGGTAAAACGTAGAGATAATTTTAAGAAATCAGCTGTAAATCACTCATCAAAAAACTAATTTCCATAAAACTTTTCATGCGAAGCAAATTTGAGAGATTAAAATTAAAAATGTTGAATGTTACATCTCTAAATTTATGACGTGATAAATATAGCCCTTGAGGTTTATTCAAATTTTTTTAAGAAATCCGTAAGAACGTTTCTATTTCTTTGATAGTTTCGCTTTCGTACAATTTTTCTTTGAATTTAAAAACATTTTCGAGACGCTATACATTTTAATCGCTGTACATGTCTAATAAAGAAGTCAACTAAAGTTACACCAACCCTACACAATTTCTTGTCGTTTCACAAGTTAAAAGAACACATTAAATCATATTTCATCACCAGACGAGCAAGACGAGTGTTGCCTGAACTTGTTTGAGTTCTTCAATATCAGCCAACACTGCAATTCTAGCAAAACCAAAGGCAAATCATTCCCAGTCAACGCTGCTTTCATTACTTATTCCTCCAAGGTATCCGTTGCTAGCTGGTTTCGGTTTCCTTCTGCTTGGTAAATGAAAAAAATATCAACCTTCTCCCTGTCCACGCTTCAAACGAACACAACGAGGGAAGGTGGGAATTTTATGGTCGGGGAAATTCCTAAACACCGGCGTCGAACCGTCGCACCGGTTCGTCCGTTCCGAGTGAATTCCTGATGATGCATTATTTGCCCAGTGTTACCGGAGCCGTCTGCTTCTTCCCATCAGCCCATTTGTCCAACCGATGCCATCCATTTGACTCCTTGCAGCTTAAGGGTTTCATTTTTAGTACGGCGAGGCAAAAAATTGGGATCCTTCTTTTCCACGCTCATTTCAAGTGGCCCATTTAACCCACAGAACACACACACACATCCGACTAGGCCCAGGTTTGAGTGTCCATCGAGACGTTGCACTTTTGCACGTCCTTTTTTTTGCGCCCGCCGATCGACCGTCCGACCGACCGAGAACGGCGATTCCTTGAACTTCCGAGGGATGCAGACGGAAAGCTGCCTCAGCAGACGCTAATGAAGTGTCGCATATCTTCCCTGCATGATGTATGGAGCTGCCTCGAGTGCCCGATAATGGTTGCAATCAGGGAATGAATAGAAAACAACTTGACCCGGCCGGTCCCACGTGTTCCCGAAGTGTGTCCCTGGAAACTTTACTTTGGCTAGATTCTAGACGAGTGCGAACATCGCCGTCCTATTATATTTGGACTTTGTGCAACTTACGCCCGGAACTTCTGGAACGTGTTCTCCGTCGCGAGGGTTCGTCATGGCTTTGGCCGCTGACTATTTGTCACCGTGTCCATTGAAGCATGCAGAGGAGAGCAACCGGTCATAGAACACGTAGAACGTGATAAAATTCAATGTGGAACACTTCGTCATCGCACTGCCCTAGAATATTATGTTCAACTCTTGAGTTTCTCGTGAGGTTTCCATCTTTTCTCAAAAAGATCCTGTTGCAATCAATCAACGTCTGTTATAAACTTTCGATTGAACTGTGTAATAAATTTAAAATAACTTTCACCAATCCAAATAAGAGGAGTTTCTTAAAGGGTCTAAAAAGTATAAGTAAAGAGCGTTTTCAGTTACAAAACTATGTATTCTTATCAAAAATGTTGGTTTGAGCGAATTCTTTAGGAAAACAATACACGATTTCTTTCCTGAATTTTGAATTTTCAATTGATGTTTTTCATTAATTAACTATTTTGATTTTTAAAGATTTTTAGATAAACGCTGTTTTTGCGGTTTTTGGTATGGTGACAACATTTACTTAAAAATATTTAAGTAACACTTTAACGAGATAATTAAGTGATTGTACGAGTTGATTAAGCATATGTTTGCAGTAAATTCGTCTCAATTGATGCAGTAGAGTTATAAATTGAAAAGCTTAATTATTCTTCGCCTTAATTATTCTTCGCCATGTATATGGCTTAATAGTAATTCATAGCCGGACTTGCAGTTGTTAAATATCCGTAATAAACATAATACACATAACACAAATAACATCTAGAAAACAAAAACTTGTGATTTGCCCTCAAGAGGTGTTTGAGCTCCTTAAAATAAACTAACTCTACATAATGTATTAACACTTGCAGATGAAATATATTATTGTTAAAAACAAATTCTGATAAATTGCACGTCACTTTTCAAATGCAGAATATGAGAAATAATCGGAGATATTCACCATGTGTTCCCTGGTCTCATGTTGATCACTACGTTAAAAAATCTCCTAATACACCAACTTTTTCTTAACGGTGCTTTAACTGTTTCTGCCGAATCAATCAGGTAGTTTCTTTAAACCATCCATCATTCAAACATGAAGAAAAGAAATAGTCACACAAACGAAAGAAATGATTAACTCTCCTGAATCCATAGTTTTCCTCATTGCATTATGTGTAATTTTTGGTAAAAAATCATTGGATATTTAGGCCGTATTTGTTGAGAGGAAAATTAATATGTTTGAAACCACATCATTGTTTAGGTTTTAAAAAATATATTTTTTTAACATCACCACTACTCGAAAGTTATTGTATAATTTCTTTATTCTTGTAAGTTGTATAGTAAACCATTAATGAGTATTTTTGTCGAAGAAAATTTAAATTTTGAACACAGGAGAATATAAAAATGTCTCCATCAACGTTGGATAAATACTTTCGTTCGAATAAATATTAGTACACTATCTGCAGCGTGTTTTCGATACTTTAAATAAACTTTGTCTTTCAGCATCGCGAACAACCATTTGTGTTGCTCCTTTTCATTTCTTGTCACTCCTCATCTACTCCACACGCTACAATTCATGCCATTCAGTTGAGCAGGGAATTGCATCAGTGATCAGTTGGCCTGTTATCTCATCGTTGACCTCATCTAGTGCAAATGGCTTTTCGCATTCATCGCTCTCTGACAGGACTCCTGATGGCCAGGCCGGACGGATGGATGGATGGATCGATCGATCGACCGCCGAATGGCGTGGCGTTAGGAGTGAGCACATTACGAGCCCCGGCGCGGGTGACAAGGGATGACGGGTGAAATATTGTGGCGGCGCGTGAATTAAGAAAGCACACACCAGAAACGACTCTCGACCCAACGTAACCGATCGATCTACGGAATCTGATCTCGCATGCACTTCGGTCCGGCACGAGAAAGAGTGCGAACCGAGAAACCACCGAATGCGGTCACACCAATGCGGCCAATCGAAGAAAGCTTTCGTTCCGAAGCCGAGGGTTCGCTCCCATCCTCTTCCTGGACCTTTCTGGCCCACCACGATGGCCAACACACGCCCTGGCAGCGAGTGCATTATTCATCGCTTATTGTCGCTGTCACTTTGCCGCGCGCCCCGGTCGTGCCGGAAGACCGATCCACCGGTGATGCCCAGTGTCCCGGCGATCCGTGACGAAAGGCGAACCGATTGCGGTATTATTGTGTGTTTAATAGAAAAACCAAGACCTAGGGCTAGGCCGGATGAAATAAAAAAAAAGACAACGGTGATGAGGTGAGACTCCCACCGTTAAAGCTGCCCGGGTGGACGGAAAATCTGCCAAGACACGATTCAATCTATTTCTTTCAGTTGCTCTTTTTTAGCGTTCTTTCTTCGCGTGGCAAGAAACAGATGAAGCGTATTGCCGGTCGGGAAAACGAAGCTGACAAACTCTCGCGGGAGGCGAAGCCTAGGAAACGTAATTTCACTTGTACTTTTAATCTTCCATCAACCCGGAGGTGAGAGCATATTGTAATTGATACTTTGTTAAAACGCTGTGCAGCGAATGTATTTCTTTAAGGTAATCGAATTAAATCATTTATTTTTGAACGGTACAGTATGATAAAAAGTTTGTTTTTGTGGCTTTAAGTTAGTATTTACGAATGAAGGTGTATTTCAATACACTTAAATCTTCCTGGTTTTATATTCTGGAATATTCTATTATAATGAAATTGTATAAATCTTTCGATCTATTTAGCTATTTTTTGTTATCATAGGGTAACCTTATGAAATTATTTATTTTTGGGTATCACAATATGACCAACGGTCGGACCTGTACTGAATTAATTTGGCAATATTGATTGTTGAATAAAAAAGGATTTTTAAAATCTTTTATTATTTGCCACATTTCACATTTCCCCAGTTGTCTTTGAGACACATTTTAACCATCGATCCCAGGTGCTTGTTCCCACTGTGCAACCCGATTGCTACAATGAAGACCTTAAAGCGCAGCGAGTGCTAAACGTCAACGTGAACTTCATTTAACATGGCTCCCATTTTCGCGCTCGGTGTCAATTTCCCGGTGGTGTGACTTCGCTTTCGCTTCACTTTTCCTGGCCCTGCGCGAAACCATCGGCAGCCCATTTAAATAAGTTGTTTTTCTCCCAACGTTGCGCTTTGCAGCCATTTCGCTATTTGTTTCCTGCCAACAACCGGGCGACCCTACGATCTGAAGTTCCTCACCAAACCCGGGAACGCTTTTGGGTGGCATTGGAAAAGCGTTGTTTTCTTGGTTGGGCAGGAACCGTTAGTCCGAAGGCAGCGATCAAGCCGTGGCACTTCGATTGCTGTTGCCAAATTTTATTACAAGTCTTGTACCGCAAGCTTCGGAACCAGTCGAACCAGGCGTTTAATGGACGTTTAGGGCCAAAGCCACCACCATCAACACTACTTCCCCCGTTCGAGTGATGGGTGTTAGCCTTTTTTTGTCGTTATTGCAATTTCCTCACGCGGGAAATGGCCTATTTCGTGGGGCCGTGCCACCCACCGCACCAAAGGGTTCCCCGGCTTGAGGTCGCGCAATTCCAGGCCATGGCCCGGAAATCTAAGCCACAGCAAAAGGCGCAAACCCAGCGCTCCCTGCAAGCCGGTGCGGAAAGTAAAAATAATCTTCATTGCTTCACCCCTTTACAGCCAAGGAAGAAGAGGAAAACCCGACACCAACCATCATGCGATTGGCCAAATATCGATTTGGCCTCATTCGGTTTATTGATGCTTACACTCCCTCGGGAGGAGTTTTGCCGGTGGCATCGTTACTTGTAACAGGCGAATTGTTTTCGCAGTATCAACATTCAGTTTCACCGCAAGGAACTAGAACACACGAAAACTTGAATGAAGTCAACTTGAAAAGAAAAAACATTGAGCCCATTGTTCAATGGTTTTCTTTTCCATTGGATGGTAAACTTGAAAAGATTTTTGAAAATTGCTTTCTAAATCACGTAAATCTCATCGATTTTATAACTAGACCTTGAAACATAAAACTTTCTTTGATTATCGCACTCTCAAATGCCCATTTTATAGAGGTTTTTGTAGTAAATTAAGCAAATTAACCCACTAAATTGCTAAGCTGTATCTGACTAAGCGAAGCCTGATTTAACGAAGCTTTTAGAATCATCAAGAATTATGATCAAGTAAAGAATTACATTGTTTCGAAGCAAGAAAAGAGACTTAATTGTTGACAATTATTTTCACTTGATTTGTCTACCTTTTAAATTAAAACTTTAAAACTTTCTATTTTTCTTTTATTAGTCAATATCAATGTTATCGAATTCTGATTCGCTTGCCGCAAAGTTATAAATACGTTGATCAAAACCAACATAGAGCAAGGAGATTTTCAGACTTATATTTACCCAGTTGTAATTAACTTTTTAATTAATCATGAACACTACGTAGTTTTTAATGGGACAAAATCTTATTTAAGATATTACCAGTAAAATTATTTACCATCGCGAACTGGTTAGTCATCTGGAGAGATGTAGCTAGGCGTCACAACCGTTATCAGCAACCGAGAACACCACACTCACGTACACCGAATTCACTTAGCACACTTCATGGAGCATACGAACGATCCTATGAACGGCATGACATCGTAGGCAACACTGAATTGGAAGCACCGGACAAAGACGGTTCTAGGGCTCCTGATCGACAGCTTCTCCAGTAACATAAACTCCAACACAAACCATATTGCCCCGATCGGCATCCGCTGTCCGATCCAAAGCGGCAACGAGTAAGCATTGGCCCAGCACTTTGATGACGTTCGCGTTTTTTCGAAAAACAAAAAGAGCGTCTCATACATTTTCCACCCAAAGGGTTTGTCCTCTTGCTCTAATCGATGCTTTCCCACTCTAAATCGCGCCTTTGCCTTATTAGTGTGACTCGCGCATGTCAAGCCCTCGCAGATCCAGCGGACAAACTAGCGATCGCTCGGTGCATGTGGACCTGATCGTGTTACAGCAAACGCATTCTTGGCGTCATCCTTTTCCCGAGGCGCGGAGCTGCGACAGTTCATGGGAAAGCGGGATGGTATCAGCACACCGGATATCGCCGGTCCTTGTCCTGCCCTGCCACAGTCGAAGACCGCACCGAAATGTGCCACTCGACGAATTTTGTCCCACCGAGAAACAGAATCTGATTGTTGGACAAAATCTGCTGTCATAAGCAGCAGTGTTTTGAAAGTGTTTACCACCACGGATTATAACCACCGAGCGACGAAACATTTTGACATGCGAGATTGTGTGTAGCAATGCGCTGGAGAATCTGTCGAGCAATCAATTATTTTACAGCGCGAGTCTGAGTGTCAAACACTTCAAAGTGGTAAAAATTTGGAGAAAAACCGAATCTTGGTTGAACGAAACACACATTGAATAAAATCATTTTTTACCATTTCAAACTAATTCAGGATCTACAATATCGAAATTTCTAAATTTGAAATAAAGACATACTGCAACGTAAAGCACAAAGAAAGATATAAAAATAATAAAATTCCTCAAACAACATCATGTTAACAAAAACAAAAGTGAGTGAAGTACCTTCACATTTTGAACAAATTTGAAACATGTTGGTCGCTAAAACCACATTTCATTAGACTTGTTCTGACGATAAGAAAAAAGTTAACCTAGCTAATTGACTGAAGTAAATTTTGTCGTAAAGTAACATCACGTAAGTACTTAAAACAAATATTCTGACGGCCAGTAAAGCGGCCATACGGTACTTGGATGAAACTTTAGCCATAGCCGACAAAACGATTCATGTTAACATGTTTTTCCTTAGTTGTGTGTCCTGCATGACCACCTACTGCTCCGCTTGGGCTTTAAATTGTTGGAATAGTTTGAAAGTTGTCAAGGTTTTATCAGTTGAAAGGGGTTGAGGGACATAGATAGGGTTAATAGTGCTGGTATCGATTATGATATTTGACCGAATGTTGTGATTTTCCGAGCACATGTC
>KE525091.1:196305-207475 GCA_000441895.2 Anopheles sinensis | reverse complement strand
AACACTTTTCATCCGCTAACCTGCTTTGCGTTGCTTTTCGATCGCGAAAGATCATTGGACTCAACATCGCGAGCTTTTTTCTCAACATCCTCCTCGCGAAAGGGTCAGGAACTCCAGGAACGTTTGCTGCAGATTCTCTCCCGGTCGGTGGCTACCGACTGGGCGGCCCGGTTTATGCGCCCCGCAAATGATTTATGACGACAAGTGTGGACGAGTAATTTCTGTCTCACTCAACACGTCTACCGAATCGCAGATTCCGCCGACGGATCCGTCGCCTTTTTGTGTGTCTTCAGTTTTCTTTTCCCTTTTCAAAGGTACGCAAGCTGGAACATCCTCGATGGCACGCGTTGCTCGAAGCCAAAGGGGGAAAAAGGGACGGAGAAACGGCTCAGGAGTTGTGATAACACACCATCATAAACGCGCTTGGAGTACGGCTTGAGCTGAGAGAAGTGGCGAGGGAGGTAAGTGCAGATGGCCATCAGTTCGTCGACCTGCACTTCTTTGCCAACAGGAACGGGTGATCGTGTGGAGGATCTTAACACTTCTTGGAAGAGGGAAAAATAAAGTTAGCGGTTGAATATTGTCACAGCAAGTTAAAAGAATTCCCAAAAACCACAAAGGAAATGAAAGGCACGCTACTTGTAACAAATGTTATGCAACTAAAAGATTTTTTTCACGTCGTTTAGAATTCTTTGTTAAAGTAACGTTACAGCTCATTGCCACAAACGAACCGTGCTTTGCTAATGAGTAAAAAATCTTATGTCCTAAAATGTGATCAGCTTACAATTTGAGCAAGCCATATTCATGTACAAAACTTCTTATAATTATTTTATGAAGGCCGTAATCTAAATTTAGTTAATTGTCATAAGCCTCATGTAGGACATTGCAGTTACCGGATTTATTTTTTACGCTAACAATGTAGTGAAGCTATAAGGATATTATATCAAATCAAACCCGTTTATCCTACAATCCTCAGTTTGGCCATCAGTACAATGTTATGCATGTGAACAAGGAGTTGAAACCAAGGGTGCAACTATGCAAGGGTGCGTTATCGAAAAAAGCTTACACATTAAAGAAATGCCTCTTACTATCTAACATAAACTCATCTGTAGGAAAAGAGTATACTTGTACATTTTTTAATTAGACCAAAGACAAATTATAGTAAAAGCCTCGTAGCAACCACGAACACGTTTGCCTACCCATCATTGACTAATTACGAAAGAAATAAAGGTAAGTTATGGACTAAGCACATGTTGCATGTACACAATAAGAGATACATTTTCAAGAAAAGGTCAACGTTTTAAATTAAAGAGCATTCTTCGTTACAAGACTCAAATGAGTATCACCTCAATTCCGCTTCGATACCGCGATGTGCGTCGGGTAGGGCACCATCATACCTGGCACAGGAGGCCGGTACAGACCGTGATGAAGGAAAAAATAAATGTCCAGATCTTATCGGGGAATGTCTTAGCAAGTTCGTACAACCGCACACAAATTGCTACTGGCGCGCATAGGAATAGAAGAAGAACAACAACAACAAGCTAGGACAGCTACGTTTGATTTGCGTGATTTATCGTCGGTTGGGTGCTTGAAGACGGAAGTATGGCTGGTTCGTTCGCCAGAGCAGTACGTCGGCCATTGTGCTCTGAAGCAATTTTGTTTACAAAACATAAACGCCAAAGAAATACACAAAATTAAATCATATATTTTGAGTGCAGTTAAGAACCTTTTCGAGGTGAGCTATTCACATATCGTTGTGGTTAGGCGAACAATTGCTTGATGTCTGGCTCACGTTCAGTTCTTAAAGATGCATATCTTTCAGTCCCGTAGCGCTCAGTAGGATATGCTTTTGTTTTTAGTTGGTACAAATTTTGGTAAGGTAATTGTATCAAAAAAGCAGTGCTAACGGTATTAATAATAATTCCAAGCTTGTTTGTGGAACGATGTCAACAAATTGTTTGCGAAACGAAAGATTTGAAACTATTTGATTTTGTTATTAACTAACACTATTTCTTTACGCTCAACAGCAAAGATACTAAAAAAAATTATTATGATGTAAGATCATTCAATCAACTATTAGCTGTATACTCACTTTTTGGATGACAATAAAATTCCTGAAAATAAAAATATAAGTCCAAATTTTTACTGGGACAACAAGTAGAAACTGAAACGACATAGTTGTTGGAACAATTAACTCATCAAGCATCGTTGTGAAAAACTTGATGAAGAAACGTACCGCGCCCCTATTACGGGAAGCATTTTTTTTTTCTCAATATGACTATCACAAATATTGAAATTAGGTTAAATGTTCTATTCAATTCAATTACCTATATTTCAATGAATTGTTTGTTTCGGTCCGGTATTTTTCTTCTTTGTCACCACCTTCAATTCGTCTGCGTCTTGGTACCACTTCGTTTCCATGTACATTTTTTGCGATACGTCTTTACAATATATTTCTTGTCCCTTAGATCAATTTTAAGTTTTATAGTGTTTTACTTGTTCTTTACAGAATCTTCAATTGCATTGTCGGTTAAAGATTTGTATTTACTGTCAATAAAAAAAACTATATGGAATAAAATAATACATTAAAATTTTCTTAAGCAATCGAATCTTTTTCCATTGTGTTCGTTTCAAAATTGTATCCGATTTAAAACTACTAAAACAATCGGGAAGCCTTCCAAGGCCAGTAAGTAAAGAATTGCTTTAAGATCTAGTAATTCCTATTGTTTTGTTTAATTCTTGGCCCTCCCTTCACAAAGGCTCTCTCGAGAATACTTGGTTCATAGAAATCCTCTAGCGCTATTGGCGTACACAATGCCACTCTTCTTCGAGTGTAAGAAAAACGCCAATTAAGGCATCCTGTCTTCTTACAAATCAAAACAAAGCGAACCCGAACGTACATTATTAGAAATCAATATTTACATCACAATCATAGGCACCAGCATCATTTGGAGGTTTTGGTTTAACTTCATATCAAAATGGTGGCATTTGGTTTCAATAAAACTATTTTCCTTTCGGTACTAATAAGCTATGCGTTAAGAAACCCTCCAATGTGAGTTCCAGTGAACCGATGCAGTATGGAGCTGCGGTCGTCGTTTGAAGCAAGGCGTGTTGTTATCGCTCGAAAACATTTCACAGTTGGAAAGCAAGAGCTTTTGTTAAGAACAGAGCATTGAAACGGGATTGATAATGGAACAAACATTGTTTCCTAACAAATCAATTGAAATCAAATGAAGGCCAGTTTTGTGTCACTATCGGTACCTAAAGTGTATAAATGAATCTTCAAACGTTTTCCGTTTATGGTCGTCTCGAATGTTGTATCTGTCCTGTTTGTTTACTGTATTCATTTAACACTACTCAATAACTGTAGTCCGGTACGCGAACCCGGCTTATGCTTTTGTTTGTTTTGAATGCAATACTTAAATGTAAGATCAAGAAGCAGTTTAGTTTCGCATGGATCTGGGAGCTGGCTTTCATTTCCTTTTTTATTTTGTTCTACTATGATCAATAGAGAGTATTAGAGCATTGGTTGGTTTGGTTTGATGCTTGCTGCTGCATTTAGTATATGTTCTTTGTTCAATTGGCTGTCACATTTCTTATCTTACTTTTTAATGATGATAATTTGCTAAATGGGATGTACGATGATTTGCTGCGCTGTTTGCTTGAATGTTTTATGAAGATTTTCGTATGCTTGCTTCGCTGTTCACGGTGAACTTCATAAGGGTAGATTTAATAATTCTGGCTTTATTTCTCGCAAGTTCAAATAAAATGCAGTGGTTAAAAACGCGGATCAACCAAGGACGTACATTTCTGACTGTTGATTCAAAACTATCATGTCGGAGCGCTATTGTTTACCAAGTGGTCTTTAATTGACAATATTTGGATTTGTTAAAAAAATATATTAAAAAACATATCTAAGTGTTTTGTTATTTCTCATTTTCTCTCGTTACCATCCACATGCATGCTTGGTTTCCTAAAAATTACAGGGTTTTATGTTTTGTGTTGCATATTTTGCCTGTGTTGAAAAATATCAACCAACATAATCAACGGTACTTCTTCAAGCAAAATACTTCAATTTCATAACTTTTATTTCTTGACAAGTTTACCTCCAAGTTTTCCTCCAAGTTGACTGTACAACGACTGTACACCAAACAAAAGACCAAATGGAACAGAACAAATATTCCGAGGGACATTGCTTCTCCTGAGTACGGATTTCAAAGTAGCAGAGCATACTCAAAACATTCCAAACAAACGGGAAACCCTAAAGCACCGTCTTTTGCCGGAACTGCGTTATAGTCGATTTGATTATTAATTCATTTGATTACATAGTTCCACCTCCACCTTCCACAAGTCGCTCGCGCACGTCAACTTGTGCTTTGTATACATATTGTTTTACCATACACAAACACAGGGTGTACTCTTGTTTGTTTTGTTCTACGCTTTTGTATAAATTCTCTCTCCTCGATGTAGGAACTATGATACCCGTACCCTAACGGCACGGGCTTGCGATTAAACTACGCGCCATGTGCCTGCAATCTTTAAATAATGGTCAAACCGTACCTCTTTACTCTTTCTCCTGTTCTTTGTTTTAAATAGATAGATAAAAACGGAAACTCTGAACATACTATACAGTCAATTATTATACACGCAAAACCTAAACGATTAACGCACATGTAAAACTACTGTTTGATGCAATGCTTTCGATGAGCTCCTCGTTGCTGTTTTCTTTAGAAGAAATTTGAAGAGTAACGGTGATCTCGCGATCAAAGCGCATCGTATTGCTAAATTAACACTATCCGGTATCGATTGCATTTTGGAAAAGAGAGAAGGAAAGGGAGAGATGGAGATAAATATTCTCGAGACTTTAAAGAAACTCATCTTTTACAAAGTACAAAAAACCCCTAATAGGTATCACCACACCCTCGGTTTGACGGTCGTGGCGAGTCGATGCATGGCTTGCTGATCCTTTTCGAATGCGATCGAACACGATCATCAGATTTGCGCTCCGTTACTTCTAAGGAAATGAAGATAAGCTACAAATCGTCGTACATAGTTGGTATGTGTGTATACATAGGGTAATGTACATATATGTATGTATATATATATATAATATATATGCTTGCGCATTTGTTATTATTCATATAAAAAAGACGAACTCTCTACTCAAGTGAGGAATGTTTGTCAAACCATTGTGTGCTTGTTTGCTTTTACCATATTTGTCTGCTCAAGGATATACCGGTTTGCTGATGCGCTTTCTTTCTCTCTCTTTCTCTCCCTTCATGATCTTTTTCTGTTTTTAAAGTTTGTTTTAATTTTCTTATTTTTACGCAAAGCGTACACACTACCACCGAGTAAGTCGGAGAGAAAAACCACTACGGTAGGATGTGGACGCATTTATTAAATGTGTGCGAGTGTTTGAATCGTTCTATACTTGTGTGGCATTTTTACTTCCACCCCATCGTAAACGGGACGACGTTGGGTTGTAAAAATGGAGAGAGCATTTTGCGCCAAAAACCTTTAAATCGGTAATTTCTATTAAATAGTAAATAGTACAATATTTGCTGCTAAACGGTAGATGAGTTTATATGCAATCTTTGTAATCTGCTCGGTAGTTTGATTGGTGCGATCCTCGAAAGGGTCCCCACTCTTTACGAAAGGTCGTCCCTAATTCACCTTTTAGATTACTTGCTTAAATGTGGTACGAAGAAAAAACTTGAATTCTATGTACATTGCAACACTTTGGTGTTTGCGATTGTGTTTGCTCCCCCAATCCGTCCTCCTCAGTGAGGTCCCTCAATTGGCCGCTACTTTCATCCTCTTGGTTATACTTTTTGATTTGTCTTTTGTCTTTAGCATCCACCTGTCACGGCAGGATTCGCAAGCATTGGAAGTTACTTCGTGCTAGGAGAAGTAATCCACCTTTCACCGTTGGTGAAGTAGCGAATCTACTGATAAAATTTACTAATAGGCATCGTTCCGTTGCGCACTTCCCATTGCCAGGCTCACGCTATTACTCGAGTGATTTTACCAATGCTAGTACTGGTAGGTGGTTCCTCTCGCTTAATGCCTAATCTTCGCGTTTGTAAACCAACACACAAGTGGAACCTTGTTGCTCCGTTTTTGGACAGCACCGATTTACAAGATGTCCTGAAGGTTGAAACTATCATTATCGAGCGAATTGAGCAGATCCTGCGCGTTGAACTGACTCGGATCGCCCACCGGCAGGTTCTCCAGGAACGCTAGGAACTCGGATGAGTTGTTGTTGCTGGCATTGTTATTGCTGTTGCCACTGTTGTTGTTGCTGTTGTTGTTGTTGTTGTTGTTGTTGTTACTGTTGCTGTTGTTTCCGTTATTGTTGTTGCCGCCTGCACCGGCCGGTCCGGTCCCCGGGCCAGCCAGCATATTGGCAGGATTGATATTACCGTTAACGACGTTAGGTCCTCCCCCGGCGATACCGCCACTACCGGGACCACCACCGCCGGCGATCATCGTCGTCGTCGTGGACTGTTGCGTCGACTGCGCCGTAAACGTATTCATCACAGATTGTTGGTTTTGCTGCTGCTGTATTGACATCGTTTGCGTCTGAGACATGTGTATCTGGCTCATCTGCATTTGGTTCATCATGTTTTGCTGCTGTTGAAGTTGCTGATGCTGCTGCAGCATCTGCATTTGGCTCATTGGGCCGCCGCCACCACCACCACCTCCCACGCCGCCAGCGCCACCACCTCCGCCTCCACCGCCACCACCGGTGGGCCCGTTATTGCCCGCTCCTTGGTACATGGCCTGCTGCCGTAGCATTTGCATCTGCATCGCTGTCATACCACCGCCACCACTGCCCGGCCCTCCGGGACCACCAGGTCCCATTCCCGAGCCAGGACCACCTCCGCCGCCCGCACCGGCGGGCCCACTGCCGGCACCGATTGGTCCACCCGGGCCTCCGGAACCGGCGGGTCCTACCGGTCCGACGGAAGGATCCATCCGCGCAATAGGTCCCGCTACATTCGGACCTCCAACGGGTCCTGCTCCGGGTCCTAAAAGTAAAACGGTTTGCGATTAGTAACAGGAATGAAAAGTGATGTAGATTTCTTGAGTGTGTGCAATGTAGGATAAGGTCGCAACAAATCAAACATTGGAACTCAACTTTAAATTGTATTTATCGTTTTGAAACGGCATGGACTGTCTGCTCATGCAAATAATTTATATGTTGTCAAATGTTGATATGTTCAAAGCAAGAATAGTAAAACGAAAGGTCGTAGCAAATCATTTAAACGAACCAAACGCCGTGGGAATATTTTTGATAGTTACTCAATCATGCTTATTTGGTTGGTTATAACAGAATCTATAGTATATTTCAGTAACTAAAAAAGCTATTAAGGCGTTCGGTGCACGCACTTAATTTTGGACATACTATAGTGACCAAGAATAGGATCTATATTGGCTTTGGGTAAAGATCTGCTTTTGTATCTAGCACAATGTGTATGGGCACAATTCGGCTAGAAACAAATGTCTTAAAAATCATCCTCAGACATTTTTATTCATAAATTTTTAATATTTATCATAAATTCTTTAAATTTATTGATAAAATGATCAGATTGTGGAGATTCATTACTAGCCAAATTAGAGCTTCATCGTTGACCAATTTTTACTATAACGTTTTACTCCATTAATTGAAGAGCGCGACCAGATTCTCATTTATGCACACTCTATGTGTATCCTTACCACCAAATCCTTGCCGCATGCTTCCTCCGCTGCTGGCATTAAAGGCAACTTGCTGCTGCTGCATAGCCATCATGTGGCGCCATTCCGCTTGCTGAGATCCAATCGGCATACCCTCCGGGCCAACCTGTACGTTCGGCGGCCGCTGCACTGGTCCGCCCATAACACCACCACCCGCACCAGCACCACCACCAGCTCCGGCACCTCCTCCGCCGGGCATCACGCCACCAACGGGACCACCACCAACGCCCGGACCACCGAATCCACCGACCATTCCTCCGCCTCGCGGTCCATGGCCGGCGAGCTGTTGCTGCTGTTGCATGTACGCCGCATGCTGTGCCCTCATCATCGGGCCCGAGGGTGGAATCGGCTGCTGCGTAATGCGTCGCATCGCCGGGAAGCGTCCACCGGCGTGCAGCATTTGCTGCTGCTGTGCCTGCTGTTGCTGCATCATGGCGGCAGCGGCGGCCGCAGCCGCCGGGTTGCCCTGCTGTGCCGCCTTGTTATAGTCCGGTGGCGGTGGCCTTACGCCGGCCGCCATCTGCTGCTGCATGGCTTGCGCCCGGATCATGTGCTGCTGCTGTTGCTGCTGCTGAAGGAACTTCATCTGCTCGGCGTGTCGCATCGTTCCGGGTACCGGCCCACCGGGTCCACCCATTCCTGCGTGCATCATGCCAGCCGGACCTCCGTTTACGCCACCCGCGCCCGCCACCACTCCCGGTCCAATCGAGTTAGATACCATCGAGTTCAGCCCGCTAATGCCGCCACCGTTCGGGCCACCAATACCGCCCATGCCCATTCCGACATTTGCGTTTGGTCCTCCCACCATTCCAACGCCACCGTTGCCCGGACCTGCCATTCCACCGGGGCCAACCATGCCTGCTCCCAACGGTACCGCTCCATTGCCTTGGCCCATGCCGGGTCCACCCGGTCCATTCGGTCCTCCCACTCCACCGGGACCACCACCGGGACCTCCGAGTCCCTGGTTCTGCGGTCCACTCGGTGCACCTTGCTGTTGCTGCTGCTGTGACGTCGGTTGGTTCGATGCCGGTCCTCCTCCCATACCAGGGCCGCCCGACTGTTGCTGCTGCTGCTGTTGAGGATGCTGCGGTCCCCCTGCACCACCGTTGGGCATTCCGACCCCTCCGCCGTTCACCTGATGCTGCTGTCTCGCTCGAAGCGTTTGCTGGGTGAAGTTGATTGTTTGCGATTGTGATACTGTGTACTGCGCCTCGTTAACCATCGATGAACCTACGGAAGAGACGTGAAATAATTATTAATTAATGTGATACTCGATGGTGTTACTTATTATTGCTCTGATAAATAAAACTCAACACGCATTCTAAGCCACCGACAGCTTCCTACTTCATCAATTGGAGTTTTAAGTCCCAAAACATTCCAAATGTTTGCATTTTAAACCAAACAAGCCTTCATTTGCTTTTGTTTGTATTTTACCACAATTCTTGCTACTTGGAGGAGCTAAGGTTAATTTAATATTAAAAAAACATTTGATGAACTTCCGAACTAACAGAATTAAATTATTGTTAGTGAAAGACTTTCTCTCGGAAGTCTCTCGGAATAACAAGTAACAAACAAAATGTACAAAATGCTTTATGAAGCTCTTGATTAAAGAACCAATCAGATTTGAAAACAACAATCATCATAGCGATTTGACCGAATCGTTGGTTCTACAAACATTGCGACTGATTTATTATTTAGCACGCTTCTAGTTTATTCCATCGAAAGAAACATTGCTTCATATATTGTGCATTGAACAACGTCCAAACATTGGAAAATAATCCATCGGATGGCTATCCTTCGGATGCCACCATATCCGTTTGGGCCATCACAATTGCAAAGGAGTGCAGGAACGACCTCATTTTTTCTCCCCTCCCCCTCCCTCCCCCAACACACTCATTTATATTACAACCCGCGCCTTGTCCGACCTACTGACGCGGACGGGCAGGCCATAATAATGCTCCACTCATATATACATCCTCGCCTCGGCACCGGCGCTCGGTTCGCGTCCTGTGCGGACCCAAAAAAAAACGGGGTAAACCAGTGCCGAGGAACGAAAATCACACACATTGTGATGGCGGTTAAAGCGTCAAACAAATATCCGCTTACTACTACAAAACCCCATGGCAAATGTCGTGGCGTGGTGTGCTTCAAAAAGCAATTTGGTCCCGTGCCACGAACCGAAGAAAAAAGGACCAACCAAGAGACACCAGGAGGAAACTCTGGAAGCGGTAGGATTTTTGCAGAATGCCAGAATGAAACAAGCGGCAGCAGAAGCCAGAAGGGAACATGGGAACACACTCAATATACGAGGCGGTAAGGAAAGTTTAAATTTAGGATACAAACTTCCATCGCGTGGCAACGCCGACGCGAAACGGCGAACGGAAGGGAACGGGGAGCAACCGACCGGACGTCACTCTCTTCATGCAAGGAGGAAATCTATTAACCTAAAAGCAAATCGCCCCGAACGATGGACACCCCGAACAGTGTGTTCGATCGGCAGGCGCGGACACACACCAGCAGCAATGGGCTCCCTCAGCCTCTGCCTTTTCCCTTGTCTGTGTGTGCCGTGGGGTTATGTTTGTTCCTCCACAAACTTCTAGTTCAACCGATATTTATGGTTCTGTGTGGCGTTTTTTCCTGTTGCCGCTGGAGTCGGCGGTCTGCACACGGTTCGGAACGGTTGCATTCGGCTAGCCATCGATCGGTGGGAAAACTGGCCGATGGAAGCACGACCAGACCAACCGCTCGATGGCACATGCGCACCGTTCTGGGTCGGGTCTGTTCCGTACATGGGGAAGTGAAGACACTCATTTCACAGGAATAAACCGAGGTTCCGAGTTTTCACCAAAGCGACACGAAACCGTACGATATGATTCGAACACTCCGAGCTCCTTTGGGGCTTCGTGTTTTCCACGAGAAGCAGCAGAGAGTTGGAAGTGGGGTTGTGGGTGCCCTCTGTTACGGAAAATAAGATGATAATAAATTTGGACAACCAAATAATGAGCTCGATGAATGACGACGGAGCGGAACGGGCAGCGGTCCGGTACTATGACTATGAAATCGTTGCCATTGCGGTAGCATCACCTAATTAAACGTGTTTCTGATCGAAGAATGCATGAGCCAAAACTTACCTTGTGAGTTTGGTACTTGGTTTGGCTGATGATTAGCACCATGGGGTACACCGGGTCCTCCAGGTCCTCCTCCATTTGGACCTCCATTAGAACCACTTCCACCACTGTTCAGTCCCGATCCGGGACCGTTCGGGATTGTCGTCTGTGGACCGCCAACGTTACCACCAGCACCGCCACCTTGTCCACCGACCATGCCACCCGGTCCACCAGGAACGCCACCCATTCCTCCCGGGCCCGCCTGCTTCGCATGCTGAGATTGCTGTTGCTTTGTACCGGTTTGCTGCGGATGGTGCTGCTGATGC
>KE525091.1:169340-196285 GCA_000441895.2 Anopheles sinensis | reverse complement strand
GCTGGTGCTGCTGGTGCTGTGGATGCGGTTGATGTTGGCCATGCTGTTGATGCTGCTGGTGCTGACCGTGCTGTTGCTGCTGATTTTGCTGATGCTGATGTTGTTGGTGTTGCTGTTGATGCTGCTGGTTTTGCTGTTGCTGTTGCTGCTGTTGCTGAGCCGCTTGTTGCTGACTGAAGAAGACTCCTTGCTGTGCGGCGACGGAAACGCCAGACTTGAGGTCTCCACTGAGATGTAAATGCTGGCCAGCCGAAACCTGTTTGCACGAAAAGGGATGAAAGAGAAGATGAAAAATGATGGTCAGCATTTTTGTGAATCATATCTTAAAAGTATTTAAATTCGATTCGATTGTACGAGATACAAATGTTGTTAGACAAAAATAGTGTTATGGTTATACGACTTCCAATCAAAGGTGATAGTGAGAAGTACGTAAAATTACTGTTTGAAAATTCAAATATATATATTTTTATATATATATATTTTTTTCAATCGTTTTGAGATACAGTACGGCTAATAAATAATTGATTATGAATAATGTATTATCATACCCCTGTACTATCCATTAAAATATCACAAAAATGTATTCCATTAGTCTTTTCTTTCATGCTGGTTAACTTGTAACCTTCCTGACATCAGAACCGAAAATTATAAAAATTGAATTGAAATGCTTTCAAACAATTTTTCAGCATATTGACTGAAAATTTATAACTGTATGTGAAGGGTCACACCAAATATTTTATTAATTTATTTTAACTGATACGTATTATAATAACTTATACGCATTATTTTGCAACCTGGTTTTTAGTTATTCTTTTGTTTTTTAAGATTGTAGTATAATAAAAGAATTTTTATGATCACATTATCATAAAAGAACGAAGTTGAATTTTAAATTTCTTAGCATTTGAGAAAAAAAACAATCTGAGTCAATAATTGTTGGTTATCAGTTTTGTTATAACATTTTACTAGCTTTTGGCACACAGGAATGACCTGTTTTTGACCAGACATGGCACTGAATACAAAACATGCAGCACTGTGCGTCGAAACACAACACAACACCAACGCTGAAGCTGGTTTCATTTCCGGTCGGCTGGAGTGTCGCCATTGCTGCCAGCGTGCTGAATAAAATATGTTCAATTTATTGACGACATAATTGCATTTAATACTCCGAGCTTTGACACGGCCTGCACGCTGCACTGGCGACATTGTACGGTAAAGTACCGGCACCGAAAGCAGCAGTCGCATTTGGAAGCGCGTCATCATCATCTACCACACTTTATTTTCACAATTTTCCACTGGATCCCCCTCAATCGGTCCTCCAACCATTGGCCTCTGAACTCTTTCCCAAAGTGGAAGCTGACTATTTCGGCTACCAGGATGGCGGTGAGCCACAAAAGCACCAGAATTAACAGGAGTGTCGAGGTGTAGAGAGATTTGGCGAAATCACGTAACACCTCCACCAAATTTAGAAAGGGGAAACACCCCTAGAACGAATACCTGCCTCCGAGAGCTCGAGGCGTCGTCGTCCCGGTAGGTGGGTGTTTGATCGAAACCCGCAATTGATGGTGTTTTCTCGCGGGGCGTGAGTTTATAGCACCGGTTTCCGGTCTTATCGATGTTTTAGCAAGCACGGCCCAGCGTAACCGTGACACCGCTCGGGCAATCGAGATTGTGGAGCTGCCAGAGCCCGGTTAGCTAATGGGCATTGTTCATTTCCAAGCGGCAAAAGTGCACGGGGGCTGAATTATTGATAGGTGGAAACAGTTAACTGTAAAGTGTACAAAAATGAAAGCTCCACCACTATCATTCTTGATCCCAGAGATTTGGAATATGGTGTATGGACTCAGTGATTCGAAACCCATAAGTCCCATAATGGTATTATTTGGTGTATGCTGTTTTACAATGATATATAAAATGATAACCAAATGATAGCATATAAAAAATATCGTTTAATAATCTCTACAATTTTTCTAAAACAAAACTATACCGGAACATACCTTAGTTCGTTCTCAATAAAATTAGTGTTTAAATTGTAGGAGTGCAAACACACCAAAATTCATGAATTTAAATTTGATTAGCTTATATTTGATAAAGCAAGTACCAAATTATAATTACAATTGAATTAAAAATTGTTCCCAGCAAAGCATTCGATTCACAAACGTGTTTCATATATGTTTTCACTTTTGCAAAGCAACATTTCAGTTTAACATGGGAAAACTGCAAACTGCATGGTTTATTTGAACAAAAACAGAATAAATTTTATATTTGCAATATCATAACATACTTCAAATTTGGAAAATTTCGACTCTCGTTATCTAGTAATAGTTGTTGTAACAATTCTACGGTCGAATCCATTTTTGTCAATAGCTTCAATAATGTGTGGAAACCTATGTGTCAGTATTTAATTTTTGATTTGGTTTTGATATATTTTGATGATTTTTTTTATCATTCGTATCGCGAAACCAACGTGGTAACGACATTTCCCTACCGCTCGAAACACTGCTCAATAATGGGGTGCCACTATTGCCGCCATGGGCTACCAGGCGAGCATAACACCTACCTACCACTGTCAAAAGCTCACCGAAAAAGCTACCAACCGACCAAGACGACAACTTTCAGCGGGCGGGTAGAGTAGATGAAACAATTTGCGAGATGAAACGAGCAACTTTCGGGAAACGGCGCTGAACGCAGCATCACGGAGTGTATAGAGGACGGTGTGAGCGACCAGTGTCTCAGAAAATATACCTCCTGCTTGCCTGCCTATCATTTCACTGCTGAACCTCTTCATCGTTAGGGCGGATGATGTGGCTTGTGGATAGCAGCAGGCAGCATTGGGCCCAACACGAGCACAAAACTTTAATTTGGGTCATTTGCTATTATGCGCTTGTGCTTTGTGCGGAGGCTTCCCGAGAGTTCCCCCCCGGTCGAACCAGACCAGACCCGGTCGAACATCGGGTTAGGATGGGCCCTTGGCAACGACCGTATAGGAGAGTGTGCGGTACGAAACGGTATGCTCGGCAAACCCGAAGCTCTAACAGCCCGAAGCTTTTTCGAGTTCGTCATGCATGTAAAATCACTGAAATCATGGCTCGTACTAAGCGCGTCGTAGTTTGTGCCTGATTTTCTAGCAAATAAAACAGCCCTGCTTAAATCATATCAAAAGAGATCTAAAAGTTATGAATAAGTTATTTGCAGATAAGCTTGAGACTTATCGGGCTTATTTAAAAAAATCATTGCATTAGTTTTGTATTCATATTAAGAGAAGCAGGTAACAAATGTATGTCAAATAGCTATAACTACAAAGAGTTTCACTTTGTACTCTTGATTTGTTAATTTGTGTAATCTTTACCAATATCTTTTACACCTACCACCATCTCTGACAATATGATTAGAAAACCACTGGAATCATGACTAGTAATCCATGTCCGTCCTACAATATATATTTCTTTTTTGTGAAAAATACCCAGACACCAATATTTCCCCCACCTCTGTGGCCTGTCAGCTAACCAACCGACCCCAATTGACTGAGTGCAGCAGTGTGGCTAAACTCGGGCTCGGTTGACTGACTAACGACACGCTGATGTATTCGGCTTGTTGCGATGTAGAGCGTTCCGGACACAAAGCTTCCACCGACAGCCGGCACACAATGCACTGCCTGTTTCCACCACCTCTTTTCCGCAGCGAGCTTTTGGCTTCATCACATGGTTCGCGTGCGCTCGGACAAACTCATCATCTCTGCAATGTGATACTTTCTCCCAAAGGGTGATTTCTTCGGTGTGCTTTTTTCGTGTTTTGAAACTACAACACCTTTTCATTAGAGTATCTTCACAATAATGTCCCCAAATGGAACCACAATAATTAAATTAAGTACGCCGTATAAAATATTTCAAAATGACAGTTCACTACAGGCAACATACATTTTCAACATCAAAGTAGCCACCGTCGTATCATTGGAAATATGTACGGATACAATTAAATAAAAATCACAGCAACCAACGACCATTTTTTTTACATCAAAACATGTTCCGCTTGTCGAAACTATGACGGAAGGCGTTCGAGAATTGGAAATTTCAGTATCATTTGTCGATAATGGCAACGAAAAGGTGTCCGAAGACCTTCAGCGTATTGAGCGGAATCTCGTCAGAAGCATCAAAAGTCAGCTAAATCAACAGGAAACCGAATTTTCTCATCGTATCCGACTTCAAAGGCAACAACCATCCGTCGGTAGTGGATATCGGAGGTGCAAGATTGGTTTCTTCTTGGACCAATTCGAATTATTAAGACTTAATGTGTATTTATCCTACAGGTTTAGAAACTTATTTTGCAAACATTGGATTAAGCTAGTCACAGTGGTAATGGTAGCGATAATTATTGTTTTTTACCGGAAGCTCTTGGACCCACCGAAACGGTGCGTTTGTCGTCCTCTGGTTGGGAACAGTTCGTCGAAAATGTGGCGCTTCCTGCAGCAACTTTTCGGTTTGGATAACATTGTGTACTATTAACAAACCCGCTGGCACATTCGTTAGAGCCGAATTTGTCCAATACTTCTAAACGATGGGGCAAAGCCATACCCGAAGCCACGCAGCAACTTATCGAGTCCCTCCCGCATCGAACTAACCAACGGTTGCAATTTATCAAATTAATTATGAACGATAATCGAAATGGGCGCACGTCAAAGGAACTCCTCGTGCAGGCCATGTAGGCGGCTTGCGGCGGAACAATGTCGATAATAAATGGTAATTTTCTTAAAATGACCCACAATTCCGATTCCGATGCATTACGAGGGTTTTCAATTGAAAGGCATTTTCGGCGCGGAATTACCATTCTCAAGCCAAAGTATCCTTCTTACGGGTGTAAGTTTTACATTCTGAGTCACTCGCTTCCTCGACATTCAGTTGTCAGTGGTACAGCGGTTTGGTACACTGTTTCCGTTTGCGCCCCAAGGGAAGAAACTATGGCCTATCTCTTGTTGGCCCTTTTTTGTCTGCCCTTGGGTTTAGCGTCAGCTGTGAACGTAACATACGACGAAGCGGGAAATCTTCTTATCGGAATCGGTACGTAAACACACTGGTGAATTTGTTTTCGGGAATGAAAAATAACGTCATTTTCCACCGCCAATCGACAGTGATTGTGCACGAAAAGGAACATACGGAAGTGCCATCGATTGCTTCACGGGCCATCGCGAAAGCTCTCGAGAAGGTTCCCGGTGTCAACGTTAAGGATCATTACGTGCAGTACGAAAGAAATGGTTTGCATTTCGTCAACGATGGTCAATGTACGGTCGTGAAACAAAGAATGTTTGGAAAAAGGGAAAAATACAACATGGCTGGTGGTTTTATTATAAATTTCTTCCAGTTTGTGCTGCAATGTACGAGGGAGCCTCCTTGCTGCTTGATGTCACCTGGATCGACACGAAGCACCTCGCCGATACGGCGGATCGGTTCGGCATCCCGTATCTCCATGTCGACCTGTCCGTGCAGACGTACGCCAAGCTCATGGAGAACTTCCTGCTGGCACGCGCGGCCAACGATGTGGTCTACATCTTCCCGAACGCTCTCGAGGCTGACGCAACGGTTTATCTACTAATAACCGGCTCGTACCTTCGGGCTATCGTTTTCGACGGTCTGGACGGGACGACGGTGGACAGGATAAAGGCTATTCGACCGTATCCCTCGTTCTACGCCGTCATCGCAGGCACGCAGGACATGAACAGCCTACTGCAGAAGGCCATCGATGGTGGGTTGGTGCGGAAGCCGGAAAAGTGGAACCTGCTGTTTACGGATTTGCACGGTGATAGGTTCGCCCATGGGCAGACTTATCCCGAGATGAGTCGCTTGGTGCTGGACGAAAGTACGTGCTGCATACTGCTGCGAGACATCGAGCCACCGTGCGTCTGTCCGGCGCAGTTTGACCCGATGGTGGTCCATTTGGAAAACGTGCTGGAACTCCTGGTTCGCTGGGCTACCGAGGTACCGCTTCCCTTGGTCCGAGCGCTGAACTGCACGGCGGAAGAGTTCGGCACCGAAGGGTCGACGAACTGGAACCCGAACGAACTGCTGCAGCAGATGGCCGCGATGGAATCGTTTTGGATTCCCCAGGGGAGTCGCATGATACGCCCAAATCTCAACCTATCGATCATCAGTCCCTCGGGGGGAGGAACCAACTCCACCATCAAGGGAAGTGTCCTGCAAGGGCAGGTAGCGTTGGGCGAGAACGCAACCATCCAACCGAGTCGACGCTTTTTTCGCGTTGGCACCACCGAATCAATTCCGTGGGCCTATCGCAAGCGCCATCCGACGTCAGGTCAGATACTGCTCGATCCGGTCACCGGCGAGCCAATATGGGAGGGTTACTGTATCGATTTCCTTCACCAGCTGTCGGTGGTGATGAACTTTGACTACGATATCGTAACACCGCGAAATGGGACGTTTGGGACGCGGGATAGCGCAACCGGTCGCTGGGATGGGTTGGTGGGGGAGCTGGTGGTGGGCGATATCGATTTTGCCATCGCGTCGCTTAAGATGACTGCCGAGCGGGAGGAGGTGGTTGACTTCATTGCGCCGTACTTCGAACAGACGGGCATCCTGATAGCGATGCGCAAGCCGGTCCGGGAGACGTCGCTGTTCAAGTTCATGACCGTGCTCCGGCTCGAGGTTTGGCTGAGCATCCTGCTCGCGATCGTGGCCACGGCCGTGATGCTCTGGTTGCTGGACAAATTCTCGCCCTACAGCGCAAGGAACAACAAGGCCGCCTATCCGTACGAGTGTCGGTAAGAGATCAAGTTTCTCAAGATATTAGAACTTCTTCACCGTGTTTATTTCCTTTTACTCCATTGACTTTTCCACACGCAGGGACTTTACGCTGAAGGAAAGCTTCTGGTTCGCGTTGACCTCGTTCACCCCGCAAGGTGGTGGTGAAGCTCCGAAGGCACTCTCCGGTCGAACGCTGGTCGCTGCCTACTGGCTGTTCGTGGTCCTCATGCTCGCGACGTTCACCGCGAACCTGGCGGCGTTCCTCACGGTGGAGCGCATGCAAACTCCGGTCCAATCCCTCGAGCAACTGTCGCGCCAGAGCCGTATCAAGTACACGGTCGTGCGAGACTCGGACACGCACGACTACTTCCGCAACATGAAGAACGCCGAGGACGTGCTGTACCAGATGTGGCGCAATCTGACGCTGTCGAGCGGCAACGATCAGGCGCAGTACCGCGTCTGGGACTATCCGATCAAGGAGCAGTACATCAACATTCTCGCCGCCATCGAGTCGGCCGAGCCGGTGGCGACCGCGGCGGACGGCTTCCGGCGGGTGAACGAGCGGCTCGATGCGGACTTTGCGTTCATCCACGATTCGGCCGAGATTAAGTACGAGATTTCGCGCAACTGCAACTTCACCGAGGTGGGCGAAGTGTTTGCCGAACAACCGTACGGCATTGCCGTGCAACAGGGTAGTCATCTGCAGGACGAACTGAGCTACTTCATACTGGAACTGCAGAAGGAGCGCTTCTTCGAGTCGCTGACGGCCAAGTTCTGGAACAACTCGGCACGCGGCCAATGCCCGAACACGGACGACAGTGAGGGCATCACGCTGGAGAGCCTCGGTGGAGTGTTTATCGCGACGCTGGTTGGACTGGCGCTGGCCATGATAACGCTGTTCGGCGAGGTGCTCTACTATCGGCGCAAGGAGCGGGCCAGAACCTTCGTCAAGGTGATGCCGTTTGCGAACGCCGATCGGGCGTGGGAAAAGCCTAATCCGTTCGATCTGCGGGAAAAATCGATCGCCGTGGTTAAGAATATCCTCGATCTTGATGCGCCGCGCGAGACCAACAAAGGGGCCAAAAGGAACACCACAAAAGCCATCAGGAAGGGTAACGTTATCCCGAAGGAGATTACGATTGGGAAAAAGTTTATTTCGGTAGCTGACACCCAGCAAAAGCTGTACGACATCGCTATCTTGCCAAGGAACCCTATCCATTAGGATCAGGCGATAGTAATGGCCAACTCTTACGGCAAAACCAACTCGATTTCGCTTTTGACACAAAAATGCTAACTTGTAGCAATACTTATTTCGAGCAAGGGATGTCTAATTCCTTCACAAATGCTCATTATAAATCTAACAGAATCCACAGGACTTAAATTTCCTAAACTTATTACCTTAATTCACTACAACACGCTTCAAATGGAATGCTTCTTACTAACAACACATGCTTTTAAAGTAAAAATACATGCAAGCATCAGTTTTTGAGCGATAAAAGACTAATTTATTAAACGGCTCTATTCGTTTAAGTTTATAGAGATATCCTACATCTTTAATAAACAAATTTTTTAGGTTAAGACTTCGAAAGAAATATGTGTGTAACTGTGGTTACTTAGTTTTGTGCACTTTGGCACTCATAAATTATATCTGGCAGTGTAATCTCTCTCTCTTTCTCTTCTTGGCGTAACGACCTCTTGGTCATGCCTGCCCCATGAAGAGTATACAAGACTTTTCCCCTTATATACGTGGATAGTCACTCCTCTCGTACAAGGGATTCGAACCCACGCCGTCGAGGTCATGGGCCGAGGTTCTACCGCTCGGCTGTCGCGGATCCCCCGGTAATACCTCAACTATGCTTATTCTAGAAAATAAAACCTAACTTGCTATGCATCAACATGTTGATAACTGGATATTGTTAAAACTTAATCTGCAACTTGAGCTTCGACCATGTTATTGCAGTTGTAGGTAACGCAATATCTTATGCTTTTTTTTATAATATAACTGTCTATAAGTAAATGTATTTGAAACTATACAACGTCAAATATAGATGAATAAATAATTTTCGAACTGAAGTTACGAAATGCTTTTGTGTGAAAACGAAAATTGAAGGACTCAAGTTCATAACAAGTATGTTTCTCTTGCACAATAACATTGTTTTAACACCTACAATTGTATTAGAACTGTTTTTAGTTATTCTAATTAAAATCTTCGTTTTTAACTATAAAGTAAGTAAATGGGTCTGTGGGTTTTGACCAAATGAAATAGAAAATAGAGCGCTTATGCACATACTGTTTTAATATCATTTTCAACGTTAATTTGCAATACAAAGGGTGTCAAGTCAAACACAAAACCTCAGTGGTCGATACGATCCGGAAACACAGCAAACCTAATATGCATGCTCAAGAAGACCTTCGGGTTGCGGTGAAATAAACCACACAGCATTTTGAGAGCGCAAGCAAGTCGGTGAATTTACGGCTCTGTGTAGTGCAGCTTGCTTCGGACGTCAGTCCCGTTTTTAAACCCATCACTCGTTCAGATATCAGCTTCATTAAGGCAAATGGTTTAAAAGCTTCACTTAGTGATAGACAAATGGAGCTCCGACTGCTGGCTGGCCGTCGCACGTGACCACCACCGTTGTTGTGCCTGCCCGGGACGCTCCCGACCAGTGCAGCGATGCAGAACACCCACATGATGTGGGCATGCATGAAGTGTTGGTGTGTGTATCTAAGGGAGGGTTGTGTTACCCCCGCAATCTAGCAGACCTAGGGCATATGGGCTCTTTGTTTAATTGATTTTTTTTGTTAGAGAAATTTTTTAGACCACTAACGCCGTATCTCACCCGATTGGTTCCTTCGTTCCAACATCGTGTTCAGGAGTCAGACTAAGAGCATTTGCTCAGCACCAAGGTGCAATGTTTCTCAGGGACCGTAGGAACGAGCTTGTGCAGCTGGTGTAAAGGCACGGAGAATCGCGCTCATACGCCAAGAAACTACCGTCGTTGACAATGATTGCATAATCATTAATTCAGCTTCATTACATGCTCTGACAGTGCACGGTTCTTTATGAGAAACGGTACGCCACCGACTGGATTAGATGATGTCTGCCCTGGTTAGTGAGTGACCATGGTGACGATGGAAAGGGTACAGCGGCCTTGGAGCCAGGAAAGCGGCGTACCGACATTCCCAGAGTGAAAACCACTCACCCAAACGAGTTCAAACACTGACAGTGGTGCACCTAATCGAGGTGCGAAAATAGCGATTTTCTATCGCACACGTCCGAATGTGGAACTGCAATCACCGTACCCAGCGCTCCATATCGCCAGCCAGTTCCGAATAACTCCCTTCCATCATTAGTCCGCAGCAGACATCCGTAGAGCATTTGCCACACACGAGTGCAGAGATTCAGGGCCTGTACACAATCATTCGCATTGCATTATTCGTTTCCCATCGACCATATCGCGGCGTACTCTCGGGTCGTTCGTTCGAAATACGACTCCGGCGAGACGTCGGCGGTCATCGGAACTCGGTCGGCCTTTCGGCTGGATGATCGCGCGCGTTTCATCACCAGCACAGCAGCCCTCGCAGCAATGTTCGGGCCACGACCAGCAGCAAACCGTGGTTTGCGCGCCCAGCTGTCGAACCTGTGCTCCTGGTACTATTCGGATGTCGGCGCACACGACGCGCTGTACGGCAGCCAACCGTGTTGTTCGGGTCTCGGGAAGAAACGCTATTCCCGTCGCGTCGCCTTATCACCGCCCCACTCTCCTAGTCCTCTCATCCATGGGTCACGTTGGCGTCGAACGAATCCCGCGTGCTGCGGGAACGTCGGAACCGCATGGAAAAGCTTCGATTCGTGCCGTGCCGTGTCCCCCACCGCTTCTTGGGTGCTGGCTTTCGCAGGCAGCGACTTCAAAGCAGCGAGGTTCTCGCCCGAGCACACGAATGAAAGCGAAGCAGCATCATTAATACTTCGGCACACACTTAGCGCACTCACGTTTCCCTCCAATCGACGCACTTCTGGATGCAATCTTTGCGTGACAATGTCATCTGCATAATCATCTGCAGGGGGTCGAGTATCCATCGGTGCTGGGGCTTCCAACTCGCGTAGGATATAGAGGATTAGTCATATTGGAGTCATGGGATCAGTACTCAAAAACACACAAGCAAAGAAATTTACGAGACCAAGGACTTATGTCATTTATGGATTCATTATTTAATAATCCCCCCGGGTTGTAAATTGGCGGGAGTTTAATGTAAAAAATTTAATGGAGTAAAGTCAATCATTCCAGTCAAAGAAGTATTATATTTAAAAAGTATTGACCGGTAAGGCATCCTTACAATACTAGACTGGTCTAGTATTTGATCTTAAACCCGTCGTGCATTTCACTCGTTTTTTTCCCTTTTCATGCATATTTGCCAAAAGGAAAAAGAATGGTTCCATAGGTAAAAATGTTCTTTTGTGGCCTGTCAGCTTCACGACGGAAGTGGCCAAAATGTAGAATATGAAAAAACACTGTACACAATCCGTTAGTAGCATTAGAGAGCATAATCTAATGAATTTTCTATAAGCTCGCCCGCGCTGTCATTGCACCAGAAAGCGTCATAATTGAACCTTCCTAGCACGAGGTCAAACCGCGCCTTTGTGTGTGCGTGTGTGTGCTGCTGGTCAACGATGGCGGTGCGCACCTGCACGAAGCGGATGTACTAACAAGCCCGCGTACGGGGTGTGAAGCCAATCAATCTTATATTTACGAATCGATCGCAAATGCGCTTCGCAGGTGACTTCCGTTTCCGCCCGGAATTCGCTTTCCGTTTTTTGCACAAAGAGTCAAAGTGTGAGTGTGTGAGCACATTAGATTGTGCGCCCCGTGACCAGCGGATGTTTGGGTCACATCATCGTATCAGTGCAAACAGTGCATTGATTCCTGTACCTAGTGGTGGCGAAAGCGAGCGCCAAGCAGGCACGAAGTGGGCAAATTGCCAACCGGGAGGTGCCCCGGTTCGTCCCGGTCGTGTCAAAAAAGGACACGTCGGGCTGTGTGTATGCAATTAAATATGTTTTTCCAACAGGCCGACCGGAAAGTGCTAATTTCTAAAGCGAATTGAACGTTGTCAAAATATTGCATAACTTGTCGCTGGAAAGCTTACCGTGTGTACAGTTTTGTTGTTCCTTTTGGAGTGACGGGCAATGGTCGTTTCGCAATTGGTGCTTACCTGAAAGTAAAATCAAAACATGATTTATTAAATCGATTTGAAATATTCATTTTTACACTTATTCAAAGTCTTACTTATTCTAAGAATACTTTCCCGAATTATCACAAAATTATCCTTCTATTGAAATAGGAAGACGATCGTTTGCTTTTCAATCTATCTTATCTTAAAATAGCATGCTGTCACAAAAAATACATATACCCTTTTTTCCATGTATAACGACCCTCCAGAAAAATAATCAATGTTTATGGAAAAAAAGTTTTTACAGTTCGAAAAGTTACTCGTGTGTAACAACTTTCTTTATCTGACTTTGGTCAATTTTTAATTAAAAGAGGGTCATTATACACGGAAAAATACGGTACCAACAATTTACAACAGCAAGTTGACGTAAACTATTATTTCTACAGATATAATTCAGTTCTAATTTGATGTAAAGCAATTTTGTGACTTGTGGATGTTGCATTGTTTACTTCTATTCTGATAGGATGGATGGATTGATTTTCTATGAATTCATTTCCAATTATATTGCCAACTACAAGAATGAATGATTGAGGTGATTAAATGATTCTCTTCAGATCTCCTAAAGGTATGGAATACTTGGGATGAATGTTAATGGTTAGTCGCGTTTAACTTTTGATCAATAACTTGGCATAATTTGATAAAGTTGTTTTCTTGGGATTATCCCTAGAACAAATCAAAATTTGTGATGTACCATTCATAACGGTGTGAATGCTTTTACAAATATAGGTTATCACTATGGTTCTATTTTTGAATCCTCTATGGGGCTTCACCCTATTTTCAAAATTGTCTTTCCAATCAAAAAGTGAAGTGTAAATATACAATATGAATCCTTAAATGAAAATAAAACCTGTCCCTTTATGGTACCACAATCAGTGTTCTAAAGTATTATGTTGTTTATCTTGTTTTTGCTTTCTATTTCGAAAACATTTCCGCTATATGTTGAATAATATTCATAAAGAATTCCAACAATAGATACTTATTGTTTGTACTCGTGATTCACAAATGCTTTCGATAATCGTTTTTTTTTAAATAGATTAACTACTGTAAAACGAAAATCGAAGTAAAAGACAAGAAGTTGCATAGAGTTTTTTTCAACACAATTGTTAAATCTACATCGACTCCTGCACTGGAACATAACGGTACCCATAAATCTATTTTTTTAAACGATTTTCATTATTTCAGTAACACAACGTGGATAAACCAGCTGAATTGTTTCAACTAGTCAAAATAAAGAAGCGTGACGACATCATCGAATACTTTTTTTAACTTCCCAAGTGGAACATTTCTCTTCAGCTTTCCAAGCCACAGTATCTCAGGCAAACACAAAATGAATTTGCTTTGGCAAACTTCAATAATTTCAAGACCAATAACCGTAAAGTATGCAAGGATTACAGCCGTAGCAGCATTACCGTCATCGGCATCAGTATGTGTATTGTGGTGTAGTGTTCGCGGCTTCAGGAGAGCGTGTCTGAAGGTGTATCACGAGTTAGCACAGGCTGAACAACAACGGTTACCACGCAAACAAAGCAAAAGCCACGCGGGATGGGTCCATCGAGATGCAGCGGCCGCACACTATACGGCCATGGGACTGAGGGAACAACGACTCACGGAGTGTTATAGCATTCCTGAATGATTAATGACGTCTTAGTGTTGCGAGTGGCGATCGTAAAAATCCAGTTCGGTCCCGAAATCAACTTCGGACCGCTGGACCGACCGACCTCCGGAGAACCCTCGACTCCAACACTCACACCTATATGTATAAAAATATATTTACTAGCCGGATGGGCAGCCGGACCGATGGACGAGAGGGTAACATGCTGCTGAAAATCTCTGTTGGGAGAGAGGCACATAAAATTTTGTTGAAATTGCTGCCAGCTCCACGGTCACGCCGTCACATCGAACAAAGATTTTCGCAGTACACTTTCAATAATCTGCAAAGTTTTAATTAAACTCGTTTCGGACATTCCCCTTAGGGGAAGATTTTTTCTCATTTACAACTTCACACTTCGCAGATGCAAAATTGTGATTTATGTACTTTGCCTTGCATGGTTCTTAAAACAAACGTAATCTGCACCTATTTTCACAGTTATTCTATTGATTTAACTACGATTCATGCAAACTACACGATAGCAAGAACCATGCCACCTTCAACAGAATTACACAGGAAACTTAATTTCTTCCCTTGAGGAAGCTGTTTTGCTATTTCTGTTGGTATGGCCGGATTCTGTAGTTAATGCTTATGACTGTTGATGACCTCTTCTCTTAACGCACGTTAACTGGTGCCCATTACTTTTTATAATTTTCACATTTCCCCTACCTTGGTTATTTTACCAAACAGCAATGCAGGCACCGTCCATGCCAGAGAATGTAAAGAAAGCTTTTCAACCAGTACAACTTTGAAGTGAACGTATTGTAAAATTAGTGAAACATTGTATGCGTAAAGTCATAACAAATAACGTAATGAGCAAATCAATTTGTGCTCAAAGAGAAACATCAAATAATGCGCAATTTGAGACAAGCTAAGTATTAATCTCCAAAAATCCCTATATAAAATGAATGGGAATTTGTCTCGTTTTAAACTAACAGATAAAAAACCACCTGCACCGATGTATAACCCAAGGACCATAAGTTAAATACTCATTACAGTCAATGTAGAATGTTTGTCCTATACAAGTCGATTGTAGTTCAGCTGCCAGGACGGAAAGCACGCTGCTCATAGCCACACAATTTGCGATAAAGTTGGTGCATGAATTTGCAAATATCGATCGATGTCAGTCCACGCGCCACAGGTCGGGGAGACTAACCACGGCATATCAGTTTTTGCTACCACGTCGTTATTATCTGCACATCAAATCCAGCAGGTAACAGCATATCGGCTCGTTTCATGCTACGCTTTTGAAGATTGGATTTTTTCGGCGAGACTATTTGCGCTACTGGCTTTTGGCATGTCTCTCGATACTCAAAATCTATAACTGAGCTATCGTGCATCAAGCATGTCATTCAGTTAAATTATTATAGATAATAAATAAAGAAGTAATCCAGCAATAAGAAAAGATGTACTATGAAGAGAAAATGAAGCCAAAAATCCTATTGAAAAATTTAACAGATAAATTATCACTACGTAATAAAGATATTTGATATAAACCTTGTTCGCGATTTCAAAGAAACAACCTTTACTTAACGTGTGAAGTTTAAATTTAAACCCCTTTTTTTACAACAGCGTCGTCATCAAGATCATCGTGTGGATCTGATAGTTCATTAACGTAATGCATCAGGATAACCAGAGAACTCTGCACATGGCAACCGACACGAAGAATGTGCTAGCGGCGCCATACCCTCAACCACCTTCTGTTGAGCGAGTTTTTCCCGATTGCCTTCCGAAGCAGAGAAGGCTCGCCCACTTCTCTTATAGCGCCTCACGCTTTTGTCTCGCGGAAAACGTGACCATACGAGTGTGGAGCTTTCCTGCCACGAACATAAAAGCTGTGTCCGGTGAAAGTTCTAGTAGTTCAACAAAAACCAGCTCAACTGCCGAAGGTGTTTCGTGGACGACGATAACGTTATGCGATGGAGGTGGATTATATAGATATTCGTGCTCGAGCATTTATCAGGAATACTAGATAAATTCTAGATTAAAAGGAATGATTGAAATAATGTTAAGATTGATTGAAAGTTCAAAAAACAAATACTGGTCGGAAAAGAACCAAAAATTCCAAGTCACTACAGTACGAAGCCTGTCAGAGGAGTTTTATAACCTTCTAACAATTCAGCAAACTGTTCCTGCATTACAATAACTTTCACTGCATTCGGAGTGAAGGTGAATGTACTCACGAAAGTCTAAAATTCATCGTACAACCAGTCCAAGGCGGGTGGTTTCGGCACGTTTCGTTAACATAACAACCCTCTACTTCGGAGTTTGCTAAATGGAAATGGGATGCCACACACCATTTCGAGCCCATCCTCTACTGCTCCATCAGATGCAGCGTGCTGCCGAAAGCTTCTATTTTTATTTACAAAAAGGAGAGTCTTATGAGACAGCACACTGGAAGCAAAACTACTGACCCGGTATGACTACACGAATCTTGACATTGCTGGGTTTGATAGCTTATACGGTTGATCCGAGTTTCGGTCGGTAAATATGCACGTTTCACATGCGAACCACCAAGCGGCCGATGATAACCGTTTCCATCGGAAGCCTTCATGTATTTCAACCCAAAACAAAATATACAAATGGAGGCGCATGGTGTTCAACCGTACCATGAAACACTACAAACCCAATAGAGAGAATTAGTATTATATAAGCAAAACTCAATATTTTTTTGTAAAACTATACTATATCGAAAGGTCCAATCAACCAATTTGAAGCATCGCGTCGAAGAAGAGAATACCACCTCTTCCGAAAAGGAATGAAAATGCACCAAACTTAGTCGAGAATCCAGATCCTGTTCTCCTGGTAAGAAGGTGATCGAAGCTCTCTCAACCACCGGTTGGTTGTTCATTCGTGCGCTCACATTGTGGCACTCTCGAACTCGAGATTGGACGTTTTCTTGCCAACGGAAAATACCAGCGCTGCTCAGAAAATCGTGCGCTTCGCGTTTTTCAAACGGTTGTTTTCATAATTTTTCCGCCAAAATCATCGTAAGTGAGAGCGCTTTGTAAATATTACGGAAAGATAGGTATCTTAGCGTAAAATAACGATGTTTTCATCATTTAAATATAACATTGATGCTGCTTTACACACTTAATGACACTTAATTAGCTAAATTATTTAAAAAATACCCAGGATAAATTCTAGCTGTAAGAATATTTCTGATAGGGGTGAAAAATTGAAAAATAAAACTCCTCACCATTTCCGACAAACAAACTCATTCCTTATTTTCCACAACCATATAGTTCAATTCAAAAGGTTGTTTTTAAAACACCGAATCAAATGGGAGTGTCGCAAAAGGCACATTTTCCGTCTATCGCATGATGACATCAACACAGGCAGGCAACAAGCAAACCGAAGCCATTAGGGAGAGCATAAAAGGAAGAATTTAATATCGCATATTGTTATTTTATGATGTCTTAGCATGATTCGTTCCGTGGGCACTGTTGAACAAAGAGCAGAAAGTTCACAGTAGCACAGCTCGAGCTTTTCAGGTTATTACACTTTGTAGAAAGGATGTTTTAATCGATGTGACATAACACACCCATAGAGACCGGAACAAGACCGTAGAATACAATTGTGTGCTGGGAAATCAACAAATTCGCAGATGTAAACCGAATCTATTGCCGGGGCTAATGGCAACACGAGAAAGTTAAGTCAGTAAAACGAATCATCAAAACGACATCAGCAAGATTCTACTACTAAAATTATGAGATGAAAATTTATAATTTCAATAGCGTTGTGCAACAGGAGCTGTACAACAACTTCAGACTTGTGTGTTGGAAGAATTGGAAGGCTTAAATTATTGAATTGGAAAATTGCAAAGAACATATTAATTCTAACATGTGAATTCGAATAAAATTGTTTTATGTAAGTTGGACCTAAGGGATCATTTCGAGTGAGGCTGTTTAGTTGCCATGCATGGCGTTTGCACCTTAGGATTCAGTTATACCTTATACTTATTATACGGCATACGGCGAACTTGTGTTTATCACAAGATTGTTTGAAAAGAATCGAACTTTCATGCCGTTCATACATTTTTTTAAATTAAAATAAGATTGTTTTACAATTTTGAAACAACGGAAAGGAGTTGTAATAACCCGTGAAAGAGTAGTACGTCTCTCTATGTAGGTGTTATCATAAGTCGTTTACCTATCTTCAGGCAACCAAGATGTAAAAAAAATTGGATCGATACCATATCAGGGTTGCAAAAACAAAAAAAGAACAGTTCACACCACACGCCATATGCTAGCCAAATAGCACATTCACTACCATCATTGCCAGTCGGCATTCGCCACATCATTATCGTCATCAACATTGGGGCATCATTATAATCATTGGCAGCCCAACGGTAACATATCCACTCTTCGCCTGGCGAAACGGCCGGGAAGGGGGCAAGCGTGAGCGGTGGTAGTGCGTGCTGGTGTGTTCACAAGGCGTTCACAGTATTAGTACAAATGCCTACCATGATACGTGCGTCGCCGTTGGAAGCTGGAAGTCAAACGGAGCAGCAGCAGCAGCAGCATTCCTGGTAATAAACATGAAATATAAGGGTCTCGCAAAACCCATTAAACTCTCCCGGAAACATGATCAGTTTTGCGATTTATGGTGCCTTGCGCCCTCGAGAATCTGTTCCTCTGGCGGAGGCCGGGGAAAAGTGCGCGCTGCCAAATACAAGCCGTTCCAGGGTGGAAGCAACTCCTAGAGTGTGTTCCTCCGCTTTGCGAACATGAGCGAACGTTCGAAACTCATCGACCACCACACCATCGAAGGCTGCTCGCTTGGGGTGCGAAATGAGAGGAAAATCGAAAGTAGGACCGGGGAAAATGGGACCAACACCGGTTCGATGAAGATGGTAGGCAAAAAGTGAGGAAAAGCGAGAACTTTGAGAGAGAGAGAGAAAGATAGAGAGAGGGAGTGAGTGACTCTCTTCAGGAAAATAAGGGCGGTAATCGGTACTAGGGGCCAGGATAGCCCCTTTTTTTAAACCTTCTATCCGCACATCGTTTTCCATTGGCATCATTTCAGTAACGGTGACGAGGCTTTCATTGATCCCACGATCAATTTACAATTTGTTCTCGCCGTGACAACGAACTGAACACTGTGCACACATCAGCGTTTATAAACGGAAGTGCAGCGAGCGTCTTTTACACGGGTTGGAAAATCGTTTCAAATACTTTTCCAAAATACTGCAGCATTAGCATAATAAATACCGTCCAAGGATAATAAGTATTTATTTATAGTCAGAATTTACCAAACAATTAATATTAACAAAATGGTGTAGTGTCTTGCAAGATAGCCTCTTTTTTATGACATTGTCAACTAAGTGTTAAAAATAATCAAACCGAAATGGTCCGAAAATCATTGAGAATCCCAAAAGTTGGATTTCGCATCATCCAAAATATTGCTTCCTGGCATGATACGGACCTTAATAGCAATATTCTCGAGAAAAAAAACACGTTGAACGCCATATCACTTGTTTTGCGTGTGATATGAGCAATCCCTATCAGCAAGTATGTATCCCTTGACGACAAGTCTTTGTATGATTTTAGAAAACCGTTAATTTTTTTTAAATTGTAGCAGTAACAAAAATTTGAAATCCGCGTGACAAGCACGAGTGATGTTCATAACAAATGCATAAAGCCGAATTCATTAATATATTAACTTTACAACTGATGGTTTGCTGTTGATAATATTTTTTAGAAACCTTTATCAAGAAAAAATTGTAAAATTGTATAGACTTACTTATAATTAAATTAATTGACAAGTAATCCAAAAACACCCTAACTCTTTACGAGAGTAAAACCATATGGTTTGTAAACCTGCGAACAAATCTAGGACAATCGTCAAACCGTCAACTCGTAAAATGATCAGTCAGCTGCTTACGATGAGTAAATAAATCATGATGATTTGTTGATAAAACCCATATAAGAGTGCATTAAGTTTTATTAGCGATCGAGTTCGGTTGTGGTGTGTGCACGATTTAATTGTCTTGTCTCAATTTCCAGACCAATGCAATTCCTCAGAGAGCCACGTTAATTAATAAAGAGAACAACCAGGACTATCCCCATTTCCATCCACACGGTCCAAGGTGGAAATGCGTTCGATTGCGGAGAAATTTGTAAACATTTTCGAAATGCATCCTCCATGGAAATATAGATCGCAGAAAACCTGCCAACACACAACCGTCGCACGATCGATGATCATCTTGGGCTGCCTTTTGTTGCACCAGCAACAGCAGCGTGCAAAACAGAAAAGAAAAATTATATCGCAATATTTGCCCCGGCCGACCAGACCAACTCCGTGCATATCCGTGGTTCCAGCGTTCGCGCACATTCGAAGCTCTACGTCAACCGATTTCGCAGAACAACAACAAAAACAAAAAAAAACCCGTCGTGCACGTGCGGCAATGCACTTCGTGTGGTGGTGTGCAAAAGCGGAAAGAGTCGAAGAGAAGTAAATATGGAAGTCCGTGGAACGCGCGGCCAACAACGGTGTGGCGACCGTGACTCGGCACCCCAATACACTCAAACGCACACACTCACAGCGCACACCAGCGAAGGCGAAAGCCAATACTTTCCAACAGTCAGCGCGCGAGCCGAAGGGCCATTACCAAAGGGACCTGCCGCCCCCGTTTCACCCTCCCATCCCACAAAAGGCAGGAAGGCAGACAGCAGACGGAAAGCATCGGATTGATTTGTTTCTGGAATAATTAATGCAAATTAGTGTTTGGCTGGTTGCAGTTCCGCGCGCTCTTTGCAAGTGCATTAATTGTAGAGCTGCCCCGTTGTTGTTGCTGGTGTTGGGGCTGGTGCCACGGCTGCACCCGCCTGCAACGGCTATATGCATCCTCACACCACGGTGTGGCGTGAAGCAACAGGCCCTCCGCCACCATCCTTCCGTCCGTTCTGTCGATGTCAGGTCAGTTCGTAAGCAACGCTACGCGAAAACCCGCGAGGTGCGATACGAAGGGCGTTGCGTGTAATGCACCAGGCGGACTACTAAGAGGATGCAACTTCTCCATCGCCACCGTGATCCCATCCGTCACATCTGTTCGCCAACGGGGAGACGAAACAAATGAGCGTGCGCACACGAATGTCTATCGGACGAAGTCGCGGAGATACACACGACTCGGTCAAAAAGAGGTTAACATTTGTGCATATTGTATGACCGAACCATAAATGCCACCGATATTCAAACATGGATGATGAAGCCACTGATCAAACCGTGTCAATAACAATGGCATCCAGGTTAGATTTATGGAAAGGGGAGTTTGCATTTCAGACTTAATTTTGATCCCAACTACTGTTAAAGGAAATACAACCCGCAAACACACAACCTATTCCATATGATCGGCAAACACTAAACTGTTCCGATTTCATTTGTCAAACTGGTTTTCGTTCGTTGATCAAATGAAATCATATTATTTTGTTTTGTTTTAACGAAATTTAAACAAAAACAAATAGAAAAGGAGAAAGAAATTTCAATGAAATTTGTTGATTTTTGTTTGTTTGGTATTGCTCGAAAGGCTTGAAAATTATTCCTATAGCCTGGCTGTTGTGTCACGCAAACATTGTGAATATCTACACGAATGGGCAACATAATTGCGTTTTCTATTGTAGAATTCAAACATTAAAGATTTAATGTAAAATTGCTTAAAAATAATGGCACAATTTTTGTTAAAAATATATTCATCTTTGTTACCGAAGTTAGAAATGAAATCAATTGTATTATGGAAAAAAAGAAATCATCACAATTGAACAATTAACGTCATTTCATAAAAAGTTACTCTTAGTAAATTGAGGGAAAATATAAACCATAATTTCATTGTAAAACTGCTTTGAATAAATTGGAAAATAATATCAACATTTCATTTGGAAAAAAAAATGAGTAAATCCCCGATAATACCAAACAGCTCGAGAAATAACGCTGTTTCTTATGAAACCATTTTATCGTGCTCTAATAGAACAACAAATGTCAGATATGACGAAAAATTTAAATAGCAAATCGCTTGAGTTGAATTCTTTCACTTCTGCCCCTAAACGTTGGATGCAATAATTCAAGTAAAAATGTACCTCAATGTTTAGGTTAAGGACATTACTCTTAGTGGGAACAAGACACAGATGAGTACACTACTGCAGCTACGTGCATCCCCAGCCCTGCGCTTTTCGCGCTACCAAGGCTGTGTCAACTTCAGCCCATTATGAAAATAAACACTTACCTGAATGCCATGACCTCCAGGACCCTGCTGACTAATATGCAGCTGTTGCGTTTGCTTCATCTGAAGCATCGTGGAGTTTTGTCCTCCAGGCATCGGACCGTTGGAGCCACCACCGCGAGGCGGCATCCCCCCATTGTTGGGTCCACCATTGTTGCCACCAGGACCGGCTGCGTTCGGCCCTCCATTGCCGCTTCCACCTCCGCCACCACCTCCGCCAGGTCCACCTCCACCAGGGCCGCCAGGACCACCGGATCCTGGAACACCGGGCCCTCCTCCGGTTGGACCCTGGTTGGGACCACCGTTTGACCCGCTACCGGCCCCTCGAGGGCCGGGCATAAAACCAGGCCCTGGACTTCCACCGTGCGTCGGAAGACCTCCGGGAGAACCATACGGTGAGTATTGTGGTTGCTGCTGCTGCTGCTGCTGTGCCTGTTGCTGCTGCTGTTGCTGTTGCGGGCTCTGCTGTGGTTGGTTGGGCCCTTTTACGAAACCGCCCGGTCCGGGGCCCATCTTGGGACCGTTCGGACCCATCGGTGGCTGCAGGCGATTGAGCGCCGGCTTGAGATCAAAGTCGTTCTGGGAGGAAAACAGCTCCTGCTTGATCATGTCCGCACCGGGGAACGGTGGCACGTTGCCCTTGTGGAACTGACCGCCGACCACAGGCCCATTATTGCCCGGGCCAACACCGGCCGCGCCGGTTCCGCCTGTCGCACCAGCACCCGGCCCTACCGGTCCGGTGCCCACGGGACCGTTTCCACCAGGGCCACCGTTCCCACCGACCGACGGGTTCATAAAATCGTTACCCGCGAACTGACCGAACTCGGCGTACGGTGCCCTCTGCTGACCCTGCGGTCCGCCCTGGGGTCCACCGCGCGGGAACCCCATGTTCAGCGCGTTCTTGTGCTGATGCTGCTCGGCCATGTGCTTGAGTGTTTGTGCCGCGGGCGACAGCTCCGACATTGGACCGTTCTGTGCGCCACCGTAGCCAGCGCCGGGTCTCTGCTTCGCCATCGGTCCATTATTACCCGCTCCGCCCATTCCATCGCCAAATGCATTCGAATACTGCTGTTGTTGTTGCTGCTGTTGCTGCTGCTGCTGTTGTTGTTGTTGGGGTGTTAAAGGCCCTCCCCGCTTGATCCCCATGTTGTCCATCAGCCCCGGGCTGGGATGCTCCTGCTTGATGATGCAACTCTCCTGCTTCACCTCGATCTGCTGATGCTGTTGCAGTTGATGCTGCAGATGTTGCTGAAGCTGCTGTGGATGTGGTCGATGGTGCTGTTGCTGCTGCTGCTGCTGCTGGAGAGTTGGTAGCATTTGCGGCCCGGCGCCAGGATGCTGTGGATGCTGCTGCGACTGTTGCTGCTGAGCATGCTGCTGAGAATGTTGATGGTGCATCTGCTGGTGCTGCATTGGATGGTGAGGTGCTTGTTGCGGATGGAGCTGCTGCGAATGCTGCTGTGGCATGTGCTGCTGCCCTTGCTGCTGAGGCTGCATGTGCTGCTGATGCTGCTGGTGTTGTTGATGCTGTTGCTGCTGCATCTGTTGCTGCTGCTGCTGGGATGGCTGCTGCTGTGGCTGCTGCTGCATCGGCGGCTGTGGCTTTTCCTCAAAGTCGAGAAAATCGGAATGGAAATCGGAGAGATCCGAGATGAGATCCTTGAAGGTGTCATTTTCATCGTTCGTATCGTCCCCGATGAAGTCCGACAGGCCCGGAAAGTGCCCGTTGGCCGCCGCGTCCTTCTCCAGCGCCGCGGACAGGTCGGCAAACTCGTTCTCCGGCTCCTGCTTGAAGTCGACAATGTTGCCGAGATCGTGCATGTGCGGGGACGGGGTAGGATTGTTGTTCGACTGCTGCTGCTGCTGTTGTTGCTGCTGCTGACCAGGCATACCATTACCGCCTCCGGTTCCGCCAATACCACCCGGGCCACCGGTGGCCGTCGACCCTTCGCTCTTGACGGACGCATTGGTCAACGCCTTGACCGTGACGTTCGTGCTGATCTGCTGGGGCTGCGAGTTGGCTGCCGACGTCGTAAACTCCAGCTGCTGCACGATTTCGACGGAGAATTTCGTTAGATTCTCGGACCCGTTGTGCTGTAGCTTCACCGGCGGCTCATAGGAATCGGAGGCGGAATCGATGTCGTCAGCTGGTCGCTTGAGGAATTTTTGTTGCTGTAAATGGAGAAGCAAAAGAAACGAACAGTCAATCATTAGTACTCGTTTTGTTTGCAATCTGTTTAACACAAAGATTATGAGCGCAAATCTGAGTTCTCGCCATCTTTGAAGTTCACTTAAAACCACCGATCAAACCGTGTGATCATTGACCGCGTGGTGAACACTCAAACAAACGTCGTGGTATCGTTATAACCTCGCTACTTTGCGCACCCGCCAAGCTTTTTACAAACCTCATCCAATGCCGACCGATAGATAATGTACGCTCCAAAGTTCCGTTACGTTAATTAAAACCGTAATTTACCATTCGACGCCACCACCGGCACCATGTGATTGACGCTGGTGGACGTTTATTTTTCTCCCATCCGTCAGTTAAGTGCGACAGCACGAAGTCGTTTCGAGTAAAAAAAAAAGTAAAACAGAACAAATTACAGCGATATGGGTAAAATTAAACGGCGATACAAATGAGCGACAAAAAATCACACTCAACCGCAATCAATTTGTCCCCCGATCGAACACGGGCGCCATTTTCGATCATCACGCGATCGATTTAAGATGGGCCGTTGAAAGCAAGCGTTTTCTCTTCGCGTCTGCTGCACGAGTGCATTTTTTCAACTCTCGTCCCTAGCATACACAAACGACCAAGTGGGATTTGCGCAGGATGGTAACAAAAACTCAATGAGAGCCAGATCAGCGCTGAATGAAAAATAGAAAGCTACATAGTACGGGTTGAAACGAGAAAAGAAACACATCTTTGCAATAGCATCAGCCGACCACACGCGGTCGGTAGACGCTGGTTGGAAAGAGCCCGCTCACCAGAGCCACGATTTGTATAATCGGATCGATCATGTTGGGCGATGAGCGTGATGAAAGACTTAAACATTAAACACATATCACCAGCCCCTTGATCCGGCAGGGAAATGGAACCTCCGAGCGAGTTCTTTCGAACCTCTGTGTTGGTAGAAAAAACGGTTGAAGCGCTTGGGAAAGGAGATACAAAGACTTTCGTGCTTACAACATCAACGACCACCGGGTTAGTATTACTACTCCTTGTTCCCAGGAGTTTCTTGATGTCTTAGGTTAAAAAAGAGATACTTTAAGAAAGGGTCTTGAAGTTCAGGAATGTCAGCAAAAATCAAGATTGCATTACGAATGAAGATTTCAACGAGAATATCAGAAACAAATTGAAAAATGATCGCTGTATTTTTTTCATATTCCATATAACATAATAAAGGGTTTAAAAGACTGGAGCAAAGATGTTTCTTAAAAGATTTGAATGTAAAAATGGTTTTTACACGACTTTGGACGATTGAAAAGGTCAAGAAATTAATCACCCAAGTATTCCAGAAGTCGAATAGCGACATGAAATTACTACATTGTAGCGACACCCTTGCTATAAATCCTTCGTATGTTACAACCAAACGTCGTCTCCTCCCGTACTAACATTTCTATTTTGTAGTGTCAATACTTGAACTGCCCGAAATACGAGAAAAGCGTCTTGCGCCACGCACATTGACGACCCACATCTGGATAACCCAACCCGAACAGCACTCGTCGCGCGAGGTGGCAAATGATGTGACATACTTGATGCAAACCATCATGAATCCAGCAGATAGATACCAGAGGCTGCCAAGAATTCGCCCCCGTCATACCTCACCCGTGCGTACTCTCGTGAGTAACCGTGGGGTAGATGATTATTAACAGTAAACAACACGCCTCACTCTGAACGCCTCGGAGAACGCATATGCGACATGGTTCCTGCTTCCTCTACTCTCTTCATTCCAGCAAACGGCGATACTTTCGGAAATTACGGTCCTTCCTCCGTCTGCCGGAACCGAACGTACCCTCCCGCCTTTGATTTTCAACCCACAAGCTGCCAGACAATTCCGACTTCCGACGCACACACGATTTGTTGGATGGCGCGCGGTTTATGGTGTTTGCTGTTACTACGGTAGCATGCCGTCGTTGCCATTGAACATCGGCGCTGGAATGTGAGGTCTAGCCAACACACAGGAAAAAGCATGCCATTACAAGCGAACCGACACCACCAAGTGATAGTTTTATTTACAGATTCTGCGACAATTATTGTTAAATATTACTCATCCTTTAACGTTTGTAGTTCTGAATTCAAATTGTGACAGATATCAGTTTATCTGCGCTTACCATTGGAAATTCTAGTGCTTACATTTGCTTTGATATAACCAAGGATGCAATGGAACACGAACTCCTTATCTCCCAACAGAGTTTCTTAATATTGGAGATCGGTTGCCAGCGCGTTTTTACACTCGAATGCCAATATGAGATTCAAATCTACAAATTCATGGTGTATCGTCGTGTTTCTTTTAATATAAAATACTATAACATAACGCATCACTTATTTATAATTTTTGCAAATTACCATTCTGCCGCAAATGTGTGGAATATAATTGATGTCAAAAAGCAATCGTTTGCACGAACGCAAAGTAAACAATTGCTTTTGTAGCGTTACTACCCTAAATTGATTTATAAAATAGAACTTAACATTCTTTCATTAGGGAAAGATATCTGAGTACCAATTTGAAAAATGTCTACGGTATTTGACTGTAGGGACGTGCATCCGGCGACTGCCACTTCAACGAAAACGGTCGGGAAAGTAAGGTTAAATGCACTCATTTGCTAAAACACTGCTCAATTTCATCGTAGCGACACGCGATCCAATCATTTGTCAACCGACTCCGCCGCTAGATTCATTTCCCAGGCAGGCGATTTTAAGTAGCAATGCGAGTAGACAATGCTATAAAAATTGACAGAAAATACGATTCACGACAACAGTTGTCCGTGGTCTGGCCAAGTGTCGTGTGTTAGCGCAAGCGGAAGCAAGCAATGAAGGCACCAATTCTCCTCGGAGCGCTCTTTGTGGCATGCTGTGTGCAGCAGGTAGGTGTCG
>KE525091.1:150274-165899 GCA_000441895.2 Anopheles sinensis | reverse complement strand
CCAGAGTGTACTATATCCTTTTTTTTCGCGGCTTCGTAGCCATACCCATCCGTTTTTTACCCGTTGGAGGGACGCGTGGAAACTTGTGTATGTTTTATTCAGTTTTACTCTTCTCCGCACGCAAGTGTGCTACACCACATTCCTATATCTCCTCGCCACCAACGGTCGGTACTATATCCAACGGAATGGACGGAAGACGGACAAATGGATTCGGATTCCGCGACTTATCCGAACCGTAGTTAGCGTTATTTTCACGAACTATTTCCTTCCACAACGCCCTGGTTGAAGACGTCGCCATATGCGAACGATTTAAATTAACAAAATCCCATTCATCGAAACCGAAACTACGGTTGATTCGATGAGTTAAATTAGCAAAGGACTCACCCAGCGACACAGGAGGAACCATTTTCGTTCCACCTTCAACACCCCTCAAACACAATGATCGAACAAGCTTCCCAACCATCGGCTGGTGGTCTGTGACGTTGTTGTTCGCACGTCACAACTCATTTTTGTGAGACCCTGATACGTTTTGACGATGTTTTGTTTATGTTTTGATTCGTCTACAACTTCAAACGTCATCACGCTCGGGGGGAAACTAGGTAACTATACAACGGACAACATTCAAATTGAGACTCGTACGTGCCATGATATACGGTTTAAGCATGATAGACAAATTTTGAAAACTAGATGTGGTGGTATTTAGCGACTAATGTTGGCAATTTAATTTTAAAACTCGGGGGAAAAAAATTGAACATTGCAAGATGGCTTCGTGACAGATCGTCTAATTTTACGGAAAATAAAAATAATTTAAATGCAAAACGAACCCCACTTCGAAATCAAATTATGATTTAAAGTGAAATGGATTCATGAACTACATTGTGAACTACTCAGCCAAATGCAAATTCGAATTGACCATCTGTTCATAAAGAAATAACACACAGATCTTGAAAAACCAATTAGTTGTGTTACTAATAGACACTGTATGTAAATCAGGTTCTTTTAATAAATTTCTACAACATGCCGCAACTTATTACGTACTGTGACTGTGACTCTATCAGTTCGTGAAACGAATCATTTTCATTTCCCTTTTCAAGAAATTGGCAGTCAAAATCAAACAACCCATCCACATTGAGAAACAAATTGCTTTGTAAGCCATTTGAATGGAAAGGTATTATCGAACGTGCCCTATCGCCGCCGATGAGCTTTTTCTTGCGGTAGGGAAAGACGAATTGAAGTCGCTATTTGCCGAGTGGAAAATAAAAAATAAAATTCCTTCCCCGTTAGAGGAAAAATGAACGAGAAAAGAAAGGCCTAAGAGTGGCAATTACATCGAGATACCGTACGAATTCAGCCAACCGTAAAACGAATTCGCACTGCAGCCGAGGCAAAACCTGCGCGAGTGCATTCGGTGCATGTGTAATGGGCGTTTGTTGGGCAGTGCCGTCGTCCCTCGGGGTTGGATTGGAGTGAGATCTCCGCCAGGTCCAGAGAAACGGCATGGGTAATCAATGCAGGGTTGCTGAAACAACCGTATATAAAATGCGGTGGACAGGAGGGTAACAATATAGATTTTTGCTAAGGATGATTAAACGTTTTCATGTTTTTTTTACTATCAACTAGATAACGGCGACACTAAACCATGATTTCTTCTCTTTAACTATAAAAACGTTGTGCCATCTTAGAAAACGTGATACTAAATTGCAATATTAAAAAAAAACTATGTCAAGGTATAATCAATAATCTCGCCTAAATAATAACTATTTAAAAACCACAAATCATGAGAATAAAACATGCTTATACTTTTTAAGCCGTATAAGACACGACATTGAAAATATGCTGCTGCTAAAGGTTACTAGTCACAGGTATCAAACAAATATGCTGTTTCTGCAATTTATAAGACATCACATCAAAACATATTTTTGTGTGTAAATAAATCCCAAGTTAATTCTGTTATCACCTGATCCCTCCCAAATAATCGTTCATTCCAACCGATATTTGCATCACACGAAAATATGTTTCCGCCATCCATCGGCATCTAAATTTATCCACCACACAGCTATCGTACCCAATTAACAATATTTCTCGTTCGACCACAATTTTGTCAGAGACGCTCACAACAGAGTATGGAAAAAAAGGAAGCACACATTACCGTTCGCCCAAACATTAAACACGCACAGCTAGTTGGTCACCAGAACAGAATGTTTTTCGTCACTTCACGCCTCACAACACGCCGTTTAGGTTCGTTCAAAGCGCACTCATATCGCACTCTCGACTCCCGCGCACACACTGCTCCACGAGAGTAGCACGAGAAGACGTGCGTCCGGCACACCGAACGGCGTAAGATGAACTACTACGGACGTTGCCAGTTGCCAGCTTCCGATGCAGCGACAACGGCTGCGAGCAACGGTTTAACCGCTGCCATCGCACTCAATTGAATGCTCACTTCGGTAGTACACCCGATTACCGAACCGAGCGCGCACCCGCAGCGCAAACGGGGCCACAACGGTGCGCTCATAACGTCGAGGACGACGACGACGACGACGACGACGGCATGACGGTGGAGCAGCACCAACAGTTATCGGGTCGCAGTCGCACTAATGTGAGCCGCGCGCCAGAGTCAAATCTAAACATTTCATACTGCTGCTGCTGTTGCTGCTGCACCCGCTGGTTCAGCCAGCCCTAGGGCGCCCCACTCGGTCGGCTCGGCTAGCCATACCGCTAGTCATTGCCATAAGTACCTTCTCCCACAACATACGGTATGTTCCGACGGAAGAAGCGTCTGCCGCTTGGGATGCCGGACGGTCGCTTCTTTCGGCCGCGCGCAATCGCTTTATCTCGCTCTCTGTCGCTCGCCCTCGCTCCGTCTTTTGCTCGCGGTTTGATGACCCCCACCCTGCATTCAGGCTAGTGGAAAAGCGGATCTAAAACTCTTCGGAAACAATCGTTACTGAGTGCCTGAGGAGAAATGAGCGAATCTAACGTCGATCGGAAGAGGTTGGAGTAATAGATACTACAGTGTATCGTCGTCGTACTGCAAGCGCGGGCCATGTGTTGCCGCGCCGGTGCGACAGGAAGCAGAACCAGTGTGCGGCTGATGGAAGGGACGGCGGGGGTGTTTGACGGCAGGGGACACAGTACAGACACGGCGACGATGATTGTTACGCACGGACGCCAACCCCGTAAACGACCGGCCCCGCGTATTACAGGACGAAATGTGTGCCATTTTTTCGATGGTTTGCATTTTTTGTTTTGCGACACCAAAAATACAATCTATCGTTGAAAATGTCGATGAAACAACGCCATTATCTTCATGATTGAATCATTCTCAGTTATAGAATTAATTCATGTAAGTCATTCAAATAAAATTGAACATACAAAAGTTTTAAACATTTCAGAGTTATATATTTAGTAGACAACTGAAGGTTTCAAGACTCTAAATCTCGGATTAAAAAAAGGACCGTTAGGCTAAAAACATTTTCATGGCTCTCCAAATGTGTCGTTAAATCGAAACGGTTCCTTTGCATGAGATCCGAGCACACCATAAAATATGCAATCTTGTTTTATTAAGACTTTTCATAGGGACTCGTATCCTTTCTGATTAAAAAGTCCTAAAACAGGTAGATATTACTTCGTCAAACGAGGCTTGAAATTGATATAACATATTCATAAAATTTAAACTTTTTTAAAAAATTTTCTCACAAAAGGATAATTTACCAAAAATGCACTACGAAATCAGCATAATAATACAAACGTATTTATGAATATGCGTGGCTCTGTTCAGCCCCAATTGTTTGACACAATCATGCTTGTTTACTGAAACCTGCTCAGAACAGCACAGAGATGAAAGTAAGTAATATACCCCACCATCAACGTCATACAAGATCGTCCACCGGTGTCAAGCAGTGCGTGGCAAAGGAGTACCCCCTCATATCCTTAAGCAATCTGTCACTTATTCCTTGGCAATGTGGAAATTTAAAGACAAAGAAAGAGCGTCATTTGGGTCTCGGAAAGAATGAGATAAGTAATACTAAACAATAGGAGAAAGCCTACCTAGTTGATTGAAAACGGAAAAAAGTGGCATGAAAGTGATAGCAGCAGTGCTGGTTATCTCTATTGTTCAAACGACTTTTCTTTCGTTCGCTGTACGAGAGAGGAAAAAAATCTACACTTGTGCTCGTGCTTCCGGTTTTGACCTGCCGAACGGACGTGTCTCCCCCCGCCACTACCGTCTCCACCGTTCATTTCAAACCGAACGCCTACACGAACGGAATGCAAAAATCTCCCACCGGACAAACCGGGGTCTCTCATCAGAAAAGTCGCTCGCCCGTGCAACATCCAAAGAGCGGAATTTCGGCAGAACACGAGCACGAATCAGCGATACAACGAACCATCTCACTATTTCGCGTGGAGATGGCCCCAATCGACGAACGCCATCACCCATCCCGTATTTCTAACTCCCCTGCTCCTCATCATCGCAATGGTCTCTTTCGTCCCAGCAGAACTGGCAGCAGGCAAATGCTGCCCGCGAACGACCGTGGCGCAACATTTCCCGCATTTAGCTCTCGCGCTCCACAACGCTTCACAGCCGCGCATTCCATGAAGGATTGTTTATGGCTGCGTTGGCCTCTCACTTCGCCGGCTGTACGGCACGGCACGGAATCGTAAGTTGGGTTTACGAGCAACAAAGCCAGCGGGCAGATTGGTACGAGAGGAAATCTGATCAGAATCATAATCACAGTTCGCTATTTGTGCTCGGCCTGTTTCACCACTCGTCGAGTCGAGGAACCTGGCTGAACGCAACCATTTATCACTGTCAGGGTTGCCAGATTGTTTGGCCTTTTTAGAAAACAGAGAATGAATTATAAAATGTCCATCAAATTACTATAGTCGCTACACCATGTCTCCAAAACGCGATCTGCGACAGACGACATCAATACAAAACGCTAATAATATATATTTTAAATAGCAGTAATCAAAAATGTTTGTTGGTGCACAACAACCTTCTAGAAAGTATTTTTTCGAATAAAATACAACAATCTGTTACCAACTGGGCGAAGATCAATTCTTGATATCGTAAAATCAACTTTGATAAACTTCACCGCTATGCAGGCTGTCAAGACACAAACTCCAACTAAATAATGATACATACATGTCTTTTCCTTTGCAAAAGCCTTGGGTAACGAGTGCAATAATAATTGATCCTTGGTGAACTAAACGATAAGAAGAAATTCTTGTATCTACCGTTGTCCGTCACACTGTTGACCTACAGCACCATTTCGATGGTTCCAGGGATGGAAGTGCCTCGAACAAAGAAGCGTACTGACTGATTTCATCTTCCTCCGCACAACCATCGAATTTTGGTGCAGCTGACGCGATCGTATCGCTACAAGTTCCACGCTTTTCGATGAATATTCACGCAAGAGCACGAACGTCGCGCCAAGCCACAGTGGAATCATGAGTTTCTGTAATGAGAGCAGAGCTGTTAATCATGTGGTCGTATGTCAGTATAGTAAATGCAATAGACGAAACATTTGCACCATTTCGGGGAAATACAGAGGCTTTTTATAAAGTATATCAAACCTTGAAATGTAAATTTCCTAGGGATAAAATCTACACTTAGTCGTCCACATAAAACAGTTGTTTCAAAGAGCTCCTGTATACAGTATTTTATTTGCGTATATCCCTCTGTACTGATTCAATTTAATTTTAGCATACTACGCCCCAATTCTCTCAAACTCAATCAACTGTTACCAAATGTAAACATTTTCAAACGAGAGTATTGTGCTTATGCATCGAGTTTTGTATGTAATAAAAACCAATAACATGTCAAATAAACTAGTGATTTGTACCTCACAAACCCAGCCATTGCATTTTATCAATGTCCGTTTTTTTTATTTTATTTGTGACGCGTACTCCTCAAACAGCACATCATCAAGTGAGAAGTCAATGAAAAAGGAAATGTGGTTCCCAACTTATGAAAAAGGAATCAAGTTCGACTTCAGTAAGTAGCAAATGATTATTTTATAGCTCATAAAAACCATTCAGTTAATTACATGTGTTTGGTTACGATTCAAACAAAGGTGGTCAACAGCATCCAACTGATCTCAAGTTGTGCATGCACCAACCGGTTATGAATGTGCTTAATCCGTGTTTATGAGACAATTCTCTCCGTGCGAAGATCTCGACTCAATGTTTATGTAAGCGAATCATTTTTTCAACTGATATATAACTCATTTTCCTGGAACTGAACCGTCAGCTAATGTTTACACTGCTAAATGTTTAAATTCGATAATATCTGGACAAAGTACCAGCATTTGATATCGATTTAACGAAAAACATGTATCCCAGAACTACTGGACAACTACAAGTCATAAATCCAGAAGTTTATCTATCAAACTAATTCCGTGAATATATTGTAAATCTCAAGAAAACGTTAGTTTTAGATTTAATGAATCAACGTATTCAACAGTAAAAAAAACTATCATTGTTGCAACTCACGAAGGAGCCTCCGAAAAGAGTTCTTGCGTTAACTGATTGAACGCCGGTCCAAGCGCAAGAAGCGGGGGTGACATCATTTTAATTTAATTAAACCTATAAGCCAGGCACAAACAATACAGTTCATGGCCACATCACCACAACAACACTGCACCGCGAATGAAGAAACGAAAGCATGGAGCTACTCCATCCATTTCCTTCTGATCCTAGGGCACTGCTGCTGATGATGTCGCTTCTTTTCTTGTTGGTTATTTTTTATCAGATTTTCAAATCGATGTCGATTTTACGAAATATTGAATCGATGAACGACCATAGTTACACTATGATTGTGAGAGCAAAATGGATTCCCGGACTGCGCTCGTGATTCACGAGAATGCTATTTGAGACTCATTAGTCAGCTACGGTTGGAACGCTGCTGCTACGGCGATATTCTGCAGTAATGACGACTTTGATAGTATGTCATCAAATGATTAAATCGATAATTGAATCATTGCTGTACGTATATGCTGCTGTTGAATAACGATCCGAAAACCGTAGGACGGTAATATTTCGGTAACTGTAACCCAACTCAAAATGTAGTACAGTCTTTAGAACAACGGCAATAACAACTTTTTCAATTTGGTTCATATAAAAGTCGTGAAAGAAGTAATCGATATCGTTACAGCTATGCCTTCATGCGCCCTGCGTCAATTTGGTTAAGAACCTTCGAAAGCTATGCCTGACAGATAGCCCAAAATTGTGTTTCCTCACACACTGGTCCCAAAAACGGCACCGATGTTAAACGCCCGGTTTAATGAGGCTTCCATGGTATGCAACATGATCCATCGCAAGCCGTTGCCAATGCTGAGCTTCGTGGGCGAGTTACAGAGTACCTCCTTTCCGCCTAAATACGACCGTCGACCCCATGATGTTTGCCGCCTCGATATATGTGTTTGTGTGTGTGTGTATCATCCCCCGTTTGGCGAAGGGTAATGTGTCGTAATAAAAGTGTAACTCGCACCAGCCGGCCCCAGAGCCACCCGGTACTGTCTTCGTCGACGTAGCGCAAAAAGGTTTCACTGCGTTACCTATTGTTGCTGCCGAGACGAGTTGCATCAGACGGTGCGCGACGACCTCCTACAGTGCACTTCCGTTTTGCTCGGGACTAACACAACCTTCCGTTTGAATTACAGCGAGTCGTTGAGTAAAACATTCTGTTCAGAATAACATACAATGTTACATCAATTATTACTGCGTGCAATTTTAGCCAATAGAAAAACCAAACAAAAAACTTTCGTTAATTCACAAGCCATGAAGAACTAAATGGTTGAATGAACAAAACAAAAACATGACTGATTTGATATACATTGACTTGAAAAAGTTGTCACATGGCAATGGAATTCCATCTTTTCTAAAGACAAATTGTACATTGTTCATGCTGGGAAATGACCAACCTGGTAAAATCAATTCTAGATGGAGATGAAAATAGGTATTTCTTCGGTTTCTTAATTCATTTAAAATAATTTTGCTGACTATACACGTTAACAAGGGAAAAAGTCTTGTAAACCCTTCATGGGGCAAGCATATGACCAAGAGGTCGTTACGCCAAGAAGAAACGCGTTTAATGCGATTTAAGCTCACTTGCATGATTCCCACCGTTAAATGAACTTAATTTTAAATTTAAGAGAAAAAATAACTTAACTTATTTATAATTCTGTGCAGTTTGTTTACCCATCCAAGAATACCGCTTGACAGTTAACATTAGCTTGTTGCGAGTCGTCTATGCATGTACTGAGTTCGGAAACTTAAATGAAGACGAATGAAAGATTCCGATGAATGCAAGTTGCTGTCATCTATCTGAACATTTAGATTTTTACTTGGATAAAAATGCTAAAGAAACGTGAACTGAAGTCGATAAAATCCGACACCGACTGTACCTAATGAACCCATCATCAGACGCGCATACACTGCAGCTGTTGCATCCATTTGCTGGACCACGAAATTCTACTCCTTTTCCACTGGGTTTGAGACCAATGGCAGTAGACAGTGGACAGCCGTGGGCCCGCCGTCGTCGACTTCGTCGTCTCGTGACGAGGTTGAAGTTCCATCTGTTACGTTTGCATTCCGGCCTCTTCCACACCCCCAACCAGCATCCGTCCACCAAGGTTCCCGACTGCGATCGAAGAGTTGGTGAAGAAACGGAACCACTTCACGCCGTTGGACGTCGCACCGGAACGTCCGAGCCTGCGAGCCGACTGGGAGGAAATTGTTCATTTACAAATCCGAAACACGCTCATTTTTTTCGCGCACTGACGTTCGCCAGTGTTTGGCATGCATCGCGTATCCATCGGCGGTCACATCTGCCCCGAACTCGCTGTATCTCGATTTTGCTTGCTTCATCTTTCCCTCGCTCTTATTGTACCATTCTCTCTCATCTCATCTTATAAATTCTCTGTCCTTTTGGTTAACTCCTCAACTCAGCGCCTTTCACTCCGCCACTTGAAATTCAGTGGACGATTTTTTGCATCTTACTTACAAATGTGCGTACTTGATGTTTGGGAAGGTTGACCTCACTCACAAGAGACGTGTAAGATTATATTTAAAGTAGATTATGAATCTTAAACTGGTTTGTTACAAATTAACTTGGGAAAACTGAATGATAAAGAATTGTCAAACAGTTTCAATTACCGTTGTAAATCTATTGTTTGTTTTTCCTGTTTCGTTGTTTAGTAAGTACGAACCGATTCCACATTTTTTCAAACGGGTTTGTTGAAACATATTTATGAAATGAGTAACAACTAAAATAACAATCGTAATTTAAAAATTAAAAATGAATTTTGATAATTTTTATATTATTTAACTTTGTGTACAGCACTGTAAAGAAATTTACTTGAATCAAAACATAAAAGGGTGTAAGAACTACAGTACCTATCGAAAGAACTACAGTTCGTACTTGAGGCGCCTACGCATTTTTGCCCCATTTTACACCTTGATTCCTGCTATCATTTGCAACACAGTGTAAGCTGGCAGGTGTGTTTGTGTCCCATGTATCGCGTTTGATTGATGCCAAAATTGTATGGCCACCCTCTTCTCATCATAATGCCGCCAACGGCTTCAAAGATAATTTTGTTCTATACTTAGTTTGAGAACAGAAACAAAAAAAAGAAAAATGTTGGATATACTTTAAGATATTGCCCATGGCGCAGCGGTATCGCTAAATACTACCACGCCATAGGTATGAGATCGAATTCCGAGTCTGGAACCCCGCGGTATTATGAACGGCAGACCACCGATCTATAATTTGCCGTCTTTCGGTCACAGTAACTCTCTACGGAGACAGGCCTAGTCCTTCTTAGATAAGAAGAAGAAGATTTCCCAAAAAATTTAATTCATATAAGTGAGATCATCGTGTAATTATTTTTTACGTAGTTCGTCAGTGTGTGATTTTAACTGCTATATGAATTAAGTAAATTTATTCAACAGATGAAAAACAACAATAGTGCATTTATCGAGTACTAGTGTCTTCTTACTGACAAAATACTTAAAACTCTTCAATTTCTGTTTATGTCCAAACCAGCTGTAACCATACCAGCCCAAATTTATCCAGCGATACTTTTACATAGTGACATCATCGCTTTAACTCTCGCGAAAATCTGAGGACGAAATTAACGTTCGACGCATTCGTACACTTAGGGATTAACTGCCAGGACGAACCATCTACATCACAAGACACTGGGATGTATGAAAGACCGTAAATTAAACCACGCGTATTTAGGTGGTAACACATTCTCACTTGTTTGTTAAGGTACGAACATGAACTATGGTCATCTGCATCTTTAGCTGCATCGGCAACCCACACGAACTGGGGTGGGAGTTATACAAACTAGATAGTTTTGCTTTCGCTACCCCATGCCATTGAAAGACGATATTCAGATAGCAATAGAGTGTGTCCTCCAACAAAAAAGGGAAAAAAATTATTGACCGTCACCCTTGGTGCAGAATAGTATGTTTTTTTTGTCCTTAGCATGAAATTTGCGGCTCTCGTTGTCATCCATTGTTAAGTAAGGATGAACGTAAAGAGTTGTAAATGATAATTCATGGATGAACTGAATGAATTTTACAGAAAGTGGGCTGGGTTTACAATTTACAATTTACAAGAAATATACAGTTTTGTGTTATGGTTGCGGTTTACGTTAATCAAGGACATACGGAATGAACAAGTAATATTTTCTAATATTTTACCGATTGCATTTCCATGAATTGTAGAAATTGCCAACAAAGATTCAAACAACACAGAAAATATATAAATAGTTCATTTACATTTGAAGAGTGAAGTTATACAACATAGGTTAAAATATGTATGACGCAAAATTTAACAAATATCTATGAAGCTAGATAAAGCTGTAAACCATAGAGTCAACATGTCGTTCAAAAAAACCACACATCCATTTCTGATTATTGAAATGCAGAAATTATGACAGTCAAGACGCTGCCCGCCCAGTGGGCGGGAGTCTCAAATCAGACAATTTTGACTAACAACTCCACAGCTGCCAGACCACTTGAAATTTTCTCACCCCCAAGTAGGGAAGCACGCCGACAAAGCTTCAAACAACGATGCCAATCAACACGGGTCCGCTAATATGGGAGCGCTACCGTGGGCTCGAAGGTCCGCCGAAAAACTCGCACCGGCAGAAGAAGCTGCAGAGCAGAGCGAACTTCTCACAACCCGGTAAACAATGTTTCATGTTCCGTACAGCGCACGTCGCGCACTCCAGGAGTGCGGCTAAAGGGGGCCTAAAAGAGTACTGGAAGAAAAGGAACGAACTAGAACTCGAGTGGGTTGTGCTGCGCCGGCCGTATCATTGTGGACCGCGCGTTTCTGCGATTGTGTTGTGAGGTGGACGCGCGTGCTATAGCAGGATCAACAACCTGTGAAATACACGCCGATGATGTTCATCGCCGATCAATGCTGCGCAAGCGACTCCCTCGGTTCAACCGGGCCGGGACCCCCACAATTAGGCGTGCTCGGAGGTCTACGTGAGTGTTGGTGTGTGTTTGTTAGGCAGATACATCCATTCGAAAGCACGCAGCTCAGAACTGATACGCGGTCACCGTACAGAGTCGTCGTCGTTGTCGTCATCGCCTTCGTGCGAGTTCGCGCCGGCCTCCAGGGAACAGGTTTTTCGGAGCAACCGTGTGATGAGCGTGTGCAGCGTCGGCGGTCCGCAAGACGAACGTCAAACACACAAATCTTCCTTTTGGTGAAAAAGAAGTAAAAAAGAACCCACCCGAGAGCCACACCGCCGAACATACAACAACCTGCGGGAGCCTTCTTACGATCCCACAACTCCTGGGATCGCGAGGCATTGCGCAGCGTTGCGAGGCAGTGGAGCTGTTGAGTTGGATGGTATATCCGGTATCTTCGGGTAGCTTCGGAGAGAGCTGATTCATCAGCTTCGAGACCGTACGGTGGGTGATTTTTTGAGCCGAAGGTGTTGGATTCGTTTTTAGAACATGACTATGAACACCACTATGAGCGATGAAATGTAATTGTATGACCCTAATAACCAGACCGACAGACGGATGCGTATGGCAGAGGTAGCTACGTGAGTTTGATGACCCTTGGTATGCTTTGGCTTTACCGTGGACGTGGAATAGAGAGAGAGAGAAGGCTACACATTTAGTCCACATATACAAAATGTTTGTTCTTTTACTAAGACGGGATGCTGTTAGTTAAATTCTTTATAGCATACATTTTCTTTAATAAATGTGACATTGAGACTTTATTATAGGAGAGTAGTTTAAATGTTATACCAATAAATTGCTTCTGTGCATTAACTCACGCAGATTACATTTGCTTTGAATCGCAGATTGTATCTTGCTTTTGGAGCTTTGGAATAAGGACTTTTTATGTTCCTAAAAGTTCTTAGACATATCTTACTAGCTTGAAGCCCCGGCGGGCGTATCGGGGCAGAACTGATGGACATAAAAGTAATTTTTAATTTTTTTAATGTGAGTTTTGTTTCTCACGTCAAGCTTTTTTTCGGGGGTTTGAAACAGTCCCAGGAAGCACCGGGTAAAATTCCCTATCTTATTATGTTTTATTGTTTTGAGAGGTCTCATTTGAAAGTGACAATTATAACGTATTTAACACGTTGATTCATGTTTGAAAGCCAACTGTCATTAGTTCAAAAAAGTTTTAGCCTTGTAAATATATGAAAATGCATCATGAAAATGAATCATTCTTATAGTAATATTAAAAACTAGTTCTTTGTGATGCTTAATCTTTGCCTTGTCGTCGAAAACCGAATGTTTAATAAATTATGGCAGTCAACGTGTTAAAATGATTGATATTTCATCACTTCCCACTATACTGTATAGCCTTTAATAAAAACACCATGATATATGTCCATAGAATGTGATGTCACTGTTATTGGATTACAGTGGCCAGCAACGTATACATATTATAAGAGATATTTTTATAAGAATCGTGTTTAAGACGAAATTTAGTTGAATTGAAATGAAAACCCCTAAATTGCTTCGAATGATCTTTGTTTAAGGTAAAAACTAAATAAATTTGTGGATAATCTTTGGTGTGCGCAACTCAAAAAACGATTTTGTGCATTCTGTCCTTTTTTTGTCAAAAAGCGTAGAAAGCATGCATTCTTTTTTTTGTGTTTGTAGACCATCGAATCCAGAGTCTGGCACCACCGGTATTACGAACGGCTGACCACCGATCTAATAATACACCGTGTAGCCACATAAGAAGAAGTAGACCATCGTATTTAAAAACAACAGTACTCAAACAATTCTTCAATAACATCTGCACTGCTTAAACTTAAAATATGGAAAGTTTGAAAAGTGACGAAGCAGTATTGGTTTCAATTTAAATGAAACAAAAATGTTGTATACAAAACTAAAAGTTACGCTAATAGGGCTTTTGACGTGAACCGGAACAGATATAAAAAAGGAAAGAATAACAACGCATCTTCTCATCGTTTATGAAAACTCATGACTTGGTAAATGTGCATAGTAAAACCTAACTTTTGATATTTGAATCTGATCTCTGTAGAAAAAACATACAAAATATTTTAAATTTGAAGCATTGGGGGTACGAGACAGCCGAGCGGTAGCGTCGGTTAGGAAATCGGTCAATGAGCGCTGGGCCTCAACACCTTGACGGCCTGTGTTCAAATTCCAACCGAGACCCGGACCCTCCCCTGTATATGAGGACTGAATATTCACGTACATAAAAGGAAAAAGTATGTTAAGTCCTTAATGGACAGGCATGACGTTACGCCAAGAATAAGAAATTTTTTTGACCATCATAATTTTTCCTCAAAATAGATTTTTGTTGTTGCATTTTCAAATCTCATAACAACGAAGAGAAGAAGTTTAGCCTAGTTTTCTAAAGCGTTAAATTAAACATTTTCCGTCTTATTTTTATGCCAATGAGCACAACCATTTTGCGTTGCAAACTCATTTTTTTAGGATGGCATTGAAGTAACCAACAATAATAAATCGCTTCTAAAAGAGCGGAGCTGCTAGTATACGAAAGGCTCGATATCGAAGTGTTTCGTACATGCACACCCCTCTTCGGGTAGCACAAAATCAATGTGTTTATACTACCTTCTCACCAACCCGGCCATGGAAACGGTGATTTGAATTTCGTCATCCAACATGTAGAAAGTAATCGTCCCGACACGGTCCCGAAAACCGATGATTTCTCCCTCTGGCGTGATGGCAAGCCGTTCTCCTTCGCTAGCTAGCTTTTGCGTACGATCCGCCTCGGAGTAGCACGCTTCCTAGTCCTAGCGTGTCGAATAGCTTCAAAATCTACATCTTCCATTATGTCTATTAAACCTACATAGAATCGGAGAGAAAATTATATGTATTTCGTGTTCATCACCACCCCAACAACGGAACCTCCCTCCTTTCCTCCGATAAACCCATCACCGATTGAAAAATGAAGAGAAAAAAATCACAAAAGAGAATCTCCTGTGGCTCCATCCGTAAACCAATCGGTTCCTGTACGAACCACACAATTCGGGGCATGTTACGCTCGGGTCAGCATTATACACATCGGCGAAATTCTCACCCGACCTGACGGCTGTCCAGGAGAGGGTAACAGAAATATATTCCACTTACAGGTTAGGTACACTCCCAAGTCCAGGAGGTAGCTGCAACTAGACACAGTATCTGGGGACAACGGTAAAGGCAACGATGGGCCGCCTGGGACAGGGATACGTCAAGAAAAATGAAATCCCCCAACCAAACGACCGACACGATTACACGGTGGTTGTGTACACTCCTTCGGCCGCCACTGAAAAATGAGTCCCAAAAAGCAACGTGTTAACTTGCGTGCATCCGAAGAAGGACTCGAACCGTCACCAATCGGGTTGTGGTTCACTGTGCGCCGAATCTGACTTGCACTCTCACATACTCGTCGCCCTATGCTGCACGAACTCTAACGCTCTCGGAGAATATCCTCAGAGTCAGGCTCGTGTGAGAATGATTTTTAAATCTACCATGAACAGCCCTTCAAAGGACATACTGCTAGGACAGGAACAGTATTTTACCGGCACGTGAACTCAAAGCACTCAATTGCTGACTGGGTGTCAGTGGATTACAAATGCCACTTTATTTCGTTAGTTTTAATTAACTATTAAATTTTAAATATTATATTTGTAGGATATTTAAACAATGAGAAATTGTCAAATCAAACCCGACGCGAGTTCAAATCTATGTAAATACTACAAGACAAACGATTATTTGCGATGAACTTTAGCAGCATAATGCTAACAAACTTTAGCTAATTGATACGCGTGTGCCATAAATCCGGTACACGGATATGTATAAAGGTAAAAGACAAAATCAAGATGTCTCAAATTAACACCAAAGGAAAGAATGAAAATAAAAACAGATTGTGCAACAAACAATCCAACCGACAGGCAAACCAAACGAAGCATCGTTGCCTATCTAATATCTGCGCACTGGTGATAGGAAAAATCGTGAACCGATAGAAACAGGTCCCAATAATTGTTTGAAGGCACATACAAACTAAAAATAATGCTTCAAATTCATGTTCTAATGTAACTTTCTTTCTGATTCGCTAATTCAGGGAGCCGCCTCTTAAGAGTATTCTTGGCCT
>KE525091.1:111458-131715 GCA_000441895.2 Anopheles sinensis | reverse complement strand
AGAGACATCGCGGAATTCGTCCTGCCACTGTGCCACTGGGGCTTTTTTCAATATTGTACAGCTTGAGTGCCGTTGAAGGAGCTTCCCAGAGCGATGCTAACCGTCGCGCTTTGGTCGAAGCTCATGTGGCAGCTGTACTTACAACAGTGTGTCCTGCTCCAAACCGGGTCGAGATTCGCCGAACCATACGACGATTCCAACGGTGTCGCACCGTCGGTTTGCAATCGTTCACCCGTCAGATGCAGACACTGTTGTCCAACTGTGGGACCATTGCCAGGGAAAATTGCCTTGCGGTCGCACGGACACACAGCCAGTGGCCTTTCCGCCGATACGTCGTACCCGATAAGTATGCTCGATGCGATACAGACGAGTCGTGTCCCCCAAGCATACATTCATGCCGAAAAATAATCAATAAGAACTGTACCGCACAAGCACACACGCACACAAGTGGCACACCGAAGACCAACGTCAATCGCTTGGTCCTGACGGTAAGCGCCAGGTGTATTATTGTTCTATAAACACTTTATGCAATCAAAACACACAAGAGCTGGAACAATTCAGGTCAGATCTGGAAAGGCTCACCAGCATGTCTTTGCGCTTTTGCCTTCATAAACATGAAAGGCCATACCGGACACATTGCTGTCCTGAGTCCTTTAAAGTTCAGTATGTAACATTTCTTTATTCAAGCATAAGTTGTAGATAATCCTGCGATAAGCGCACCGAACAGATCGACTTAATAGATTTAAAAGAATCCTAACTCCTGTATGCAGTTAAAGCGACACTATGTTCAGTTTCTATTGAGCCACTTAATGAAATCAGAAAATGTCTATATGCCACATTTATACAGAATAACGGCAATTATTATCCGTAAATGAGCTGAGAAGAATTGTATATGATGCTTGGGGGATTATCAAAGAAGCGACAGCTCAAAAGCACATTTGAGGTATCCCAAACCGAATATTTCAAACTACAGACTGAAAAGGTAGGGTTATCTATCACTTAAATATTGTAATATAATCTAAAATAGTGGGCCCTATCGGATACGTTTTTCTCTATCGGTCGATATGATATATCGATCGACAAGTGTTCATTTTTGGGTTACTTGGTTCACTTAGCAACCGCGAACGCCAAAAGAAAACGATGAAGTCGCAAGTGGCTCTATAGAAACTGGACAGCAATTTTAAAGTAATATCCAATAATAAATTTAATATTACAGATATACCTCGGGAAACTGCTCAAAGTTAAAACCCCTGCTGAATCCCTTATGTTACGCCTTGCGTATGATAAAAGAGTCTTAATAGACATATGTTCTTCTAAATATTATCTAATGGATGACACTCTCTTTCTTCGAGCAAGTGTCGTTGTCGTACTTCTTCCGTTATTTAGTGGTTATTGGACATCATGCTAACAATAACTCGATCGTTGCCACAAACAAGTTCACGACCCAGTGCAACGTCAAATGTAACCAAACTTAGATGACTCCCAAGGAAGCAGAGTCTGGGTCGCTGAGTAGATTAAATGGAATCAAACACCCCGCAGGGCATTACTTGATGATACAACTCCGCAGAATGAGCCCAGTGGAGGAGGATAGGACGATAGGAGACTACAAAAATCATTCGCATACACCTACATATGGTTCATATAAAACCAACCGGTCACATCGAAAGTTCGGTGGATACGGTGGGCGATGAAGTTCATATATAGGAAACGCTAATTCAGACCAGGTGATGAGCATTCATACACACAAACACACACCCATGTACAAAAAAAAACTCGTCAGGTAAAGTTCGTCAGACGTGAAAATTGAAAACGAAAATTGGATTCTGCCTCATCGCGCAATTTAAGCGCACACACAAACGATCCCGATAGTAGCGGGCGGATGCACCGGACGTCAGAAGCACGCTAGGTGTTTGTGTGCTGCAATGGAGACGCAGGCGGCCGTCGGGGAATATCCAACTGACCTCCACACGGCGCGTTGCAACCTGAACAGGTGAGATTATTAATTTCAATCAATTTTTCTTTGCATTCGTCTACGTTCTCTAACACCGTTTTATCCGATGCAAAAGCTAAACGGCTCTCTTCAGCTTATGCACCTCCTCCTCCCAACCATGGACACACTTTCGAGACAGATTGTTTATTTGACAAATATGCTTTTCTAGCGATAGCAACTATATTCACAGCAGCTAGGAGGAATAATTGTTGTATTGCTCGTACTGTTTTGGAGATGGCAAATATCAGAATCAAGGAGGAAAAAAATTTAAATTTCCTTGTTATTAGTAAACAAAAACATATGATACAAAGTTGACGTTGAAATTGAAAAATCTCTGTTTATAAGCTCAAGAGCGTTCCCTAAAATCAGTTTTGCTCTTGTAATATGTTCTACATATTGTTTCGATCATAAAAGAAAAAACATGTTTCTAAATTACCAAGGAAACGAAATTAGATAATAAACTGATCAAATTATTCAGCATAACCTGCATTTGGGCATTGCAGAAATCAATCGACAAAAGATAAAAACATTTCCATTACTGGTGTTATATGCATTTGCAACTATGAAAAATTAATTTGTGGTACATATTAAAATGGCCTAAGTAATCTAAAATTAACTTCATGTTCAAAACTTCATGAGATTCATGTATCTAGGTAGACCAGGTAATGCTTAATTTGGTACAGAAGTAAAGTTGTTTGACAACACTATACCCAAATTTGTTTCTTTGTTGTATATTAGCAATCAATTTTCGCCCGTTTGCCAATCAATGTTGCGCACACAAAATGTAGCACTCGGTTATGACACATCCGAAACGTGGTTAATCAAGCTGACAAAATATATTGACACATTTTGCATCACATACATTCGGTTGCGTCAGTATTTCATTTCAAATAACCATCGTATGCGAAAACGTTTTACGCTGATTGTTTGGAGCATATTAATATAAACTTAAACAGTGTTTTTATTTATTTATTTTTTGAGGAGATATCTCTAAGCATGAAAATATGTGTCCATGCCTCTCAACTGGAAAGCACCATTAAATAAACGGCACAAGTATCATTTACTAAATCGTGACATAAATAAACAACAATCGAAATCTTTCGATTTGATGTACACATTTTTGCTTGTTTGAGAAAATTTTCGATTTCAAGTTAAAAGTTACGTAAAGTATGTATTGACATTAGCTTATAGCTTGAACTGGTTTTAATAGACAATTTGAATAATTAATCTTTTGCGTACAGAGTTGTACGAGACTTTGAACCAACTCACCACATGAACGCTGCTCTGTAGATTGGACGAAAGCGTCTGCTGCTGCTGGAGCTGCTGTTGCTGCTGCTGTTCGGCCTGCTTCTTTTCCGTCTTCTTCAGCGAGCGCTTGTTCTTCTGCTCGAGGTATTTCTTCTGCAGGGCGGTAGTTTCGAGGCTCTGCTGCTCGCAGATCCCACTGTACGTCTGCTCAAACCGCGGCGTGCAGTCGGTTTGCCGCCGCCGGTAGTTTTCGATCCGTCGCTTCAGCCTGTCGAATACGGCCTGACGCTTCTGTGGAACTTCTACGCCCTGCGCGAGCTGCTGCTGCAAAGGTAGCTGCTGCTGATTGTGCTGCTGCTGCTGAAGCTGATGCTGCTGCTGAAGCAACTGCTGCTGCTGCTGCTGGGGATGTTGCTGCTGCTGTTGCTGATGGTGGAGGCTGTGGCTGTTGAGCAGTTGCATCTGCTGCTGCTGCTGCAGCGTCAGCTGGTGGTGTTGCGCTTGCTGTTGTTGCTGCTGCTGCAGGTGAAGACTGTTCAGGTGATTGGCCTGATTGGCACCCGGAAACACTGGGAGTCCTCCCGCATCCATGCAGACTGCCGGTGCCTTGGTGGCTGCTTTGTGGTCTCACGCCGCGCCGCGTTTGCGTGCGTGCGAACCCACAAATATTACGGTGGTAGTCCCCAAAAGAGAGAGCCAAAGACCCCGCGTCGCTGTCGTGTGCCTCCGCGCCAAGCGCCGTTCGAAAAATGACGAAACCTCGCTATACACTAGTCACAAACTACTACACCATTGCCCACTGCTAGAGGTCGCGAGTAAGTAAAAATCCACATAGGGCCGGTGCCAGTCGTGGGAGCCGGTGGGTTCTCTTTATTTTACCCCGTACTTGTATGTACTCAACTTGCATCTAAACATTCAACACTTACTGATTAAGGACAAAACAGCTGATTGCGAATTTCCCAAAGTGGCACACATACACATACGCGCGAGGACGCGAGCGCGCGAACAACGACACGAACTTATTGCACAAACACGGATCCCGATGCCGTCGGGGATAAACACACTTGCGGCTTGCTCATTCGCAGGATGCCGTTGGGGTCACACTTTTGGGATCGCTAACGTACGTTGAACTACAAACCGCCCGTTGGTGTCCCACCTTCCGATGGCCGTACGCTGCTCGTTGCTGCAGGTACAAAGAATACCCTCCCGGCACTATCACTATGCCACTACTATTGGTCATTGTATCGTATCCCGCACTCTGCAGGCCTGCTAAAGGTGCTCTCTATACGAGATCCGAGCAGTTATCATCGATCAATTTTCACTGCTAACTGAGTGCTGGCTGCGTGCTTGGGCCACACACTGTAACTGCCATTCGTGTCTTCACGGTCCAGGTATGATCGTGCGTGGTCTGCACACGCACTGTACTTCGCTTCTCCGTTCACGATCGTCGTCGACCACAAGAAGTCCGCCAACTTCCACAACCAGCTGCTGCACACTACGTCGACGTCTTCGCCGTCAATGCGCGAACCGATGATGAACCGGTTTTTGCCCGCTCGGAGTCATAGTGGAGACCGGAGCCTAGTGGAGCATAATCGATAGCAGTTGGGGCTAGTTTCGCTCTTGGGTCCTTCTCCTGTTGTGCCAGCGCACACACACACCCGTATTCGACCACCGAATGGACGACCGGAAAACCTTTGCCACGACGAAATAAAGTGTAAAAACGCTCGGCACGAGAAGCAATTGCACGTGGAGCAAACCGTCAGCTACTGGTCGGGAGGCTCCACCTACAGGAGGGTAGCTTCGTGTTAGGAACGGGCAGCAAATCCTCCGCTGAACGCCAACCAACGACGAATAGGACATGCGACAGTCACCAGTTTAGAAGCAGCTTGAAGGTGTGGGCTGAAAGAAAGAGAACCAAAAGAAAGAAGGAATGAGTAGGAGAGCATAAGACAAGAACGAGGCGATATCGGAAGAGAAATCGATTAATTCTACGACAAATTGAAATCCCTGCGCCTTGACGCTGCTGGTGTACTTCTGCGGCCAGTTTATATGCGACACCTTGCCAATCTCAGGATTTCATGTATCCCTGCAACCACGACAATAGCAATGGGACTCGAACCAAAATGTGCTTCTCGTGTGGGTGTGTGTTTGAACGAGATAGATTAGGGATGCGAGAGATAGCAAGCGCAGCTCAGAGTCCAGTAAGATTGAGCTTTTATGAAGCAAAAAAATGGACCCTCACTAGCCTCTTTATAAATATGGACACCACATAAAAGGGGCACTAAACAGCCACTAAATAAAAGAGACGCTTTTTTTGTTTCGTTTCATTTCCACAACCCATTGAAGTACCCTCAAATTTGAAAAAAAAATTGTAAAAGCTTTATAAATATTGAAAATACACATATTTTGATTGAAATGTAGCTATTAATAACATAGTACTAGACAACAGTTGATGCTGAATTTAAGTTCAACTTCGAGAGAGGAATCCATTTTTTACATTGATGCATTGAAGTATGACGGACCAGACCAGCAGAGTAAGAAGTGGTTGGTTTGTACAGATTAACTTAAAAAAACTTACTTATTGTATTGTTTCTTTTCTTTTTGGAGCTCCACGATCAATAACTCTTTAAATCTTTATTTACAATACCGACATTCCCCTAAAATTTGAATCGTATTGCTTCCTTTAGATCAGGTAAGTCAAACTGGCGGCCCTTTTAGACTTTGGATGCGGCCTGCGAGAATTTATTGAGATCGATTTTTTTATTTATTAATTTTTTTTTTTATTGTAAGAATTGATTACCGAAAAATAGAATATATTTTAAAATGATCTGAGTACGTTAAGCTTCCAAACTGTAGAAGTAAATGAAATATATCGAAAGTGAAATTTTGTACTTTTTTGAAACGATTTTTGCTGAACCATATTAATTTTCTATTCGGATGCGGCCCGCGAATCATCGGAAATGTATAAATGCGGCCCACGAATGAAATGGGTTTGACACATCTGCTTAAGATGATCAACACTTGTTTGGTTTAGAGTAACACGGCTTTTCTGTTCTTTTAATATTTATCACTAGTTTAAAGCTAGCCATGTTTCGAACCAAAATCAATATTTGCTTGTTTTATAATAATAAGCTAATGATAATGTTTAGCTTATTAAAATATCCGTTTTTCCTACGTGAAAGATAAAAACTTTTAGTTTTGTGTTTAATTTTAATTACTTTCAAAACTGCCTCTTTAATCTATTCTCATCTTCTTGCATTCGTTTGGTCAATCACCAACCGTCTGCTTCTCGATGTCAGTTTCCTTTAAGGAAAGATATTGTTTTAGTTTTTGTTGCGCCCGGTTTACACCAACCAAACCTTCCCAATTGCAATTGCAGCTAACAAGGAAATGGCAATTAAAGCTAATTGATAATTGTCTTCATGGCGCGCAAATTTACGCACCCAACCATTCACTTGGCACGGGGGACGTTTTAGCCGACCATCGGTACACCCCAATCTTGCGTCGAATCGAAACGAACTTAAAATCCTGACATATGCACCATGTTGTCACACAAAAGGTTGAGAATTATATAATGGACAAATTTTGTGCAAGAATAAATGAAACTTTCCAAATGCTATCCATCGGTGTGGACTACCACTTCCTCAGTCTTTATTTCTGAGATCCCCTATTACCCAAACCCAAACACACAGGACTAAATTCTGTCAACCGCAAGAAATGGCTAAGGACGAACATTTGAATACGTAACGCAGATACCACCACTACTTTGCTTAAAAAGACATGCAAAGAAATAACTTTACTGATTCATTGACACATCTTCATTCCAGCTTCTGCATAAGCAAGTTTTCTCTGTGATGGAACGATTACGAACATTTGATTTAAGCAGAATTGGATAGCTGACTCGCCATTGGCTAGTAATATGTTACTCGTGGGATGATGATGTATCCGGTTCTCAGAATGAACGGTTCGTGGCATGAACCAGAAGAACATACTTTTATGTAAAGGCAAACATCCATTTACTTGAAATAAAAAAATATTTAGAAATTCTGTGAATCTTTCTTCTTATACAGGGTAACGGTTGTTAAACCAAATTGAATTTTTCATTGATTTTAATATTTTATCCTGCTGATAAATAAACACCCGTCAGGACACGGCTATACACAATCAATTTATGATTGTACAGAGACGATAGAAGCGTTGTATTCAGTACTGCCCGTAATGAAACAAAATTATTGGATCCCTTTCAGCTTCATAGTGCCTTATAGTCTAAAGTCTAGAGTATGGTTTTAAACAGAGCTCAACAGTATTCGTTGTGCTTGAAGAGCATACCCAAGTACAGAAAAAAACTTAAAACAGTCCAGCTTTCTCACCAAGACGCTGTGAATTGTGCTCGCAAATCATCAACATAACATTAACCTCTGCGAACAATCGAAGCCTTTTAGGCGAAGCCCACTGTCTAAGTATGCTTCGATCCGGAACCAGGCTAAGCTGTCCGCGAAACACCGGTGTTGTCGTCATCGGGAGTTTTATATTCATTACATCGACCGGAGAAGACGCAGACAACTTAGCTATGCCCTAATACGTTCGGGAGGCTTAACCCGGCTGCACGCAGAATATTGCTGGGTCGGGCTATCTTAAGGATGGCTGTTCAAAACGACCTACAGTTCGTCCAGCGCTTCCCCACAAGGCGTCAGTGACTGTAGGCGCGTAGGAGTCGCGAAAAGCACCATTCACAGCTTTGAACTTGCACGGCGAAAGGAGAATGTCATCAATAGTTTTGAATGAGTAAAACAATTCGAGTACTCGATTTTACCACTATCGAAAATGAAGTACGTGAATGAAATTTATTATTTAAAATACAATTCGTGATTGATGAATTTTGATGATAAGTGAAATCTTACGAAAGAAGCTTTTAATACAATGAACAACATTTTATAAAAAATGAAGTTTATTATTAAATGTGTTAATCATAATTTATGATGATGATAGGTAAAATCTTAAAAAGAAACTTTGAGATATGTAAAATACAGATCCCAATAAACAGTATCTCTCACAAAAAAAAACCCAATATTCTGGAGGAAAAAAGCAGTTTCAAATGCATTACTGTGCAGTGCCAACGTAAAGCATTATAAAAGAAATTAAAACAATTCGAACTAGGCTACGAAACTATAGAGTTTGCTGCATGCGACACGTCATCAAATGGCGATATATGGCCACATCAGTTGAAGGTCTATTAGTGTCCAAGCCAACCGAGGGCGAATGATAATTGATTTTGAGCTGTTCAAGTGCAATGTAGTGACAGCAGAGAATATATGCACGAGTTAGGACGAAGATATCACAGCAATTCATCCAGCAAAAAACTCTTTCAAGTGGAATCGAAAGACTAGCGACCCATTAAACCTTCAGTGTTTGGCTCGAGTACTGTTTTTCATTGCGCTGGTAAAAATTTGAATGCACCCTTGAGCTCTACTGTGGCAGCATTGGGCGACATTAACAAATGTATTGAAAATGTTATGATAACACCATTAGCACCGGAACTCAATCTCTGCCCCACTCCTGCTTTACTTTTGCCGGGCATTAGCATTCTCCCATGGGAATCGCTTCATATACTCCCTTGTATCCCGCGATTACATGCTCTGTTGAGGCTAAGGCCAAAAGAGCCACATTTGATACAATATGTAAACATTCCTTGCTTTGAGTGCGAGCAAGTGTTTTAATACATTAACCTGTTTCATGAGACGCTTAAAATTTAGTAAACGTATCAAATGTTTGCAGTCAATTTGAAAATTCATTCTGTTTTGAAACAACCCCGTTTCATATCATATTTCAAACGATGTATGCAACCAAATTTGACTTAAACTTGAGGCAAATTTTACCTAAACTAAATAAACTTATATTCCACAGATTTGTGAAAAAAAACCAAAACCCAACGATACTGGTCTGCCACTACAAGGTAGAAACAATCTGTCTAATTCAGTAGACCAGAAAGATCTTTACCCTCTAACCATCACTTTACTTTGGCAGATGAAGCTAATCTGCACACATCGGGCCCGAGAGTCGAGTCCGCCAACCAATGACATTGACGGTGGTGATTGTGGCTGCGTGCGCTGGAATCCCTACAGTACGCTTCTACACTATTATCTCTTATTAACTGGGTCCATCATCAAAAACGAGCGTGCTGTCCAAAGTCGATAATCGCCAACAAAACGTACACGGCCACTTCACTGGCGGTAAGGTGTTTGTTTTCACCAGTGATGCACGGAACTGGGGTTTTTTGTTATGATTCGTGGGTTTTTTAAGTTTGTCAGGATTATTTCGGGTAGGATTTGAAAAAATATTTAAGTTTGAAATAACATCAAAATGTTTCCCAATTTAACGCTTAGCGACCGATTAAAAACCCCAGACCGAATTCTTTATGAATCGCTATTTGGCGCTGGGTACTGCTTCACACTTAACCATAATGGGTGTATTGTTTTAATGAAATCCAAATCTAATTTTCATCAAGGGCTTGCACGCATCTGTCAAATTAATGTAATTTCTGTAGCTATATCGTGCAATAGAAATGAAAACCATCGTAACAGTTCAAGCCATGTCACAAACAGCTTGAAAAACAAAATAATAGAAAAATCAAAGCGATCTATTTCTAGTTGTCTTTTGTTACTTTTGTTAAATTATTAAATTTGTATAGATGGATAAAACTCAAAACAAAGTGTGGGATGATAGCGTTCAACCATTGTGCGTCATTCAGGTTCAACCATCCCCAACACTAGTTTCGAGTGGCCTATTTTGTGAAGCTTTTTAAGGGAGAACATCGAAACACCGTCCCGTGTTTGCTTCATTATCCTTATTTTATCCGCCAAGATTGTCCTACCCGTTTGTAGTTTGTTCCGTTCTCTCCTTCCTTATTTCCTCTCTCTCTATTTCTATCTTCGTTTGTCCTTCATATTGCTATTCATCCTCTTCGATTCAGCCTGCGTTAGTGTTTCCTGTTTTCTACTCGTATCAAACGCTCCGCATTTGTCCCCCTCTTCCCATCCTTCGTTGTGTCAGTGGTGGTTTTGTTTTGATCGTTATGCCGGAATGATCGACGCACTCGGCGAGGAATAAAATTGGTCAAAAGTGTTATCGATCGCAGCCGGAGGCGATATGTAGGAATATCGATGAGGAATAATTATAAACAGACCGCGTTCATCTTATTTTGCGCATTTCAAGCATGCCGATGGAGCTGATAGAGTGGTTTGTTTTACATGAAAATTAATAAGAAATAGGAAAATAAAGCAAAACATACAGCTTACCAGCTTTAAACTCTCAAAATTATGACACAACGTATAAAACAAACGGTAGTAGCTCACACGTTACACATTCACTCTTGGGATACTTATGCGGCTAAATCTAGCACCACTTATTTGCCCAATGTTTAAACGATCTTCGACGAATAACCAAAAACGTGAACCAATACGCCAAATTAATAAACAGCACGGTCTTGCTGTGGATTTAACTTCGCTTGCGTAAAACACGCGGTCGGTAACCGGCCGTACACACACGCACCCCCTCCACGCGGGGTGCCTTTACGTCTCTCCCGCGCCAATGTTTCCACTATCGGACTATCAGCGACTGTCTCCTACACCAACAATAGTAGTACTGGCCCGGCACCACGCTCCAATCCAACGGCAGTCGACCGACTCGACGCTGGTAGCGCAAAATGCTGTATATCGCACACGTTCCGCCGTACAACGTTCCCGGTGAGCTAATGCTACTATACTTCGTGGCCGTGGACACTAAGGGCACACACAAAGCACGAGTTGCTTCTCTGGAGCGCGCGCGCGCGTTCACCTCAGCGGCCGCGCAATTATCGACTGAATCGGCACAATCTCTCGTCGTCGCGTTGAACGATTTCTTCGTAATTCCATTCCATGCGCGCCGTCCGTCCGCTCGGTGTCGTGCCTACACACAGCGTCCGACGGTTCCATCATCCATCGCTAGTTGTTGGATGGTTCGTACGCTCGCTCAGTTCGTCCGGCAAGCTGCCGTCGACGTTTCTCGTTCGCCGTGTTTCTCGCGTGCACTGCCGTACCGTGTCCGCCCGCTACCCAGCCCAGCTACAAACGCGTCGCGTTGCCGGCCACACGATCCAAACCAAAACACATCTGCTGCTTGGCTGCTCTCCTGCTGCTCAAAGACCTGCTGCTGTTGCTGCCGCTGCTGCTGCTGTCGCACACTTAGTGATTCCGGACGAACGTGCCACAAAGTGGAGACATCCGCGAGAAGTGGAGCAAATGGGAGCGAAGCAATACCGCCCGTGTTCCTCCATTGGTTTCACGCGACACCAGCTACCTTCTTTCTCAATCGCGCACTATGGGCTTGGGTCACATAGAAATATCAGTGATCGGAGGATGCAGTACTGAAGTACAGAAAGAACAGCGCACATTTTATTAAACAAGCAACAAGGAATGTGTACTCATGCTCCAGTCTGTAATAACTCCTGGTTTCAGCACGCTTAATTTTATTCATCTGTACACCAAACACAAATAGGTTTTGGGTTAGTAATTAAAATCAAAATCGAAAATCTTCTTTATATTCACGCAAATTTACATACCACTACATTGCGCGAATGAATTCCAAAAAGTAAGGCACGATCAAATTTCAAACAATATTAAGCAAAGGGTAATCAAATAGAACCGAAAGAATATATTTGTTGAGTTGAACTGGATTCAATTTTGTTGAATTAAGAATTCAATATTGAGAATTAAAATTTTCTGATCACGACAGGTGTTACAGCGATGCGACCTTTCTTTCGAATTGCTTTAAAAAATAACCTTTTTTGTTCAACTCCGTCATACCACAATAGAATAATTCAACTAGCAATACTCTTCTAATTACCGTTGAAAGTCACTTGCAAGTACATCGCACGGCAGGACAAGTGGGCGAGAATATAATTTACTACATCCTGTAAAAATCTATGGATATGTAGGCCAAACAAGGTGTCTGTAAGGCAGCATACTGTTTTCGTGCCAGCACACTTTGACTGCCAATGACCCACATAGTAGGTGACAGGTAATTCGAAACATGCCACGAAACTCACATAGTATTGCCCTAATATAGTAGTAGGTTGTAGTAGTTGTAAAAAAAATCGTAAGGAAAGCTTAATCTAAATTACAAGCTTTGAAAGCTTTTTGTACTAAAAAATGTTCTTAAGACGCTTGTCAGTCAAAGTGTTTAATAATAATTTTATTTAATTTCATTCTTTGCTTGGTTTGCGAAAATCATTGGTTTGAAAAAATTGTAAACCATTATGATCAAAAATGATAGTACTAAAACTTTGTTTGAACGAAAGAACAAATTGTAAACCAATATGATCAATAATGATTGTACTTTTTTAAACGTTTGGTATACTGGCAATCATACGCTGGGATTATGTCAGATTGCTTTCTTTTCTTTTAATTCGAAAAACGTGGCTAGTAAATCTTCCCATAGAGGACCAGACATATTCCGAATCCACACTACGTGATCTCGCAAATATTATCCACAGGCCTTTCAATTCCTTCAAATCCAAACAAAATGTTATTTAGCAAGTTTGGTCCATTCTGGTCCCATAGTGTAGAAATAAAAAAAGAAGCAAGTGGCTCCATGTACCACTGCTTCGCACAGAAAGCGCACTCGGCGAGAGAAGAGAGCACGATTGGTGCCATCCCGTATAATAATGCTACGTGCTACGAGATACGTAGGAGAAGCGCGAGACCTTTACTGTTTGCCCGAGAACGATGTATCCCCCGGCGCCTAGGCCAGAAAGGGAAGACGCGTTCTCGGAAGCGCGAGTAAACTAAAACAGCCACAATTTCAAAGCTACCCGAGAGTTAGCTACAGAGCATGCTCCCCAGCACGCGGAGAGAACGGGGACGCAAAAGAGTCAAAACCAATAAGGCAGTCAGCAAGTGTGGGACATTGAAGAAATTGCTGAGCATAGTAAAACACTTCATGCAAAGAGCGAAGGTTTTTGTGCACCCGCGGTTTCCCCCTTCATAATAACACTTGCGACCACTCCCCACCAACCCCTCCAACTCCCTTTGATCCATTCAATGGAGCAGACGTGATGCCGTTCGGTGTTTAAGTACGGGAAAGCGCGAGGAAAACAACGAAATAAACACTGGGTGTCAGTGTTGCCAAATCGGATGTAATGCGATTGTTGCGACATGCGGATATATCTTTTGCACAGTAGAACATCTCGGTATTCCAAAGGGCCAAGCTGGCTTTCCCGAGCAGGATTGAGTAGCGGCAGTGACAACCACTGCCTGTATGACTAAACGTCGTTATCAATATGACCACCGCCAAGCGTTACAATTTATTTAACGCCTATTTTATATTCTCCTAAACGCGTTCCTTATCGCGCTTCGATCCGAAGTGCTGTTTTCTGTTATTTTGTCCGTTTTCATCGCGCTACGCGATGTTCGGGGATCTCGCTCGCGACTGGCTAAGATGCCTCCCCACCCCGCCCTCTAGCTCCACTCACCCGTTTTTGCCTGGCATCGAGCAGCATTCCTTGGAGTTTTATCTCCGTCACTCGCTCGATCTTTCCTTGTCACGCCGTTTTGGTTCTGCTCCCGCTCAGCCACACAGAAGTACTACGGCAAACTTGGCTCATTATTACTCGGAAAACACACGAGCGAATGCTTTTGAATTACGACGATCGCGATTAATTAGCCAATGCGTTATTTTTAATCAGCTCTGTCATTCGAGTTGCTCGCGGAGTGGAAGAACTTTATCAGCAACGACGGTCAGATTCAGTTCCGCCCGCTGTCCGTTGAGGTGGGACGAGAGATGCTTGTTGAAACCCCACTGGGAATGATTTTTTAGGTATTTTGCCTAATGCCATTACCCATGGCTTAGTGTTTCTTCCAACAAGCATATCGCTCGGAATCGACTAGCTGACGAGAGTTGATTATAAGAGCAAGTAAAGGCCAAACAAATCCACATTGAATATATTAAGTCAAGATGTGGTAATTTAAAATATGATATGCACGATCACTAGCATCATTGAGCCTTGTTCTGTTTGCAAAAGAATTGGACAGACTGTATCGATAGTGTATGTCGGAGGTAAGAATACCTTTAATTGTTTACTTAGCCTGAACGCCAAATCAGGAACTTGTAACCCGAAGAAAAATCTACAAACAATTAAAATTTCAGACGAGCAGGAACAAAAATCACAGCTAGAAATTTACTTTGTTTTATATGTTCACAACTTGTCACGATCGTTTTCTAACACACACACACACACAAACACACATAAGCGCATGATCGTGGCAGTAAAGTTAGTGCTCGCTGGTAGCATAATCAACTAAGCGCCAAGGTTTAATCGCAAGCAAATGTAAGGAGAAGAACCGGAGAGCACAGGGAATCACACGCAGCAGACGAAGGTGGCCAACACAGAAGGTTCGATAATGGGTATAACCTTAAATTGAGGGCAGCGGCCAGCGTTCCATAAGAATGGGTTTTGCCACACAAGTATGGCCATCATTGAACGATAGAGGACTGGTTCGAAGTGTAGGCGAGCAAAAACAGTCTCAGTATTTATCCATATTTGTTTCTTCCCGCTCACAAAAAAGGCATTTTTTTATGAAAATTAACAACTATAAAAACTTCTCTAATTGTACTTTTCAAATCGTTCAAGAAAGATTTCATTTAAAAAAGACCCTTAGATGTAGTACCAGTAGGCATTTAATCGTCTAAAAATAAAACAATATAGCTTGCAATTTCAACTAAATGACAATTAACTTAAATTGAACGACAAATAATGTACAAATGTTTGGCATGCAATTTATACAGTTAAAACCTTGCATACCAACGCATTGCTCACTCGACTGCAACAAAAACAACTCATTCGACTGACTAGAGATTAAAGAAACACACAAACACACCTTCATTTGACCATTTGAAAGAAAACCAACTTCGGTTAAGGCGTGACACTTTAAATAAGGATATCTCTCCGTCTCAAAACTTGTTTGCACGAAATTTTTATATTTTGGATTACTTACACTGAAAAAACCATAGTTTAAATCGATAGATCTTAGATTAAGTTTTATGAATTCTACGATATGTGCTACAATCAATGCACCAATAACGGATTGATTCAAAAATTAATTTATGTTATCATCAAACTTATAGCTCTTACCGTTTAAAGATACATATTGAATTTGAATTGCCCAATTTGAAGATTAATTTATTTTTCAATTGAATTTAAATGGCACACCTCATGTTATACTATCATTGTTGATTATTTGTGGTTTGTCATATTTGTTTTTTTTTTCTTTGACAAAAAAGCAATTTTGAAACATACAAAAGGATGATATTGGTCAGAGAAATCATCAAATTTTAAATTGTTAAAAAGATTGCTGCTCAAAAAAAGCTCGAAAATTATGTAACCAACTTATTGAATCAATCTCAAAACATTGTATTTTGATTTGTGATCGTGTACACAAATCCTTAATATGCAAGCATAACGCAAAACAAAAATACTGAAACAGCGGAATACTACTTCTCCGCGTGTCGACCTCTTCCGACCGAACTGGGGAAATCCCCTTCAACCGAACGGAAAAGTCAAATTAACATTATCTTATCTATATCCGCTAGTAAATATGCACTGATACTGCTTCATTACCGCGTGTTTCACGTACTTGCAGATTAGTGCAATTAGATAGCAGGTATAGAAACATTGAAGAATTAGTCCAGTTTTTTAACCAGTCAGACGAAAAATCAATTCTACTTCCAACTGACTGAATAATATGAATACAATCAGCGCTGAAAACTTGAAAGACTTTTTTTGAATTGAAACCTTTGGAAGAAACTGTAAAATTTTCGACATAAGTACGAAAATACCAAACTTATAGACAGTTCGCTCAATTGCCAAAATGTTACATAACTCGTCACGTAAGCATTTAACATTCAGATGCTGCCAATGAACAATTTTTAATGCTTACATCAGAGCACAAAGAAAGAGAAGAGAAGTTTAGCTAAGAGATTATCCGTTTGTAAGGTTTCTTGTTTTCTTACAAACAACTAAGATTCTTTTCAAGTTGCTCATCGCACGTCTCAAGGCGTTGATGAATTTTATGTATTCATTTTTTATTCTTTTTTTTCGCTCCTGCCTTCCTTTGTTTTATTGCACAACAAAACGTTTTATTGACTGCGCAAAAACGGTACAAAAACACGTGTAGCCGCTCGCTTTGATGAAATTACAAAAATTAGGGTGCAACACAAACCAGTTTTGGCGGAATGAAATGCAATCTCCGAGGCAACAAAACAAAAGCGTGCACCATCCTCCGCAACGAGATGACGCTGATCGGGATATGCAAAGGGTGGAAACGGCACCCGCCGCCATCAACACAAGAGAGCCCAAAGCCTGTCTCGAAGGGATCACCGAGACTGAGGAGCAACACTTGGCATCGATTTGGACGAACGTGCATCGTCGCACGATACAGCCGCAGCCGAAGAAGATGTGTCGGTTGAAACCACGGGCAACCACGACGCAGGACGGATACCGGCGCACAGTGTGCTCCCTTCTCATATGCGTTTCCAATCGTATAGGGTCTGGTCTGGGGTGGCGCACAGCAGAACGAGACCGTTTGCACTCGACACCGGATGCGCGTTTCAGTGTATTGGTGGAAAAGAATACGAATCAACCGAAAACGAATGCTTGAGAGAGGGTGAGACAGGGTAGCCAAAGGAAAGAGAAAGGCAGACCAGCACCTCATCATCCGCCAAAGGACGACGGAAAGGGACCAAACCCCGAACACACAGGATAAAGCATCATAAACGGCGTGTGTTTGACAGTGAACGCAGCACACAGGCAGTTTGTGGTGCTAGACCGACGGGGTCAGTGTGCGTCGTCCAAAATCCGACGATACCCAAAACCCAAACCTAGAGCACCCGGTCCTGCTGCTGAATCTCTGGATCCAGCCGGGATGGTGACTCCTCTACGATCCCTCCAGATATCCCGTCCGCCATGTGACCTCACCCCGTCCTAACCGCACTCGGGCAATACACTTTGCTGCTGAAGGGACGCGCGTGTTTCGGGACACAACTACCACACGAGCCGAGTCCTCGAGATGCACCATCTACCCATACATCGGTAACGAACCCTGCACGCTGCACGGGACGAAAGCCTGCATGCAGTGACGCCTGTTGGCCACGAACGGGCAACTGGCTTGTAATGACAGGGCAGAGAAGCGTTATAAAACTCCTATATTGGCACCGGGAAGATGAGCCACGGAAGAAAAAAACATCCCCATCGACTCTACCAAAAATAATGACAGATGCTATACTATCTCACTTTTACTCGGTGTCACTCTCGCTGCATCCCTATCCTTCCAGCTCAACCATTCGGTTCAATTCGAGGCCTTTACTTCCTTCCGCCGACCAGAGTCATCTTTCTCAATGGAATCAGGATCAAATAGGTTCGTCATTACGAAGCAGTTAAGCACATGTGCGGCAGCCAAAAGACACAGATGAAAGTGTCTTTCAGACCCTCATCGAGAATTTTTGGAGATAGCCTTTCCCACTTGATTCATTCACAATAGCGATTTTTCTTCAAGGATGATTCCAAACGCAAGGATTCCAGAAAAAGGTAATTAAAATATTAAAACTATTGCAGCGTCTTTTTTAACTTTCGTCATCAAAGGCGTCGAAGTAGTACACTGATATTCCTGAACTACACCACCCTGGTTTGAGTATGGGTTGTTTGCTTCTGTTGTCCTTTTATTTTAAACACAGTCTGGAAAGTGGCTTAGTTAAGCTTCTAAAATTCTAAGTTGTAATGCAGCTCTTACATAGTCGTGTAACTTATACGTGTACACTGTGCAGACTTATCTTTATAGGTACCATGTATTATAAGTTCATATTATGTGCGTGTTTGTTGTCAGTCCAGATATATTAATTTGTAACGAATAGTAAATTTTTGAAAAGATTATGAGTTTGTTGCTGGCACCAATAGGTATCGAAATACAGATGACAAATGTAATATTACTTAATATTGTATGTTTCTTATTCAACCTATAGTTAGTGTAACTTTTGCATTGCATCTGCAACAAGAAGTTGAGTTCGATGAGTCAACAGTTTGATCAGGAGCAGCAGCAAACCAGAACAGCGCTGATAGCAGTTGCCCTCGAACCACAACATACCATAGGCGGCCTCGGGTACCAGATGTGTGTCGCTACGCTCCTCCAAAAGGCAACTGGATTACCAATATGGACCCCTAAGGGGGTTCAATTTCGGTCGCGGGTATAAAGTTATGTTGTGCGAATGGTAGCACAAGCTGCCGGACACCGTCCAACCTGGTGAGAACTCGCGCTCGAAGCGTGCGTCCCAACGTTCAGCGCGGTCCGGTAGTTCAGAGGTTAATTTACATAAGTCACCATTCAGGCCCCACATACACGCTCTTCCAGCGTGCAGTTTGCGCCCATCGATACCTCGAGACCGGGCGTCCGCTCCTGTCGATAGACCTATAGTAGCGATAGACTTCTATCGAGTGCAAGGGAGTTCAGCTATCGAACCACTGGTTGGTAAGTGCCGGCTGGTTCTTCTGACGGTGTGTGCTGGACACAGCATAACACCGCCGTTGTTCCGTGCGCATTGCTATCAAAACCGGACATCGATTGACCTCTCCGCCGATGGATATGGAGAGGAGAACAACGACTATTCCCGCCACCCGTGCTCCAGCAGGCTGACTCCAATGTACAAAGACAATTCGACGACGACGACGAGACGTCGTACCAACCGTTAACAGCAACGGCGAAGAACCTAACACTCCCGGAAGTCGGACCAAGAGGCCGCGAAAGGCGAGTTTGTTTGCGCTTCTTCCGAGGGCGGTTGCAAGGAGGAAGCCAAAACGTTCGACGGGGATTGTGAACCGTGACGAAAGCAGCTGCATACGCCTCTCTTTTCCCCGCACTATGTGTCTCACTTCCGCGCGCGTGGGTCTCGCTTTCGCCATCTCGTTTGCTCACTTGCAACAGAAAGGCTCGGCTCGGTGGCTCTTTTTACCGTTTCTTCACGCATATTGAGAACGACGCCGCGTATTGCGTATCGACGACGCGAAGGGCGCCACTTTCGGGTGTAAGTGTAGTGAATGTTGTGGTCTCTTCTCGTACGGTGGCGTTAGGAGGAGGCTCACGCGCGCCTCGTGAAACACAAGACGAGAAAACGAAAACAAATAAAAACGGAGCTATTTACGGATAGTTACCGTAGCATATTCTTTCCGTCCAAACGGCGACAGGAATATAACTATCGAAATTTGGATTTTTGTTTAAAAAATGTAAAATTTTAAAAAGCATTAGACTGGTTCTATTAAACAAAAGTTTCCAATGATTTTCTTTTGAAAATAAAATCATTAACACGTTGACTGCCACGGCTATCTTTTCTCATAGCCAGCTGTCATCAGTTTTAAAATGTTCTTGCCCCATAAACGTATGAAAATGCAACAAAATAGCCATATTAATTATGAAAACTAACGGGCGGTTTAATAAATTAACAAATTTCTATATAAAAAAATATTGTACATGTTAATACGTTTTAAAATATAAAATACATTATTTTTGTTTCTATAATTTGAAACAAACAATTAAATTAAAAATTTTGGATATGCCCGAACAAGTACTACACATAACAACGTAACTAGTACAAAACGTAAAAGGTCGTATAATTACCAAACGTGTTTGCATTACAGAACAATGAAGTACAAATTTGCAAAAAGTTTTTCAATATAATACATATACTTTACTTATGCAACCGGAATCTTTTCTTTCGCAGCGAGATGAGCAGCACACATATGGGTATTTATTTTTTCCTTTCGTCCATTTCCTATTGCCACCCCGTGTGCAAGCCGTAATGCCATCCCCGTTCCCTACCAACCACAATCGGCCCTCCCAACCCTGAACTCCCACCCAAAAGGTTCACCCCGCGATAGCATAATTTGAAAGTACAGCAGTCAGTAGTCGTTTTTACCATCTCTCGTCCTCCCACCCCAGCGGT
>KE525091.1:69683-100617 GCA_000441895.2 Anopheles sinensis | reverse complement strand
CCAGGCAGTGTGCACCTACACTACAAACCACTTGAAACACGGCAGCAAAACGGTGCTTTACGTCGTCGCGCGACGTCGGTTCGAAATAAAATAAAAATTTCCACCACAAAAAAATGGTTGTGGAATAAAAAAATAATACCACACACCCGATGTTAATTGTGTGTTGGTGGAGGATGTCGTGGCGATGCAGTAAACAAGAAGATCATTCCCGTGCACGATCTTGCTCTTTTTTATTTTTGTTTCACTTACGTCCGTTCTTGCCTTCCATCAGCGTATCTGTGATGCGTCTTCCAGATTTGACGATTGTATTCATCCTCCATACGATGCTTTGGACGATTTAGTTTTATGTTTATATTTTTTTTATATATATCAGTGCGCTGTGACCACTGCCTTGTCTGTCTGCCGTTTGCCGTTATGTACATTTTTTTTTCTTCCTCGCGATGTGTTTGATTCGCTTTGTTTTCTAATTCCACAACGACACCAATTTTATCTTAGGTCTCCGGCGGTTTAGTCCTGCTTAAGGCAACTCCCACTACTACATTTCTAATGTTCTTTCTCGTTTTGCGGACAACCGGCTTTTTAGCCACTGACTGACATATTTTAAACCACGAATCAAAACATTACATTAAAACTTTTCACCCTATTCTACTGATTTCATTTGTTTACCTAACATTTCATATCGGTATGTTAAATATCAGCAGAAAAACACCTAAAGAACAAGCAATTAAAAACGGGATAGGACGGTTTCGCAAATGCACAATCCATCTCCGTTTCCTTCTATTTTCTTCTCTATTCGCAGTGTGCGTGAGACACCTTCTTCGTGTGCATTTAACGTTTTTTTTGCTCTCTGACAAAAGCGAGACCCCTTGTGCTTCCCGCTTCGGCACAGCCCCTGCCTGCATCCGCAGTCGTCCAGAGCAAATGCAAAAATGCTGCCGATGCATAATCGCATCCTTCGCTCACTCTCTGCCTTCGAATCTTTGCCTTGCTTGTCTCTCCCTCCCGTTCCGTAATCTTTGTCTCCTTTGTGATGGTGCATCATCATCATCATCATCATCGTCATGTGCACATGTACCGAACGAATGATCCGAAATCCATGCCCACCCCTGCACTTGTTCCTCTCCTTTCTGCTTCGCATGTGTGTCCACCACCCTCCTCCTTCGGGCTGTGACCAAATGTGCGCTTTATTGGCACAGAATCCCGGTAGGGCTTTTAAGGGTTAACGAAGCTTTCAACCCTTCGGATGAGAACAGTGCAGGTCACAAGCGCGCTGTTGAGTGTATGGTGTTTTCATCAAAATTTCAGACAACAGGCGCGGAGGGTAGCATGGACGAAGTTCCTGTAGAATTGTAGTGAATACGAATAAAAAAAAACCGGGAGCCAGGTAGCAGACACGAGGCACGGAGTAAGCAAGAAGGTAACACACAACCCCCTCGGCCAGGTCGTCGTCAAGCAACAGGAAACGGAGAACGCGATGGGCGCGTACCGCAGAGCGATCGAGAAGGAGAAAGAAACAGAAAAAGGTCGACCAAACCCACGGGGCATTCCTGGGCGGCCGTGGTGCTGCTCCGAAATGGCCACCGAAAACCTTCCACCTTTTCCACCGAGGAACGTGTGCTCGACGACGACGACGACGACGGTGGAGCGAAAGGAACGCGCACAGGTTATGATGGTTTCCGTTCTGCATTCTTCAACACAACATAACACCACGCCGGGACGTGATCGATGCGGACGATCAGCGCCCACCCAGTCAATCATGTTAGTGATCTATTCCAGTCCGGGAAGCGAAGCGATAAGCAAAGCGCACGGGCCAATACATAGGCACGTCGAATATTTGATTGTCCGCGTACGGTTTGATCTGTGCAACGGATCAAGCAGGATCAAATGTGGTATCGTTATGTGACCGACCTAAAAAGCATAAGGATGTCACAATTGCTTTGTTGAGCCGTTGGCTTCCTAGAGGAAGGGTTTAACATTCTTTTAACTAAAACAAGCGTTTTATGTTCTCTCTACCAACTTGGGACAATATGTTTTTGTTTGTTCATTGGGCATAACTATTGATATGTTGTCCACAAGTTAACTACCTTTTCTAGGTGTTAAATAAATTTTAACTTTCAACCTCACGGATTTCTTTTTAGTCGACTAGCCGAAGCCAATTAAATTCGTTGAAACAAAAATTGATTACCAGCACTCAATTTGTTCCGTAACAAATTAAACAATTTGTTTACTGCTTGTTTACTTCATTCGATTGGAATTGCTAGGTGACTAAATACAGTTAGTTTGATTTATGGGAATAAAAATAAATCGTGTATACTTACATATTTGACCTTGATCCTTACTGACCACAATAATGCACCAACACTTTATTCACTTCTTTAAATTATTTACACTTGTACGTTTATTTTAAATTTCTTCGTCACAATTATCATTTGTTGCACAAATGTCGAAGGGATCTGTATTCGTTTTAATCACACTAAACATTCACTAAAATCTTCTACGAAACCTGTTAAGAAATGATATTATAACGGGAAAAATATAGCAATTGCCATTTACCACTGGATTATCTCATTCTACCGCGTCTCAACGTTTGCACCTCACATTGGCACACGCATTTTCTTGCGCTATCGCAATCTATTTACGATTCTATAAAATAGGGACGCTTCACCGCAACACTCCACCATTGCTATTGTACAACAGTTGCATCTCGCAACGAAAACATTGCACCAATCGTCACAGTTTAGCACGCAATTGTTGGTGGCCGGAAGCACAACAAACGTAAAAAGCAAAACACCTCGACGCAACCCACCCGACGCACGTTGATGTGTTGTTGAAAGTCCCCGGGATACTGCTGGCAAATTGGCATCCGAAATGGAAGGGAAATAAATCCGTTGGCGTCGTTGCAACCTTTTCTCTCGAACGCTCTTCAACGTCAAGATGACACGTTTGTAGGCACCTTGCTTTAAGCACCTTGGCAAACCGATTCCACCAAATTTCGCTAACTCTTTCTTGCGTACAGCGTATCCTACACTGGAAACCGAAATAGAACGTTTGATGTTTCGCACACGCATACACGCTTTCTTTCGCACTCGCAGAGGAATATTGCGTGGATAAGAAATGGAAACGAGATTTTGGTAGGAAAATTCTGTTGACGGAATCCCGGCAGTGTGATGCAGCACTACGTAACAGCGCCACAGGAAAACATGCACTTCGTTAAAGTTAACCACAATAATTAGCTGACTACCACAATTGTTTACCATCACTTGTTTACCATCCAACGTGCAAGCTTCAACTGGTCCGTCGCGTTAGACAAGGAATTGGTTTCAAAAACATACAGTGCGAAAGAAAGAGACAAATAGATATGACAATTTTTTTATAGCCGTCAAAAGAAGCTGCGGGGTGAACCGTTTCGATATCCATACGTTTATACGACCAGATTCAGATGCTTTCGATCGGGATAGGCATAGACGACTAACCTTTCGACTAACCGATAAATTGGTGCCATGTGCGTCAGTTACAAATTATTATGCAACTTTTAAAAAAGGTGTACTGATCATTCTATATAAATTTGCAAAATACCAATTAATACGATTTGTTTTAACAAATAGCTGAGTACATAATTGATTCAATTCAAATACAAAAACAAATACAGCATGCAAACATGTTTTTTCAACTGGCGTTCTTTAACTGTATTACACGATATTTCCAATTATACGAACCTTCATCATTTTGTATGAAAAATTCACAATATTACAATACATTTTTGCACCTGAAGAGTATTTGCTGATAGTATAAAGATTTTTCATCCCCAACCAGAAAAAGGTACAAGGTTTAGTTGTTATCCTGTGCATACTTCCTTGGAATTAATTAACACCTAATGTTATAATCAATTCAAGGATCACCTTGAGCAAACAACGATTATAAATTCAAACATAAACGTACCATTATTCACATGTAATCTATATTCAAAGAAGCTAGATAAATATTTAAGCTGCTATTTATTCCGGTAGGCTTTGTTGATGTTTGTTGCAATCTTCGGATTCCTTCTCGATGTATGATTTGATGAAAGTTAACCTCGTATTCATTGCAATATGTATTTTAAAATGTTTTCAATTTCAAATGGTCTACATATGTTCTTTCGAAGGCCATTCATTTGATTTTCGATTGAATCACTAATTGCCTAACACTATACGAGCATACATGTTTCTCCTCAGGTATATAAAAACTAAGTTAACGATTCCCTCAGCAGACATTGATAACATTTTCTATAATCCTAACTTTATCTATTGCTCTAATCCATCTACCGGCACGTTCAATTTGCAAGCAAAGTCACCCCCATTCGATATGCCGCCCGGTAGCACGTGCCTTTACGTCGTTCTAAAGGTCTGTCCGTGAGGATCATGTTAGGGTTCAAAAGTTGATCGCATCGAAAGTTTTTTTTTTAATTTGCGAGAGTGTATTGCTTTTCATGTTTGTCGGCGCGGGAATAGGGAGAGAAGCCCCGGCGCGCTGGTCCGAAACGTGGCTATGCGTTCTTGCAGGTGTGGTCGCGGGCAACGCTTCAAATATGTAACGCTTCGTGCACACGGACGCACCGGACTCAAAGGGTGATCAATGCGCTCGGCCAGCAGTTAGTCCAGTCCGCCAGTTCTTTGTCGGCATTCGTGGTGCAATGGTCGTTGCGTTGAAAGTATTTTATCGTACACGTGTATCCAGCGGTTGATACGGTTTTATTTTACAATAGTCTTTAGTGAGAATTTTTCCTCAAATCTCGGGAGTCAACAGTTAAAATAAGAAAATTCAATTATAAAGCAAAGTTTCAAGTTACCGGCTTCCTCTCCTCATCATGAAGCTTGGCAAAGTGTTCAACCATAAGTTTGTGCTGGGTAGCTGCAACCTCATATTCATGGTAAATGATAGTGAAATTAATTATTCTACGAGAACACATCATACTACGCCGATAGTTCCGTTACACGATGGCTTCAATCTGGTAACAACCCTCAGGAGTCGCGCATGTTGTACGTTATGAATAGTATCAATTGTTTTCCTGCGCAGCAGTGGCATGTTTCGATCGTGAGGTTCATATCCGGTCAACGTGCAACGTTCATTCGTCATGTTGATAGACATAATTCATACCATCAAGCATCCTGAAGTAGAAATATAACAAACACACCAATTTTACTTGTTCGACATGGCACGTACGCTCATTAAAAGTGTCCATCAATGGAATATCAGGCCAACAAAACGGAAGTAATCAGCGAGCAAAATGTGACTGTGAAATCAACTCGTGTTTGTGGTTACTATGTGCCAGATAATAATAATGTTGAGTGTCAACAGGTAGATTGTGAAAGCCTCAACTGTTATTACCAATCCAACGTACGGTGGTACGTAGAACCCACCACGTTGAGCCTTTAAACAACGTAAAAATAAAAGCCCACCAGGGAGAACGATGGAAAATGCCAGTTCGGTTGAGTGATTTCGGGTGGTGATTTAATTCGTCGGTTTCCCGCGCACCTGTCGCTTTCAAACCGTTAACGTAACGTAGGCCTACGAACTGCCGAAAGTACCAGCGAGATATTGAGCCAGCACGGAGCAGAAGAAAACGGAAGAAAAACCCGGGGTGGAAAAATGAATGGTAAAAACTGGCCGGAAAAGCGGCAAGCAGGCAGCAATTATAACTACGCGTGTTAATCTGTAGTCATAAATCATGTTGAAAATCTCCCGTGCACGCGTTTACGTTACTAAAGAGTGGTTGCCGACAACCTGCGCAGCTGCATTGGTGGCGCATAATGCACATGCACGATGCGCGAAGGCTAAGTGAAAATTGGGCCTAATCCGTCTCGCAATTTATATAAGACTCTTCTAACTGTCCGAGATCCTGAAGTGGCCTGTTTGCTCGCGAAAATATTTTCATCTTTTCATGTGCGATTTTAGTTTTTCTTCAGACAACTCTAGTCGGTTTCTCCTTCCTGTGCGGAGCTATTAATCGTACCGTAAACAAGAGCAGGGGTTAAAATAAAAAATGCAAGCAGCGTTTATGAAATACCTTCGATAGTTAGCGTGAAACGTACCACTTAAAAGGGTAGTGTGTTTTCACGCCATCTTTAAACAGCATGTAAAAGCAGTTAGCAAGCATAAACCATTTGTGTGGCTCTTATCATAATGCTGTAGCCAACGATAATTAAAATTTATTACAATTTTGTTATCTAGCAGGAAGTGAACCGCAAAAAGACGTCTAGAAAGGTTGCATTACTAAATTCAGCACCTACAGAAATGTAAATAATTTTTGTTGTTATAAGTCAACAGAGTCAAAATCAACAGAGCACCATGATTTTACCGTTAAAAAATAGGATAATTCTATTGACTTAAATTTTTCGAATAACGTTTGAATTCCAACACGATCATTGATGTCCCGTAACGAATATCAAGAAGGATAATTGTACAAATGAAGCAATTTAAAAAATGCTACTAACGAACTGTTTTAACAAGTTCTCATTTGATACCTAGGTCCATCCCGGCATATCGACGGTTGAAGTTTTTCCCATGCCATGACGTGATGTACTTCCGACTGTGCATCGTATTGTGCGGGAACAACTCCACTAACAATATGCATGTGGGACAATTGTCACACCTGTACGATCACGCTTTTAATTCACGTCTCCGTCGGTGGCGTGGACAACTGAAACAATTTGTCGTTGCTCCGGTGACGAAATGTTAACGTCACGGGAAATGGATACGCTGTTTTCTTTTCCATCAAGCACTTGTTTTATAATGAAAATACAACTAAAATAGGTATGGGTTAATGTCAATGAACTTTTGCTGGCATTGAGCGCCATCGTGCATGGACAGTTTGATGTTGAAATATGTCTACCTTTGATCTCATGACTGAACGGCATGCCGGGCGTTGTGAGCATAATTACTCTGGCGTTATTCTTTCGAACATCATTAGTATTAATCTGCAACAAATTGAACTTTTTTTTTATACACAGGCCCATGTAACAAAATATGGACCATTTTCATTCCCAACATTATCGAACACGGAGAGGTCGAATATTTTTCATTCAGAATGTTGTGGCTGGTGCTGGCTTCAAACAGGATCTTCGAAACCTGTAGTAAATAAGCTTGCTAGCTTCTGTTGCGATGATTTTGTGGTAGCATTCCAAACAAATTATCCAATCTTACGTAAAAAGGTATTTCGTTTTACTTTACAGATGTATTAAACAAGTAATCTGATTGGGATGTTTCTATATAAAAACTTATGAAAAGCATAATCGTACTATACGGAAATACAATGATGGAAAACGAGAGTAATATTCAAATAAAAAAATCTATGTTCCTTGGACTCTTCAACTGTGTTCAAACCGAAGAACATGAGTATCTTTCTATTATTGAACTGTTAAGATATCTGGAAAGTGAACTAAACCGGATTAATGACATGACAGCGATTGAGCATACACCGGCCATTTAATTAGTAAAAATATATATCCAAAACTATATCTTCAAATAATACATAAAAAGAAACATCAAATATGTAGAAAATTAACGTCACTTAAAATAGGAAAATATTCTAAATTTACTGATCAACTCATAAAAATGTAACATCTGCTTAAGATTGATCCGGATTCAATAGATGGAACATTAAATAACAAAGTATTTGTTCTTTAAATACAATTAAATTGAATTACAGAAACAATTAAATTGAATTCGCTGTTTCTAAGCGGATCAATTAGTTTTACAATAAATAAAGTAAAAATATAAACTTCTCTATCACACTTTTACAGCTATGTGGCATAACGCTACTATCAACCGGTTTCTATCTATTCACCGATTCTCCACGGATCCTCTTATCACGGCTACTAATATCCGCCTCCGACCAACATAGGACACCACTTTCCGAACTGGAGCAGCCTTTGTTTTATTATGTCGCATTTGGACTCACCACGGCTGGTTTGGTGGCTATCATCGCTTCGCTGCTAGGATGCTGGGCCTCGTGCATGAACACATACTGCGTATTAACGATTGTTGGTAGCAATTTGCAATAACAACCCTTCCTACATTTAGCACATTAACAACTTGTCTTTCTCTTTGCAGTACTTTCTCATTATCCTGTCGCTACTGGTGGCAGAATTTGGCGTTTGTTTGATGATCACAGCGTGGCCTCAGTGTCTGGGACTGAACCTGAACGAAACGGCAATGGTGAAGGCACTGCAAGGAAGCTACGGTGTACCGGGCCACGAGCAGTTCACCGCCGCGATGGACCTGGCGCAAACTATCTTCGAATGTTGTGCCATCAATACAAGCATCAACTACGACACGTCGCTGTGGAAATTGCAAAGTTTGGGTAAAAAGGAACTCACCGTGCCGCTAACGTGCTGTAAGCTAGAGAACCGCTTCCAGTTTTCCGCCTATTTGGATCCCGCTCCGATAAATATGACGCTCTGCCAGGCGTTACAAACGCAGGACTACGAAAAAAGTCGTCATCTTGATGTAGGCGTAGTTCAGTTTCCTATGGCTTTGAAATGCATCAGAGGTTTAACATCTCTTTCCTTTGTATCCACAGGGATGCCTCCATAAAATCGAACTGTGGTATCGTGAGCAATACTTTCTCTTCCTTTGTGCTGGGCTTATTGTAGCCGTCGTTGAGTTTTGCGTTTTGCTCAGCATTATCCTTAGCTGTACTAAGCTGCCCGGTAAAAATCACCAGCTTCCGGTACGCGCCAATCCACTGCCACCAATACCGATTCCTGGCTTACCAACGAATCGCCGAGTGCGGGATAATATTTACGAGCATGATCTACCGACCCCGATACCTGTGCCGACCATCCGGGAAACGTACATTCAACCAAAGGAATACGCCAAACATCGTCAAGACATGCCGTACAACAATAATTCACATTACTATCAGATCTCCAAAAGTTATTTAGTGTAGTGGTGCAAAATTATATGATTTCAATACACTCGATAAGATAAGCTAAGATTGTACTTTTAAGAAATGAAAATAAAATATTTTTCATGTACGATTACTTTATTCTCCTAGCAGCGGAGCTTGATTAAAAATCTAATTTATTGTTCCCTCCGCCAGCGGAACAACTCATCGTAGGCACTGATTTCGGTGTTCGGCCATCATCGTCCGCAATATCCGGAGGCAGATGCAGCTTCTCAATAACAAATTTGCTTCGTTTCAGTTTGAACGCCAGATCACGTGTTTCCGGTGTGAAGGTAGACAGTGTATTAAAAGGAGAAATTTTTGAGATACTGAGCAGGCCGTGATATTCTTTAAACGCAGGGTTAGCTTGCTCCTCAATTTTTCCACTGAAAGCTTCCAGCCCGAAGGAATAATCGAAAAGGTTCGTCAGTTTCTTACACAGGGTGCTATCATCCAAATGGTGGAAAAGGTGAAACGGCATTGAAATCAGACAAACTGACAAAGTGTTGCGGACGATAGCCTTCAGTATACCAAGAAAGCGAAGAAGATCTTGCGAAAAGGTTTCATCGTACCACAAAGGAGATCCTATGGAGTTTAGACAAATTCTTAGCAGATTTTTGGACCCTGTATCTGTGCTAGAATCGAACAGTTGCTCACTAGCCTTGCGATGGATGCAAGTTAACAAAGATGCGTAATGAGCGTTTCTGAAACCTGGAAAATTTAACTCCTCCTTCTCACCGCTACCTCCACGCCATTGAGTGATATCTTGTGCCTCGAGCACAGTTGAGCCCATTGCTTTCGTTAGATCAAAATAATGCCCCAACGTAGTGGATGATTTCTGCTCCGAATCCACAGGCGCTAGCTGATTATATCGAAACGCAATACGCATATCTTCCGGGGTTTGTGTGGAGCTCTTGGAAGCATTTGGTTTTTCTTCTACCGCTTTTGGCAACTTTTGAAGCTGTATAAAAAAAGTCAATCAATAAGTATAAGGCTACATTGTGTATGCCAGGTTTATCTGTTCTGTACAAAAGGGCTTACCAGCTGCGAAGGGTCTTCCTCCAATGTCCCTAGTACTAGTGCGTGATTATTGACGATTCCCTCAGCTAGAAAGTATTTTGCCAATATTTTCGAATAGTTTCCATATTTGTCTTCCTCTGAAAAGGCAACGGATGGATCGTATCTAGGAATGCAAATGAGTCACCGACAGTTTGCTTACCCATGCCTATGATCGAACCGATTGGGAATCCGCCACCAAAAACATGATCAAGTGAAGGATTTCCCGACGAAACCACCGGCTGCCCACTGTGCAGCGACAAACGAGAACCTTTTATATTTAAACCACGACGGCGTTTTACAAATCCGGACATCTTTCTCAAAACATTCCACGTGAATTGATGTAAACAAAAACAAATTGTGACGGTTCTTTCAATTCTTCTTGTACACCCAAAGTATGTATGAGAAGGTACGTTTATCCCGTGAAATGCTCTGCAGAGCATTGGAATGAATCATGATGAATTTAGAAAATAAACAAAGCCCTTCATCACGGACTTTGATCGAATGGTAAAAGAGTAAATGAGGCCTCTGCCTAGATTCTCGTCTTTCTACCGGTTCACATTTGTCCCTGAAGCTGTGCAAAGCGCAACACATGCGGTAATTTATAATCTTTGAACGCTATCGGTTCGCTTAAAAGAACATATCGGTTTAAACTAATAATGCAATGGAGGTTGAATGTAGGTTAATATACTTTTACATATTATATTTTACATATTGAGTTACCTCGAAAATTATACTGCACTGGTAAGACAGCATGAACCAATGAGTTTAACCGAAGAAATGAATTTAAAACGGCGGCGCGGCCGCACCGAGCACGGCGAGTGGACTGCGCTAGGTCTACGCTCGTGGGCCTCCCTCATACCACACCACTAGGTTAATTGCGTTTACCGAATATTAACGGACCACAACGATTCAAGCATTCGTAGGTTGAAATTAACGAATAAATGTATCACCCATGGCATACATTCAGGTATAATATTGCACAAGAGGTGTAACCAGAACCGGGAAAATGGAGGCAGGGGCCTCATTTACTCTTTTACCACATAGTTTCATAATAGTAGTACAACTTTTCGCATCTTTAGTGATCTCTTTGTTTGAGTGAACTTATATAAGTAAATAACCCGGCTGACAAAATGTTCATGCTGTCTCGTTCTGTCTGATTGACAATTGTTAACAAAAAAACGAGAAAGTAAGGCAATCTTGTAGGCCGGGAAGTATTAACCAATGTGTCAAAAATCAAATTAAATATGGCTGCTATTCTATGGCACTATGACCTAACCTCTTTAATACACATCTTGGGCAAATGTCAAAATTCCTGCCAATCTGTTGGTGTTATTTCGTTGTAAACATCCTTGAAATATTTTGCTCACTATTGATCGTGAAAACAAACAACTTATCGTAGTTTTATGTGGCGCACATAAAAATCACTAAATTAAAAGTTTTTTTTGTATGATTTGATATATCGCACCAGTGCATTCCGAAATAAGTGCAACTTTGTTGGTGCGTGGAAGCTAGAATTTTCTCGGCGTCGCACATCACACGATTGTACCCTTGGAAAGGTAAAACTAATGACCCAAGCATGACTTGCATCTTTTACCCCGTTCTCAAACCATAACCCATCATCAATTTTCTGTTCTCGTAGCAGAAAAAGAGCTGGGAGGCCTGCAACGCTTAGGCTGATGTTGTGCTGTTGAAAATTTGCCTTCCAGTGTTTCGTGGAACAGCGAACGTCCAATAGCGCAGTTCGAGTGGTCACAGTTTCAGTTTTGGATGCGAGCCACAGCTTCATTCTCTCCTTCTGGATAAACAATTTGACTGCAAACAGATTGCTGCTATGCCACAAGAGATTAAGCGCGAACGAAAAAGCACCCAGGTAACTATGGTCAATTTTCTGAACTGTTGTGCTGCTAGAATCGATTCATGATACGCGAACGACCTTCTAAACGAAAACCACTCGCGTGTGTTTAACAGTGAATGCGCAACGTTTGTCGTCAGTATCTCTGTGTTTTAGTATTAATCACAAATCCTTCCCAACCCTTGTCCTCCTTTCTGTATTTGTAGTCAATGATGCGCCCGAAATCAATTCACTGGAATGAAGTAATTATCCGAACCGCCGCGACATCCATCAATAACGAACCCGTCTGTCCGAGGCCGGGTTCGTTACGTCTCTTTAGTTAATGCTAATCTTGGTTTACGGTTCAATGTTTGATTGCAGGCCCCGTTGTCGCCGTGCCCGATACCGGACATCAGTGACGATGAGCTGGTCTCGATTACGGTGCGGGATCTTAACCGAACGCTGAAAATGCGCGGTCTTACACGCGAAGAAATTGTCCGTATGAAGCAACGCCGTCGCACTCTCAAAAATCGGGGCTATGCGGCAAGCTGTCGAATCAAGCGCATCGAGCAGAAGGATGAGTTGGAAACGGAAAAGTCGCAGGAATGGCGCGACATGGAACTGATGCACGAGGAAACGGGCCGGCTGCAGGAAGAGGTCGATTCGCTGCGCAACAAGTACGAAGCCCTGCGGAAATTTGCCATTTCGAAAAAGATTCCCCTTCCGCCAGAGTTGGACGTGCTATGAACCGGGTCAACGTTGCCGTGGTGGAATTAAATTATGTGATTTGTGTTTATCATTAGTATATGTATGTATAGGTGAAAAAATATTCCTTTAGTTATAACCGTTCATGTAATTAATAAAACATCCAAACTTTAAACCGAATCATTTTCTTCTCATCGAAAAGTAAATCTCGAAGGTTCTTCAAATCTATCTTCAATTTCGCAATAATCATAATGCAACGGTGTTGTACAATGATAAAATAGCATATTTTTATAGCTTAGGAAACGTCATCACAACAAGTATATGTATTACCCGTGTATGGTTCGAGTACCTAAATATAAAATGTTGCCTTCTGATGTCATCATCTTGTCTGATATCACGGTATCAATATATGATAAGCATATCATGCCACACTGCATGAGCAGAGGGGGTGCTTTGAATTTGACAAACAATACTTTTTTGCTGAAGGAATGGTTCTAGCTTCAAATCTCTCATTTAAAATTAGTTCCTCAACAAGAACTACGACTAGTATATTTTTAGACGACATTTACCTTATTCTATATAGAAAGCTCACTGGTAAAATGGCAATTTTGGTTATTTCGTATTATTAGCTATATGTAACCGTATATTACATAATAAACCAGTATATGCCCACCGAACTGTGAGTTAGAACTTTGAGCATGAAGATGACCCACGCTATGACTTGGCATAGCGGGCTTTCTTTCGGACTGCGCGTGTGTAAAGTAGTGTGCAAAAATAAAATACGACAAAAAGCGCAGGATGCGCGACACAACATGTGTGCCAGGATGCGAAATCTGTTTCACGATCATCGCAGCAGGCCGCTACGCACAGCCGATGTTGCTATTGGCAGAAGAGTTGGTCGGCTTTTATTTTTTTGTACGTTCGGTTGCTGTGCAAATTTCTTCTGCTTTCTGTTCAGGTCGTGACCGCTTAAACTAACCGACGCCACCAGCCTGCGTACTTCACTATTTGCCAATCGTATTGAGGTTTGTTTTTTCATCAACCAATGTCGCACGCCGATTCAGATGACTAAAATAGGTCTAGGAAAATGAATAAGGAAAGGTAGTTATTTTTTGTGTTTGTTTCTTTGCACATTTTTTTCGAAATGACATACTAGGATTCCCTATCAATTGATAAATTGACCATCCCATCGATATTTTCTAACTCAAACTGATCATCGAAGACAATTCAATTTTTTATTCAGATTTTTCTTATACCTCATAGGACGGCCACGTGACATTTTGAAAATCAATAATATATTTTTTTATTTACGGTTTTCTGATAAAGTTGATTGTATTAGACTAGTATTTTATATTTTGGTTATATTTTTTATTTTTAATTAGTTAAATAAATATGTACCCTTAATAAGTTCTATTACATAAAACTGAAACCGTTAAATAATTTGATTGACTGTTGTGTCAGTTGTTCAACGCAGCATTTAGTTCGTTTATTGTTTTTAGGCATTATTTTATTCGTGTAGTTAAACATTACATTTGCTGATCACGCATCGTGCAAGTACATTGTCCGATAGCTAGAGCAAACAAGCTCAACAGCTTTCGGTAGGAAGAAGAAGCTACAGCACGAGATGATAAGCCGGCCACATACATGCATACCGCGCTGGGACGGTTACATCCGCGGGAACACCGTCGTCGTCATCTACGAGTGACGAGTAAATACCCGAATGCCCACGAACACCACGACCCGCTCGGACCGGTTCCGGACAATATAAATAACCGCGTCGCACGCACGCAATTTTAGTCTGACCGTACTCTTAGCAGAAGTTTGATCAACAGGTAAGTTTGCCCATCATCGCAAGATCAACTTTGCAAATACTTGAGGAGATTCCCTGCTCATAAGCATATACCGGCCGGTGTTTTTCGGTGAAAAGTGTGACGCGAGAGTCGAGTGAAAATTGTTAACTTTTGGTTCTTTTAGGGCGTATCGTGAACTGAATTCGTGCGTATGTTTTCGTATCAATTGCAAGTTAGCACAAGTGTTTTGTGGACGCCACAATGGAGACTACATTTGTCAAGTGGAAAAAAGCAGAAGACAAATAATTTTCCATTCAGTGAGCCAGATAGCATAAGAAGCAAAGCAATATAGGGTGTTGCTGGCATCAAAATTATATGCTTGTTGAATGTTTTAGAAACTTCAATTGCGTTCTTTGATGCCGAAACGCGTAGTTGTAAAGTTCAAGGTTAAATTAATTTCGTTAGTCGGAGCACTCCTCCCATCCCACTCCCAGTGATATCTTGTCCATAGTTGCTGCTTTCTGTGATGAAGTTATTTTTTTTTTAAACCAACAAGTTTTAGAAGTATTCCGTTGAAAAGGATAAAGCGTTTATTTGATATGTTAATTTACATGCCAAGATTTCTACCACTAAATCGAAAAAGTTACACATATTCGTTCAAACTAAAGATTCTTACAAAACATTTATTCCCCCTTTTACACAGCGTCTTACCAACCGCCTCCACCAAAATGCCGGACTACAAGGTGTACTACTTCAATGTGAAGGCCCTGGGAGAGCCTCTGCGCTTTCTGCTGTCCTACGGAAATCTTCCCTTCGATGATGTGAGGATCACCCGCGAAGAATGGCCAGCCCTGAAGCCAAGTGAGTCTGTCATAAGAATATATGTTACTATCGATCGATCACGATGCTTGTACGCACGCACATCTTAGCGATTTCATGTTTATGTTTACTTGTTTCATAAAAATAATGCTCGCAAAAAAAATTGCATAATCCAATTTGTTCACCCAAACCACTCGTCTCCGCATCCTCAGTGTGACGCATAACACGTGCAGCTAACCCTCTTCATCATTCCGCCCGAACTGCATACTCGTGATGAAACCACCGATGATTGAATCACGATCCGGTGACCTTCTAACCGAGATAACTAGAATGCTATCGAAGTGACTCGCGGTCACCGTTGCCGCCATTGTCGTTCAATGATTGGATATAATTTTAGCGATCGACTGATCCGTCTCACCGATCCCTTACCGATGGCGATCATCACGATCACCAACTATCACTGAAGTTTAAAATAACCGCCGAGATCACGCGGAATGTGATTAACCTGAATTTGTTGTATCTGTGGACATGTGTTTTATGTGCTGTGAGCCTAATATTTCTTTCTTAAATGCAGCAATGAAAACAGTTTATTTTCGAGCAAGATTCAATTAAGACGTTGTTACCATTATGAACCTTTTTTCAGCGTAATGTCATAGATATTTTTAGCTTAAGATTGATGTTTAATATTGGCTGGATTTTGATCACGACTTTTGGAATAATGTTTTGGCCGAACACGTTTACTCACACACGCAACTACACACTTTCACGATAAAATACGACGAATACCATATGACGCAGCTGCATCCGTATGCTTCGCGCAATCCTTGGGGTTGTAGGAAACGAGTGTCGAATGTATTCCTTTTCCCACCCCGCTTTCGAGCTCATAAAGTGCATCTCTATTATCTATCTATCATTTATCGTCATTATTATCCTGCTCATGATCGCCCATCTCTTATGATTGCATACGACTCTCCCGTCGTTGCCATCTGCAGCCGATCGCGATCGCAAAGCCTTTTCGTAGCCTATTTCACACGCTCACCATTCGAAACCGCCGCCAACGATCGTCCGTCGCGATCGGTTACCATTGCAGTTGCCATGAACAAACCATTCCATCTTTCGTTTCAGCAATGCCGATGGGCCAGATGCCGGTGCTGCAGGTGGACGGCAAAAAAGTCCACCAGTCGGTCGCAATGTCCCGCTATCTGGCCAAGCAGGTCGGATTGGCCGGTGCCGACGATTGGGAGAACTTGATGATCGATACCGTGGTCGATACCGTGAACGATTTCCGTCTAAGTAAGCGTCCACTCGCACGATATCCCTCTTTTGATTTTTGACCACGGCACGCCGATGCGCTGGTTGGTTCTATCGGCCATATTTTTGCAATCCTTTCGCTGCATAGCTGTCGCCTATATTTGAAATGGGACACTCCGAAATTCGATAATTTCTCCTGTTTATATTCTGAGTCTGACCTTACGAAATTTCATGTTCAAACGGAATAAAACAGGTGATTAAAATTCATGTTGACATTTGATTTTCAAAATCAATAATAATTCGAAAGGACGATGGTCATGCGTAGAACATGATCGCATCACTCATATAAAATATTAATTCTTGGCAGAGAAGTTAATTAATGCGATAAGAGGTGTCCTATTCTGAATATTTGCGATTGTAAAATGAAATATTTTAAAGGGTGTATGGCACACTTAGTAGAACTGTCAAGCTGTTATTTAAATGGCTTTGAATATAACTTGCTCAAAAGGTAGATATTTAAATCCTACTCTGAACGATAAGGATTCAAAAATGTTTGCCGATAGATCGCGGGTTGAAAAGGAGAGGGGTTTAATCGAGCCATAATTTCTGAGCTCCAGTGCAATAAATCATTGGTTGTAACATTCTAGAGATTGCCGTGGTCTCGTACGAGCCGGACGATGAAATCAAGGAAAAGAAATTGGTTACGTTGAACAACGAGGTCATTCCATTCTATCTGGAGAAGCTGGACGATATTGCGCGCGAAAACAATGGATACCTGGCCAATTCCAAAGTAATATGCTCGTTCCGGAATGGATCGTGCCTAAACGCTATCGGCGACCGTCGATGGACAGGCGATAAAGAAACCAGACAATGTTCACCATTATCATATGCTTTCTTGTGTTTAATATTTTCCAGTTGAGCTGGGCCGACGTTTACTTCACCGCCATTCTGGACTATCTGAACTACATGACCAAGACCGATTTGGTTGCCAACACGCCGAACCTGCAGAAGGTGGTCGACAACGTGAAATCGATCGAATCGATTCGTAACTGGATCGACAAACGACCAAAGACTGAAATCTAAATCGGGTGACGAAATCATCTCCCGTACGGTCAAGGTTGCGTGACGGAACTTCGACGTTATTTTTAAACGCAAGCGAGTACATTCAAACATTCATCGATATCGCTAGTGCACCTTCGCAGTTCTCTGAACAGCCAAACAACATCAAATCGAAAAATTATAATAAAAACGGTCCGTGATAGCACGGAAAAAATAATACCAAAAAACTACTTTGCTCTCGTGGAGGGCAAATGTCTGCAGAAAAAGAAAAATTATACTCATGTTTTCCTTGCTGCATCCCAGTCCCAGCCCCTTATGCTTGCGTTCATCAAATAATCTTATCTACTAACCAATCGAGTTTAGACAGTTGTGCCAAGTCATACCTCTCCTCTACGGGGGGCGCCAGAAAGTGCTGGCAATATAATGTATGTTTTCCACCGACGTTGTTGCTGTGTGTTGTTACCGATTGTGTCACCTCCAAACGTTCTTCAAATAACTAAAAAGATAACGAGCTCTTCTCCAGTTTTCTTTTTTGGAGACCCCGAGGGCTGCAGATGCAGCTGCTTATCAAATACCACCGAACACAAAACCGAAACAAAACCAAAACCTGAACAATGTCGAAACAGTGGAGCAAAATCTCTGTGCCACAAAAAGAAAAGCATCGAAATTTCCTATCATGCAAATCCAGCTTCTATTAAAATTTAACACAAATATTTCTCTTTTTTCTTTTTCCCTCCCCGTCAACCTTCTCCCGTGCGTGGTCCACGTTTCTCTTTCTAGCAATGCCCATGGGCCAGATGCCGGTGCTGGAGGTCGACGGTAAGCGTGTTCATCAATCGCTAGCCATGTGCCGGTACGTTGCCAAGCAGATTAACTTGGCCGGCGACAATCCGCTCGAGTCACTGCAGATCGATGCGATCGTTGATACGATCAATGACTTCCGTCTTAGTAAGTGTTGCTAGTGATCGTCTGTTCGGATTTGGATTTAAAAATGTATCCGTTCTTGTTCCGCCCCCTAGAAATTGCCATCGTTGCCTACGAACCGGACGATATGGTGAAGGAGAAGAAGATGATCACCCTGAACAATGAGGTGATCCCGTTCTATCTGACCAAATTGAACGTGATCGCAAAGGAGAACAATGGCCATCTGGTGCTGGGTAAGCCGACCTGGGCCGATGTCTACTTTGCCGGAATCCTGGACTATCTGAACTACCTTACCAAGACCAATCTGCTTGAGAACTTCCCCAACTTGCAGGAGGTGGTCAATAAGGTGCTCGACCACGAGAACATCAAGGCGTACATCGCCAAGAGACCGATCACTGAGGTCTAGGTCGGTTTCGAATGCGCGTTTGATATTTGCCTTTTCATTATCGCATGGATACAGTTTCGTACCCTAGTGAATCGAATTTTTTCTCCGTGTTATCCGCAATCCGATCGAACTTTTGGCTTCTTTCGTTAATAGTTTTTCTTGATGGTTAACGAACGATTTTCACGCGCGCTAGGAGCGCAACGAGTCTTAATTCCTAGTCCGAGGGTTAAGTTATTTTGCCATGACTGTCTTTTAATTTCATATTTTCGTAAGTCTCCACTACAACCATTTAGATCATAATAATCGTTTTACACTATAACCTAAACTAAGCTTAACTACGCATAAGAACAATAAACGGTGGTACAGAATATCGAAACGAATGCTGTATTTCAAACTTGTGTTGCAAACGGTAGAAAGAAAGAATTATATCAGTCGAGCTATATCAGTCGAGCTAACGGCTATTTTGAAAAAGATGTGAAACGTGTTCGCGTCGCTAGTAAAGTTGAACTCTTAAAGCGAGTGGAGTAAACCAAGCACTGATCAGCTGTTTTTGTCGATTCTAGTGCGATGTTTTTTATTCCAAAATCAACAAATCAGATCTTTCTACGCTGGCGCAATGATAGCTACGAAATTTGGAGGAATTCTGGTGAGTTTTGCTGTTTAGTACCTTAGTTTTGTTGGGTGATATGAAATCTATTCTTGCAGAAATCATTTGGCGCAGTCGTCAAGCCATATAGATTGCTTTCAACCTACTCTCAAAAGGATGGAGTGGGCACAATTTTGCTGGACAACGAAAAGACACGCAATTCGCTCTCAATGGAGATGATGAATAGTGTTTTAAAAAACGTCGTAGAAAATCAGAACCATGCTGAGTTGCGCTGCATTGTACTAGCCGCTAAAGGACATGTCTTTTCCGCTGGCCACAACCTGAAAGAGCTTACGGCCGAGCACGGTGCGGACCAGCACAAGCAGGTGTTTCATAAATGTTCCGAATTGATCGATGCCATCCGATCTGCACCCATTCCAATTATTGCCAAAGTGGACGGGCTGGCAGCTGCAGCAGGATGTCAGCTGGTGGCGTCTTGTGATATGGCCATCTGTAGCGACAACAGTACCTTCTCCACCCCCGGGTATGGTTGATTGCGTAAATATTAAGAAAGATTATGTTAGATACTCTTTTCCCCCATAGGGCCAGCTTTGGAATATTCTGCTCAACGCCAGGGATTGCAGTTGTGCGTGCAGTTCCACGAATGAAAGCAGCCTACATGCTGTTTACCGGACTGCCCATTAGTGCGGCGGAGGCATTAGAGGCCGGTCTTGTGAGCAAAGTTGTCTCGAAAGATAGTTTAGATGAGGAACTCGATAAAATTTGCAAAGCAATTGCATCGAAAAGCCGCTCCGTGATTGCTCTTGGAAAGAAGTTTTTCTACGAACAAATGGCAATGGATGTTACTACGGCTTATGCTCGAGGAGAGCAAATTATGGTGGATAATTTAGCTACGGTCGACGGACGGGAGGGCATTAAGAGTTTTGTTGAGAAACGAAAACCATTGTGGAAACATACCGACTGATTATATCAGTACGCATTTAAAATGCTATTAAAAATAGCATAAATAAGGCATGAAAGTATATAATATTGGATTTAAACAATCGATTCTACCATATTTTGATGCCAACTAAAAGTTATAAAAATATAAAATTTATTTGTCAACGATTTTTCTTGTTGTATGTTAATTTCGTAATAGCAAACCGATATTCAATTCGGTACTTGGTCCCAGTGATAGCTTTTTAAACTGTACCATTAGTCATATGTTGAAACTACGAATTGGGGGATTTCAGTGATTCATTTATTGGCAATTTTTAGCTACATTGCTAATTGAAGATTTTCCTCCTCGTTCCCGTAGAGTTGCCATTTCTTTCCAACACAAATAAACAACCATAAACCAGAAAGGAAGAAAAATCCTACACAAATTTAGTGTAACCGCGCGTCTACACGGCGCGTAGCGTAGCGATTTTTACACTACGTTCGTAGCTACGCTAGGTGTATAAATCGCTTGCTACGCGCTACGCTACGCGTCGTGTGGACGCGCACTAATAAAAAGATTATGTGGAATCGCATACGAAATCGTTGAATTTTAACGAACGTTTAAAAAACAATCGTCAATTTTCATCGACCTGGGATTATTTCAAATTATGACCAAGGTATTTGAAGCTTGTTCCATTAACCTTGAACTAACGATAAATGTTTGGATCATTCGGGCAACACTGCTGTCAATTTCGTTCTCTCTAGTGATGGAATAATCGAGCTGGATGATTCGCTCCAAGTAAACTGAAATCAATCACATACAATCATCGACTCGTACCCTGACTAATTCAACTCACCTCGAGTCCCAATCGAGTCGCATTATATTCAAACAGATGCAGATCGAGTCAGAATCGAATCAAATCGAGTTCCAAACAAAGCAAATCTGATTCAAAACGCAAACGAATCTAATCTGATTTTAACCGTCAAGTGGGATCAAATCCTTTATAATCGGTCAGGAGATCTAGTTTTCGAATCGGCCAAATCCCGAATCTGCCAACACTGGTTCTGTCTAGTGGTGGGATAATCGAATCGAGCTGGAAGAAACGAACGTGAAACAAAAATGTCTTCAAGTTGAAGACCGAAAACGGAATCCCCTCCCAGTGGAGTTTTTAATGGTAAGTGGAGTTTTCCATGGCACGATGCTGGCAATCCCCTAACAACTTTGTGTGGGGGATTTGTAGGTGTCTGAAAACAAGTTTTAACGCCCCATACAATGGTTGAATGCTTCGAGCCTAGCGCATTGGCATTGTGTTTGCAAGTGGAATGATTTAATGCATGTGGATTTTTTTCCTCATTGCTTTGATTGCAGCGCGCAGCACCCCCAAGTTGTGCACACGAAACATGATGAGTGCTTCGGAAGGCCACTGGGAACCGCTGGCAGAGATCTATCTGTCGCATCCATCGGTGAAGGATAAGAAAAAGTGCATCTACTGTCTGTGCAGTCGTGTGTTTATCAAAAACTACTACGATGTTTATGTTTCCACACTGGAGCGTGGCGATTCCGTACCCTTGATTTCATCGATGGATCCTGCCGTAGGCACCGAACAGTCGAACTCTCCAATAGCGATAGGGGCGGCCGGAGCGCTAGCTCCCAGTGCTACTCTTGACGGTGTTGCTGGAACTAACGAAAAGCAGCAAACCCAACCGTCGGAAGGAGCTTCGAGCGAAGAACCACTGGACGTGCTGGACCGTGCCGAGGTGGACGATGTGTTCATTGAGGAGCCGTTGGTGAAGCAGCTAAGCTTCGGGCGGGATGGTTCACGTAAGCTTCCCTCCAAGTGGGGTGTTGAGCGGGATGCAGGGGCGTTCAGTGACGCCAGCTGCTACTTCAGCGCCAGCGCAAGCCACTCCGATACCAACTACTGCAGTACGGACGAGCACGAGCATGTATTCTTCGGAACGGGTGGCCAGACTACCTCCGCCGTGGCGGTTGGTGGTGGTGGATCCGGAGCAGCCATTGCCTCATCCGGACTGCATTCGAGTGACAGTGGGGCGGACTTGTCGGAACGGATTCACGAGCGCAAATTTTCCTTAAAAGATGAACTGCTGGAAGGCGGAAGAAGCAACAACGATGTCGAAGATCGCAGATCCGCGATGGGTGGTATGTCCGGGACGGCATCGGTCGAACGTAACAACAGTCTTCCGGAGGCGTTCGGTAGGGAAGACTTGCATGAAGCATGGGAAACGTACTGGAGTAAGCATGGTGAAGGCATCATATGGGCTTCGTGGATCGAAAAGTACAGTGATTACATAAATCCCAGCTACCTGGAAGCCGAGGACCAGGATCAGGCGACGGGAACGAATACACCGCACGATAAAAGTGAAGCCACGCCCGGCGGGGCGGCCACCGAAGCGGATAAAGATTTTTCCTTCGATAACGATGCGGTTGCGGCGTCGCACACCGAAATCGTCGTGTCGGCTTGTTCACCTCATCCGTACACGAAAACGACATACCAGACGGCACTGTGGCCACTCCCCGGTCAGCAGGCTGCTGGCGGTGATGAGTTGCTATGGAATACCCATCGATCCGGCAGCTACGAGAATGAAGCTTTGCTTAGTCCACGGTGCGATTCGGTCACCTCCAGCATCCCGCTGACGATCGGCACAACCGACTCGATGACGAACGTCACGCGTATGACCATTTCCAGCTACGATTTTTGCAGCTCCAAGGTGAGCTCGGAAAGCTCCAACCTTAGCGAAAGCCTGAGCTCGGAAGTTTCGAGTGATAGCTCGAACAGTTCCGATCTGCTCGAGACGGAGTATTTGGTCGGAGCGGAAAAGGGCAACGCGACAGCACCGGTACCGCCGGACGAAGAGGCTGCCATGGACGGTGAGCAGTACTGGCAAATCCTGTGGCAGCAACACTTCCAGGAGCTGTATGCAAAGCACTACCACGTTTTCATGGCCGAGCACGAGCATGACGAGCCGACAGCGACCGGTGGCCACTACCAAGCTGCCGGTGGCAGTGGGGAAACCAACGTGAAGTATCACAGACGCAAACGGAATAGCAATAACGGAAACAGTACCGGTGAATCGTATCACTTCCGTACGGAACAGTTGCCCGCGATGGTTGCAGGATTACGATTGTCGCAAAGTGGTGGCGAGCCGGGTGGTGAGCCACAGGATGGCAATGGAGACGCGGCCGGGAAAGACACCACAAAGGATTCGCAGAACGCGGACGCGCAGTTAGCAATCGAGGACCTTTCGGGCATGCTGGAATCGTACGGCCTTCCGACGGCGTTCGGGAAGCAGGCGCAGTCTCCGGCGGGCGATGGCGACGATCGGCCTCCGCCGAACGACAAACCGGTGAACTTGAAGCGCAGCCACGAGAGCGACACCGAGGAAACGCCCAAGGAGAGGCTGAAAGCGGCGTTCGAGCTGATGGGTTATTCGTTCTCCGATCCGGCCAACGATACCGAGTCGATAATCAATATCACCGGCGAGGTGGTGTACCGGAAGAAGCACATACGGTTGCACAATCGGGTACTTAAAATGAAGCACCACAAACCGAAGCACACGTACTTTGACGACGACGGTAACGAGCAGTCGGGTGCCGGTGGTAACGATAAGTCCGACCAGGCTGCGCCCGAAGCTCTGTTGCACAGCTCCTCCGACGAGGACGAGGCCAACGCAGGAGCACCGGCGCGACCGAGCGCCCGATCGAGCACCATTTTGGAGTACAGTCAGCTGCAGGTCGGAGGTACCGGGAAGGAAGTAGAATCGCTCGAGAGTGGTGACGCCGGTCCACCGGATGGTGCAACCGAGACACCGATTGGTGCGGTTTCCGGTCCCAGTGGTGCGAGTGCAAAAAAGGAAAAGAAAAAGAAACGCAAAACCAAGTTTGTGGCCAGCCTGCCGGCGGACATTGCCAACGACAAATCGCTGCTCAAGTACTGGTACAAGCGATTCTCCCTGTTCGCGCTGTTCGATTCGGGCATCCGGCTCGACCGTGAGTCCTGGTTTTCGGTCACCCCGGAAAAGGTGGCCGCCCACACGGCCGAACGGTGCCGTGCGGACGTGATCGTCGATGCGTTCTGCGGCTGCGGTGGAAACACGATACAGTTCGCTTTCACCTGCCAGCGAGTGATCGCGATCGATATCGATCCACGCAAGATCGAGATGGCCAAACACAACGCGGCCGTGTACGGCGTGGCGGACCGGATAGAGTTTATCATCGGCGACTTTATGCAGCTGGTGGACAAGTTGCGGGCGGACACGATATTCCTGTCGCCACCGTGGGGCGGTCCTAGCTACCTGAAGGACGAGGTGTACGACTTGGAGCAGTCGCTGCTGCCCGTGCCTGCCTCCGAGCTGATGCGCGCCGCCCAACGAGTGAGCAAAAATGTGGCCATGTACTTGCCACGCAACTCCAACACCCAGCAGCTGACGATGCTGGCCGGACCGAACGGCGCGGTTGAGATAGAGCAAAATTTCCTCGATCGTAAACTAATCGCACTAACGGCCTACTATGGCGATCTGATCAACGAATAGATCGGCTGCCAACGATCGCTGGCTGTTCAATCCGGGACAACACTATCGCTGCATTCCTCGTTCACCTGTAAACAACCGTTTCTGTTTCGATTTACAGCATCGAAACGGCCAGCATAACTTCCGGACGCACAAATCTCCAATGCTACGATATATCCTCTTGTCGAACTCGTCTGTATGCGCCACGGTGTGGTTCAGTTCGCAGTTTAATTGCAATTCAGCCTAGATATAACGTAAGAGATAGATCAATCATTTCAACGTAACACCACCGTACAATGCCATTGTTGTTCGGAACTCTACCGTAAGTGTATGTGACATTGAGTTAAGTGAGATATCGTTAGCGCCCAGCCGTACTTACCACGTGCGGCTCGGGACGTGTCTCCTTCGAACTAGACCATTTTCATTAGGACAATCTTTACTTTAATTTAGAGTATCAATCTACTGCAACACCGGTTGGCTAGGGTTTTTCTTCTACCACCTGAACGTTTGCGTTTGTTGATTGCTACAGCTAGCAATTTGTGTTCGTCTTTTACAATATATTTCAAATGCATTTCAATGAGTTGGACGCGATCGGTTTTAGACCACTACGACGTAATATTAGCCGGTGTCTTGTGTGCGCGATCGAATACAGGCATCAACCACTTAATAATGCATTCTGGTGTAAGTGAATGAATTAAGCGAAAGGATCGTGAAGAAAACCACTTTAACTGCAGAAAATAAAAGTTCGATTTTATTTCAATGTAATCGTTCACTAGAATTTGATTTACGAGAGAAATTGCATTTCAAACAAATCTACATACCAATGAAAATACATAATTTCTTTTAGAATTAATTGATTTAACAAAATTTTTAGAGCATTAGAGACGCTTTTTAAGCTTCAGACTTTGGTCGAAACTTTACATTTTGTATTTCATATGTCACAACTAAAACAAAAAACAAGGAATAGCGGGAATAGGCATCAACGCCAACGTCCGTAACCAATTTTATGGAATGCGGTTCATTTAGCGCCATTGAAAAAAATAAAAATTTTCTTTTATCATCCGAATGGGCATGGAAAATCTCATGGAAAACAATTCTTTGATTTAATTTAAACTGATCAATTGAAGAGTATATATTTTTCGGATATGAAAGATTTTTTAATATTGAAAATATCCCTTAAAATCTATTGAAGCCTAGAAATTATGACATGAAAAGAATGTGTTGGAAAATCTTTGATAAATAAAAAAAAACACTAATAGATAATAGATTTTGATATTTATCAAAATTTGGAAATGCTTGCGCATGCTGACATGAAAAATGCTAATAAATCCGTCAACGATAAGTTGTTAAAGCAGTATAATCTAATTTATTTTGAAAAATGAAAAGGTTTAATTTTCACACCATAATAAAATCATATTTGATTATAGAACATACATACTCACTATCAAATAGTGCCCTGTAGGGTTTGTAAAAAAAAAGTATTAAAACATTTCATTTTTTGTTAATTGCTATTTATTTAAGGAAAGCACTACTAGCCCGAAATGGAACACTTTTAACTACTGAACGACGGGGTTTGCTGACCAGGAAAACGTTGCCCGATGGGATACGAACGCATCGAGTTAGGTGTATAATTTATGTTTGATGTTTGTTTTGTGTTTATGTGAAATATAAAAAAAAGCAGCTATCGACTGCTAGACTCTTATAAATAGACTGAAACGAATACCTGCCCTTATAAGAAAACGTATAGTATGTAGTGATTAATCTTTGGATCCTTCAAACAAGTACAGATAATTGTGGCTCCATGTTTCCGCTCGAGGCGTTTGTGTGTTTTTTGTTGTTTTAGATTGAAGGATTGAAGCCTGCAAGAATGTCATAACTCTTGCATGTAGCTCAAAGAAGAACAATCAATACTAAGTCAATGGCCTGTGCACTGTAAATAGCTACAGTGAAGAGCGGTTTGTTTTTATATGTCTTATTTCAACACTTAATTTGCAAAACTAACACATCACAGCAATGTTCTAACGCCTTGACCTATCTTCTGGTTGCGATTGGTGTTGGCTCCCATCTGCCCCGTAAATTCCAGCTTCGGCCAGCATTGCTCGCCGTGGCGTTGGAGTGAAGGAAGTTCATGTTCAAGGTTGTAGGTTTGATGCGGTTTCGAAACAGGTTTTAATCGTTGTCGGCTTCTGTCTTTACGACTCGTAATGGTTTTTTTTCGCTGCCTTATTTACTCACTATGTATCCGCTGTCTCACGTCAGCACAGGTTCTTCACCGAAGCCAGGACTTTCCGATGCTGTCTTTTTGTTGATGCTGAATTCCTCCGGGGGTGAGTTTCAAGAAAAAGTAAACTAAAACGCAAGATGAAGTGTGCAACCAGGCAAGCTTAGCAATGGGTGGCAATTTACACGAAATCACCGTGGGCGATATGAATCAATCGCATTCCACAATGTTAATCTCATTAAACGCATCTAGGTTGAGTGTTGCTTCAAGCATAGATCGATCGCAATGTTTTTCTTGTTTATAAAAGGTTAATCTGTTTGCATACAAAGCTTATCGTTTTAATGACAATTTTACTTCGATGTCTCCTCTAAGGGATGAACTTTAACCGAGAGAATTGCTTGCAATGCAGGCCTGTGCTCAAGTAGAAAAAGTATAATTACTTGCTTACTTAAAAAGTTAAAATTTTATAAATCAAGCTGTGCATTACAGAACATTACGGAAACAGGTGTATTCTGAAAAGATTACAACCTTTGTTTCAACAATAAGTGTACGTTTTTGCCAGTGAAAAATAAACAATTTTTTGAAACAGCAAATTTTAAATAACACAAACTTCAAGTTTGAGGAAGCATGGGGTCAATCATCATCCCTCTTAAGATAACCATAGTTTAGTCATATTTTTTAAAGTCTTATTTTATGAGAATGGTGCAACATTTGTTCAGCAAAATGTAACAAATATTATTTAACAAATTGACTTGGTTTTGGAGACTTTGACATCCAACTAGAGGCTACAGTTGTTTGTTAGGGGTGAACACGTTGCCATGGAGCACATTATCCCTTCTACTCGCCAGGGACCGAACAGCAGGGCTCGGTATGACGGGTGGCCCAACACAGGCGCAGATCAAAACGGGTTTTGCCCTCGAACACAGCAAAGCACACAACATTTGTGGCGTCCGTGTAGGCACAGTAAAAATCTTCAATAGTAAAAAAGAATCCGGGCGCAAAACACCACTTTAAGCTCTCCGTGCGTATTGATCAATGGGTCGTGAAAACGTGGACGAGCTCGAACTGCAAGCCGCTCACGATTGATTTGAGTAGGCCGCGGAGAAGAACCGCTGTTCGGCTGTTCGGGTGTCGCTGTGTGGGCAGCGTTTATTCGCCCGGTGGACGATCCGTTTTGTCAGTCAATGGGACACAGTCGGTGCGACACAGTCCGAGCATCAGAACTAAACCCGTCCAGTCATTCCGTGTCCGTGTAGTTTCTGTCCGTCATGTAAGTCGGTGTTCATATGGTATGTTTTGTGCTGAAATTGTGCAACTTGAGAGGATTCGTTTGGAACAGAATAAATTAGTGAAAATTTAGGCAGCAAATCACATAGGAAACCATGAAATTTTTGGTAAAAGTAGGCAATGTAAAACGTAGCCAGTGTGTAATGTGCAGAAAAATCTCGAACTAAACATCCTTCAAAAATCTCAGTGCACTTGTTTTAAATTGTACATCCAACCGCGAATTGTGTATAGGATTTTGCGTTTTTATATGGAGGGAGTTTCGAATCAGAATGGATTGAGGAGCTTTGATAATGATTTGAAACTAGTTGTTCGTGTGCCCCATTCATGGACTGTGTGTTAAATTTTCCGAGTGATTCGAACGGTATGCTAAAATCCATCCTTGTGCCACTGCTGGCATGTTTGGCAGGTGTTAATTTAATTAAAATATCCCACACACACGGGGTGTACCATTCTCAAATAAAGGTGTGCTTGCCTTCCGTCACCGTGTGTACGCTTTGATGTTGGGCAAACAGAAGGCCACTGGAACAAAAATAAAAAAAGTGCACAAACAAAAAATAAAAATCCTACCATGGCTTTGCAGTTTTTGCCAAGTGTTGTCCCACCAACTGCACGAGCTGTAGTCCTTACGGCTGTGCCTGCGGGTACGCGATGTGTTTAGTGGTCAGGCAAGTGCTTTACCGTATAATCGATATTGAGGTCACGAATTCGGCGCAACTGAAAGTATCGAGGCATTGCTCGTAAAATAGATCGATTATATGGTCCATGGGTAATGTTTATACGACACAAGTCTGCCGGTGCCCAAAATGGAAAACAAACCATTTCAATCCATCTTTGTTTTGTGAAGCAAAAAACTTATCTAGGAGTTCAAGATCTTTTTGATCCTTATTTCTCTCTCAAAAACTCCTTCTTCAGGTTATTTGTTGACCTTTTTTCCCTGCTACTATGTAGTAGTCAAGCGATGTTTGTGATAAGCGCTTGGATCACTATCAATCACGATTGACCATGGGCGCTTGTAGATAATGTAAATCGAGGACATGAAATTTCAATTACAATTTCCATTTTTCTTCTTATATTATATTCTCTGTTTTAGAACAAAATGAGATAAGTTTCATGTCAAAGAAGTCCCTTTCTTATAAGTTATGATATTATGTACAAAAACTTATTTGATTATTTCTTTTTTTCACATTCATTATCAAATATCCCAGTGAACGGTAAAAACCGTTAAAGAGAAAATGTTTCATGAAAGAGAATACTTTAAAACTTTCTGCTACTTTGCGTGCACACATGCTATATAATTGTTTATTTACCTTTTTTCTCATTTTTATGCTTCAACTTTTGTTAGACCTTTTGCCCATTGTTTGAAAGGATACCCTATGGATGCAATCGATCAAACAGGGACTCTTACTGCTTCTGCCTGCCTTGTTGCCATAGAACCGTGTTTGAAAAGGTGCGTTCCTGTTATACATAAATTACACCAAACCGTTCGGCCTTCTCGTTCAAACAAAAACTTTAGGTTTTATGTTTCTTTTCATCCAAACAATTTCATTAGTATCTCACTAATAGTACTTTGTTTGTGTGAAAATTGGATACGTTCAGCTATTAACAATCTAACACAAATAATTTGAAAATGTGTTGGCAATTAAGATATTTCTAATGTGAATTAAATTTAAAATTTCCAGTTAAACCTTAAAGTTGCTGATCGGACGTACTTCTGGATCTTTTAATGCTGTTTTAAATCTACTGAAATACTTCCAAAAGCACCTTGTAGATTTAAGCCAAAATCTTGAAAGGACTAGCACTCCCAAAACGGAAAACTTTATGTTTTTCAACATGCATAAGAAGAACGGCGATAACGGCTTGAGCGATTTCTCGGCTTGAGAAACATCATAAAAATTCCTTTTGATCCCATGGTCCATGGAACAATCAGGAAGAACATTTGTTCGTCGATGTTCACGTGGACCTCTGTTGCTATTGGGACTCGGGTTTCAAAACCGCTCCTCTACAACGCGAAGTTATGCATTGATCACCCCTTCAGTCTAATATGGCACCTACGCACCTGTGCCTTGAGTTAGTTCTTGGGCAGCGTACCGGTGGCTGTGTTTCACTAAACTGCATTCAATAGGGCACCTCGAGCCATTGTAGTTCTAGCCAAGATTTCTCGATGCGTAGGAGTTGTGCGTCCGCGGATCGACCGTTGCGTCGTTGAGCAACGCCACCGTATGGTGGATTGAGCGAATGGCCCTGTTGTGTGTGTGTTGTGGATGGCTGTGTGCGAGCTTGCGATCGACCGTATATACATCTACCGCCTCCAGGACATGGGCTACGGAGATGGGAACACGGAGTTTGTGATAGGCGATGATGATATCATACCGCGCCGCTGGTACCTGTCGCGCATACATGTTTTTTGTTTCGCCCTCTCGGCCAGCGCCACCTTCTGCTTCTTCTTCTTCTTCTCCTCCGTCGTGTATTTCTCTCCTGGCCGGGGGTAGGTGTTGGTGGTTGTGATACTGCTCCCCGCTGCTGGCGGCCGGAGTATGTGCACGACGCGGTGGACGGCCGCGACATTATGATGACGCGGAGCTCCATACCCAACTCCAACCTGAGGTTGGCAGGGGCAGTTCGTGTATG
>KE525091.1:49831-61458 GCA_000441895.2 Anopheles sinensis | reverse complement strand
AATGATATTGGAGCCCGCAGCGTAATAATTGAACCTACGCAATTCGTCGGTTATGGAAAGACCGGTTCCGGCGTTAATAGCCACTCTTCGCCGGAGTGCCGGGGTCTCCAGGGTAACAAAGGGGACCACATCGGTTGGTCAACTTGTAACCGCCACAACCTCACGCATAGCGCAGATTGAGGTACCGGTTTGGAAATTGTTCGTCCATTATGCCCAACTAGCCTACATTTTGCCACCGGTTAAGGAACGGCCTACGCAGTTTCCGGTATTTCCGAAATGGCGAAGTAAGAAGGGTGAAGGATAAGTGAAGCAGGAAGTTGTAAACGAATCTAATGAGTGTACGATTTTGTACTTGATCTAAGTACATGATTAGCTAGTGATTGGGCCGTTATCGTAAGTTATTTAGGATCCGTGTGGTGGCGGGAGTTGGAGATGCTTTGCAAAAACGCTCGTTAATTTGTTAGAACATTGTCCGAAATAAGACGCCTGTCGTTACGATGAATACCATCACGGTTGTTTCTGTTACGAAAGAAAATACGCTTATGCCGTGTTTGACATTCTCAACGGATTGGCTTAGCTCAACACCCAAAGTAAGCTCTAAGGAAATCGGGTTTCTGATCTGATCTAGCAACCTTTCAACATAGCGTCCTCGAGGTTTGCCAATTTTTAATTATGATTGAAAACCGTGAACACACCCCAACCGAGCTGAGTCGATAATCTAATTTTCGATCGTACAGCTGAATATTACACTCTTAATAAACAACCTCTCCAATGTGATCCAGTGTGGTCCGGTGGAGTCCGGCGTGTGGTTTTACTTCCTCCACCTCTCTCACACACACCGCACGTGTTTAAAGCATACGCAGTTCGTGAGACGATTGATTGGACGTTTAAACATTGCGTTGACGTGCTTACTTTGCATTAATCGAACGAGCAAGAAAGGCTAGGGCCTCTTGGGGTCACAAGTGTGTGTCTGTTTGGCTAGCTTGACCGGACTGGAGCCAATTGTGCGCAGCAGCAGGGCTTTGCGGTAGATCCCCACACACGCAGCCAACCGCAAAGGAAGAAAAAGGTGTGGTGTCGGCGGCAAGCTTTGAAGATTTCGTAACTGCCAACAGCTGGCATAAATGCCTCGTGACAGCTTGCCGAGTCAGTCGGGCGGATTATCGCCATCTCCGATTATGCTTGGTTGGACCGGCTCGAACTTCTACTCACGGCGACCGAAGTTGAAGTTGCACGATGCGTAATGTCAAGGTTAAGAAATAACAACGATCCGATCGCGACGATGATATGGAAATAGAGATACGGCGCAAAGCCTTTTAGTTATCAATGACGATCGGTTGATGATGGTTTTATGATGTTGATTGTTTTTTCTTTACATTGTGGAATTGAGTGTAAGGATTTTGTATGCAAACCTTAAAAAATGGTTGAGTCCTTTTTATACACAAATAACTATAAATAGACTGCTAGAGAATTTTCCTCTACCATGCTATATCATTTTGAAATATGTTTAAGAATTCAAATCAAAACCTGCTTATATTTAGAGATTAACTTTCACAGTTTTGTCCTGCCCTGCTGAAACTTCGATTTCCATCGAATTTTATTACCCAAAACACAGTTAAGAGTTTTGAAGAAGTACGTACAAGACTACTCAAATGAAAATTATACCACTTCATTTTAATGCTTATTATGATTATGTCTTTAATAAAATTTCTACCACGCTTCGTACATTTTATAGAAAAATCGGTGCTACGTTTCCGTAGAATAAGATGTCCACAGTAATTTTATCACTTTGCTTCGATTTGGAAAATTTGAATTTCATTTCATAGTCTAAGATGTTCATCCTATGAGCCATTTTCGTCGTCCAGAGCTTGTAACTCGCGTTTTTAAAACTGTTTTATTCCTTCTTCTTCTTCTTTTTGGCGTAACGACCTTTTTGGTCATGCCTGCCCTCTGAAGGGCTTACTAGACTTTTTTCCCTTATGTACGTGGATAGTCACTCCTCTCGTACAGGGGAGGGCCCGGTCTCGGTTGGGATTCGAACCCACGCCGTCGAGGTCATGTGCCGAGTTTCTAACCGGCGCTACCGCTCGGCTCCTTATGCTGCTTTTTATTATTTTGTATCATTCAATGTTACTGCCAAATGTTGGAAACAGGGAACGAACTGATATACAATTTGGAATCTTTTTTACGCAATTGTCAAAGTTTCAACATGGAAAAATATATTTCAATGGAAATTGCTGTAAAAATAAGATGTTGTATGTCTGAATTCTGTGTCAAGTATGTATTTATTGGTCTATTTATTTTGAGAATAAAGATCTTTCCATTTTGAAAATAAACCTAACTTATGTTTACCTCAAATAAATCACGCGTATTTTTAATCCATGTTCTCCAACATGCTACGATGCTTTGAATGTGTGGCCTTAATGTTTGAAATCAACATCGCATACATAAGGGATCCTGCAGTTGTGATGGCTTAGCATCGTTCAAAAAATGAAATGTACAAAAAATGCGTACCAAAGTTTCCCGATCTTCTTTCTTCTAACGACAAAACACATTCATCTAGTTCAGTGGTTGAGGCGCATTTAAACTCGGTTACAAATGTAATACATTAGCAATGCGCTCGAGCTACAGTTATACGAACAGCTTCCCATCACTCCCCATGATGGACGCACACACTATTTGCCGCTGAGGTGAATGTTTGCCGACACATTTCCGGCTTTTCGTTGATTGATGCCGGTCGTAGAGAGAGAGGAGAAGATTGACTTTTCCTTCCACGATGATGTTGCGCATCGAGCTTCATCTAGGAGATTGAATTTTTGCGTACCATCTTAAAAATATATCAATGGCAACGGAAGTGCTCGGGAAGGTCTTCGATCCATCGATCACTTGCCATTGTTTGAAAATGATAAAATACCTTTTTCCCAACAAATAACCGAGTGATATACTTTAAAGTCACAAAAATGGAAAGGTTTTGACTGTTATAAAAAATGCCCTTTCAATCATAGTGCATGAAACTGCACTAACGTTGAACTTACTAACCTTCAGTTCAAAAGTATATGTTCTGATGCTTGTACTCTGGTAGTTTAATATATTGCGCATGCATTAAGGCCAATTGAGGCAGGGCTGGAGAATTTATTTTATGTGTTTTTTAAAGGCAGAAAGGTTAATTGGATTGACATTGCGAACCATTGATACTGATTTTAAGCGGTTAATTTTAATTTCATGAAGGTTTTACGATGCCGAGGAAGCATAGGTACCTGCTGTTCAACCGCATCCACTGCAAAAAGCTACATGGCTTCCAGATTTAGCACATTGGCGCGGCTCAGGGCCAGACAAATCTCATCAGTCCTGTCGAAGGTTTGGCCTACCGAGCCTCGAGTCGGAGCTAATCGTCACCGTTCGGTGCAGCTTGTCTGGTGTCCTTCGATGAACCGCTCTACGGGCAGACTACGTGGGCGGTTAATGAGCACAGTGCACCTAGCGATGCTGGATGCATTGAAAACGTGCATCATTTCCGCCCACTCAATCAGCGGCATCGGAATCACCGAAGGTACAACCGTGCACCGACCAACATCAAACCGGAGTCGGTCTCGCGGCAATCAGCACCGGATCGGGTGATCCGAAACATTCGGTAATGAGACGTAAGATTGCGCGTTCGGGTACACAAACCCGCTCTAGAAGGGAGTTCTATTTTCGGGCTTACCTTTCTCTCTTGCGTTCTTCTGGATAGAGCCGTTCTGAAGTGTGCCAGGCTCATATATGCGCTGTGCACCTTCCCACCCGCCTTCCGGTCGGACCAAACCGGAGGACACTTTTCGACGGAAAGTGAGTGCACCCGTGTCAATGGATGGATGGAGAAAGTGTCGTCTTGCGCAACGGGCAAAACATAAACAAAAAGTGACACTTTCCGGAGACTTTCGACGACTGTCACCGAGGAGCGTACCGGAGAGAGACCGAATCCAATTAGTTCACTGCCGGGACTACAAAACGATGACGCCGCACAGAGTGGATGTCAAGCGTCTGTCGCTGGTGCACGCTGGTTTGGGAGTTAAAAATAGAAGCCTTAGAATTTTTTTTCTTCAATCTTTGTTGGCCAAGACCGTACTCCCGAATCGGAGACTTGCGATACCATCGCGCTGCATTATGGATGCACCCGGTTTATGAGGCCGTAATTAGTCCAGTCCGATTCACCGGGATTCCGTGCGGAAGGGTTTCGAGTGCCGTGAGGATTGTCAAGCACGTTTTCGAAAGCCATACAATGTTTCTGGGTTTGACTGGTATGTCTTCGGATAATGCGAAGGTATACGGATGAGTCGGCGTCAAATGAATCGATTAGAGGGCTGTTGTCTATGAGCAGCCATAAATTGCCTTGCATTGGATGGATTTAATGGGCTATGTGAATTTGTGAAGCTCGCTCTAGTCCCTGGAGAGGCGTGTAGTGTTTGTAGTAAAGAGAATCTTGAGTTCTTCACGACGATTTGTTTTCGTCAGATAAGAATAAATTAGAAATTAGTAATGTGAAGTTCAAACACACAGCCATGTATCACTGGTTGCAAACTACCTTTAACTCCCACTTAGTTTACGAACAAAGAATGTTTAGAAAATCTTATTTTTTTAAATATACTGAAAAGTTTGTGAATGTTGACTTTAAAACACTTTTTCTTCATTCTGAACTCATTCATTCAGAATGATTCATTCTTATGACTTTTACGTTTTGTCGACGTTTTTTGGCAAAAACACAAGAATACGGTAATGTTTGTGTTATGAAAAAAATAAGTTAAAAAGATACAAATCCATACACACTGTATCGCAAAATTTTGATTTTCATTTTGATTAAGCAAAATGAATCTGGGTCGTTCCGTTTAAATTAAGAACAAAAATCTTAAGGGGGTTTGTTTTCAAGTGTTCAGCCTTTTTTGAGATTAAAAACAAGTTTCCTGGAGATAAATTTTGAATGTTATTGTAAATTTTATCCCTAAAAATGCCTTTAACTACTTTCCTTGAACTATTGATAACGGTTTTCATAGTTACAAGAATAAACATGTTTACATTCATTGCTGTTTGCTATCTTATTAATGTTATTGGAATAATTTGTATCATAAGCTGAAATTGCGTACGAGAAAAGTACTCTTGCATGTTTTGGCTCGTTTTTGAAATTTAAAAAAAATTATATAGTGTCTTAAAACAACTATGTAGATTTGCAAATATAAAAAAAAGTTTAAATAAAGATTGAATGTTGATTTTTAAAAAACTACCCTAGTTCGAATGATCTGTCTGCTTGGGGTTTTTGTTCTCTCCTTTTTCTTTTTCTTCTTCTTTTTTCTTCTTGGCGTCTTCGGTCTAGCCTGGCGCACCCTTAGGGACTTACCAAACTTTTTTCCCTTTGTGTACGTGGATAGTTAGTCTTCTCGTACAGGGGAGGGTCCGGTATCGGTTGGGATTCGAACCCACGGGGTCGTGGGAGCGCCTCCGTGTTCGTGGGCCGATTTTCTAATCGGATCCCCGCTCAGCTGTCACGAACCCCTAGGTTTTCTGTTAGTTGTGCTGATAGAAACCCTTATTCAAAATTTACATTACATGTTATTTTATGTTCACTTTGGTAAAATTTTTAAAGACACTCTTCAAAGTTAAGAAAAATTATAGCTATATTAAATCATATTATTTTTAACAACTGTCATTCTGTCATGTGTATTATGCAAATTAATTAGTTATAAAATACTTGACACTTCTCAAATGTATAAATTATTACGTTGTTTCTACATCGCATCGCATATTCTAATTTAGTAACAATCACTAACATTATACTTTTCCTTTTGTTTTCAGATCGTTACGAGGGCAGTTGGTCAGGTAAGCCGATAGGGTGAAACACAGCCATCGTGAAAGTGAGAGTTTAAGGCAGCAGGTTGAATCAAGCATGAATTGATCACACTTGTACGATTGCGATCGGTTGTGCAGAACCCATGCGGAAGTCTTCGTTACGAGTCGTTACTGCCACCGCACGCCAGTCAACACGTGACGCATAAACAGCACATAAAATCTGCTCTAACGACATCCGTACAAAAAGCGATGCCGCATGAATCGCGCCCGAAACCCCTCTATGCTGTGGGCAAGAAAGGCTAAGACAGCATGGAGAGGAGATTTGAAAGGGGGGGTATTAATAGAAGAACGGCAACGGTCTCAAGCGAGAATAGAATTAGATTCGAAGCAGAGATTCGAACTGTGTCGCGCACATCACCAACACACATCGAATGGGGAGTGCGATGAGCTCGGAAAAAGTAGGCCTCCTCAATCCGTCCGAGTATTTATAGACAACGCCCTAAGATCGCTCAAGTCCCCGATGCACCAGCGTTGCAATCGTTGCAATGCTGCAAATGCCCATCCAAAAGAAGTACAAACAACTTCCCGGAGACGGCGGAGATTAGCATGCGAGATGCGTGTGACACGTGAGCCCTGCCAGAGCCCCCAGCAGCAGAAAAGGGCGAAAAGCTCCCCAAATGCGGCACGTGAGCTTATCGTGTTGCATGGTCAGTGGTCGTTGTCGGTGGTTGCGATGCGTGGGACCCATTTCGTAACCCCCTTCCGGTGGAGGGAGGTGGTGGTGGGCCATGGCTATTGTTTTCGCTGGATCCTTTCTCCTTACACTCCATGTTGGTTTTAGCAGAGCGAGTGGCGGCAAATTGGCGAACGATTTTTCTCACACCCGCGCACAAACCCACCCTAGAGCCAACGGATCTCGTTGGGGCGGAATTGGAAGGGCGTAAAAAATTGGGAAGAGTGCTGGTGCTGCGGTGCGTCACTTTTACGGTATCATAAAGACTCCCGACCCCGGCCGGCGCGCGCTATTAATCGTTCACATCGGATCGCAGATCCGGTCGGTTCGGGATCGCGCAAGCAGAATGGTGAGAAAACTGCCGCTTCCCGGGCTCGCTTTTCCAAGTTCGGTAGCAGGTAAGGCAAGGCCTGTTGGTGAAACTTTCGCCATTGCCACCTCGGTGCGGTAATCGTTCATCGGCGGCCGGTGCAAGGTGAGGTTTAGACCGGGTCGTGTGAGAAGTGGCGCTGGGTCTTCTGCATTTTTCCAGTTTTGTTTTTGCCTATGTGTACAACCTTCTGTTGCCGTTGACTTCCGACCTATGTTTTTTCCCTCCCGGCCTGGCGCAATGGTAAATATTTACGGTCGGTTTTTTCCCTCGGCGTTGAACTCTTGAACTGCCGGCCGGCAGTGGAGGGTCGGTGCGCGATGCAGATTATTTACCATTCGCGGCACGCAGACTTTCCATTGTGGCCGTTTTTCTTCTCTTGTTAGCTGCTGATCATCGCGCTCCGTGGTGTACTTGCTTTGTTACTAAATGTCGATAATTGCGTTACACATGTGCCAGGAGGGGGGCTGCCGGGTCAAGTCAATCTTATGCTAGCTTCCCCGATTCTGCCGTGTCAAGCTATGCTGCCAACCCGTGGCCCGGGCAGGGCCGTGTGGCCATGATGTTCGTGGGGCGCCCGTGAAGCGGGAAATGTCGACATTGCAGTTCCGTTAGACGCGCACCACAAAGTCGAGTGGCGTACTGTAACGAGATACAAAAACAAACAGTAAATGAAACATACCGCACCCGGGACGTCCGCCTGCTTGCTTGCAGCCCAGCGGCATCTCCAGCGTGCGCGGACACTCATGCAAATTAATGTGGCATGAACGGAAGAACATGTGTTCTTCGGAGAGGCGATAATTTGTATTCGCTTTCGGGGAACATCTTTCTTCGGCTTGTCTTGTTGTGGAGCACAGACACGCAACACGCAGTTGACAGGTCCGGGAAAACTTGCGCGTGTATATGTGTTTAAAAACTGGTATGCATGCTCTCTCCTACTGCCATCGTTGCGGGGCACACATATTGCTCCTCATTATGGTTTTATGATTATTGGGCCGTAAGTTGAGATTTTGAAAACGATTTCTTACAGGCAATTCGACACATGTCTGCAAATGGCTATCACTTAGGGTAAAATAGGAGCTTCAATGTTCAAAACGAAACCAAAACAGTATGTCTGAGCCTTTGCTGCATTAATCATTCCGTGCGTTTAATGTAATTATAATCAAACCCAACCTTCCATCCCCTCAAAGCCAAAGTAACCTTCCATCTCGAATAGAAAATTTATTTACAAATTGGTAGTTGTAATTTTATCGATGGTTTTAGATTTGTGTTGTCTTCAATTACGCATTTATTATTTGTTATTCTGGCATAGAAAGAATTATTTCACTTTTCATATTTATTTGATAAAAAACAACCTCCTGCATAACCATTTTTCTGCACAAAGTTTGAAATGCTGGCTCTTTATTAGAATGTAATAAGCTGATTTATAATATTCTACTTTTTATTTATATCTCCTGAATTTTGAGTTCTATTTCACTTGACGGCCAAAGTATTGCACCTTTTGCTGAATTTTTGCGTATTTAGATAAATAATTTTTAAGAAAACATTGACGCCTGGACCAGTTTGGATTTGAAGTCACAATTGAAGAGAGAACGAATGGTCTACGAACTGTTCCGTTCAGTTGTAAAGTCTGAATTTAACTTTCACGACATTCATAAACTATCTGATTCTAAGTAAAAATGTCTACTCTGAATTCTCCGGATGTTCATATGTAATTAGTAAGTAAAAAGTTATGAAGTTTGCAGAATTTGGTACGTATTTGGTTTGTTTGTTTTGTTGATTCCAACAAAGGATTGATATTATTTTTCTGCAATTTATTTGATACTCCACCAAGGAGTAATCTCAATTACATTACATTACAACACTCTTCTACAAATATGTTTATCTATAGTGTTACCTGTCGTTAACTGATCGAGAAATCTTGCTCCGTTAGTTAAAATACTAAGGAGACAAAAAACCAAAAAATGTTGAAAGGTGACTGCCAGTGACGCAGGCAATTTAATAATTGTCAAAAACATCATTGTTGTTGACTATTGTTTCCATTTAATTTGTTAAAGTAATTGTTGGAAAACATTTCGATATTTTTCTTTGTCTATTTATTAGCATTCACTTTTTGTGCGATAGACGAATCTAAATCGCATAAGATTGGAAAAGTTTCCCAAAAATTGTTTGAATTCAAAAATATCAGAAATCAATTTTCGTTTACAAAGCTTCTATTTCTTAAATTGAATGGCAGTGTGCAAGATTTATAATACTTTTTTTATACTAGCGTGGCAATCCTGTTTGTGCTTGCGCAGTACGTAGAACATTTTACCATCCATCTTCCATCCAGTTATGTTATGTAAGTTGAGTAAGTCCAATCGGTGGTTGGGAGTACAAATTGTGCAATAAACTGGTACCAATTCTTCGGCATTGTGCTGAAGGCACCGTCTGGCCTCGACCGCTACCGAGACGTCCACTTTGCGGTACCGGTCAATAGGTCCGGCAGAAAGATTCGCAATCAGTAAGTTATGTGTTCCGCTTTCCGGTCACAGTTCGCTGGCGTGAAGCGGTATCGTGTCGTTGGCGAATTCCCCGTGCGCTAGGTCGTTAGTTCTAGACTCTTTTTCCTCCGGTTCCTCTCGAAAGGAAGGTGTGATGCCATCGAAGTGCCTGGCTTTTTGCTGCCTCTCTTTTGCAACACCCAATGGTATTACGCTTCAAAGGGTATTTCGAGAGGGTTGACGAAAGACCGCGGGGGTTCAGGTCAGCGCCATAATTCGAGTTATGATGTTCGTCGATCACGTTCCCGTTCGAACCGAGTTGAGCGAACTACCCAGAGGCCAGGTTTCATGGGGCAAGTTTCCATGGGGCGGTAAACCGACGCCTCCACAGAGAACGAGGATTATTGCACTGTTTTTGGCCGCGCTGTGGTCGTTCTATTTCTGTGGCCATGGCTGTGGAACGAGTCCAACAGGGCGCGCAGAGCACGGTAATGTCATGGGATGCACCGTTTCCCAGAGCCGTACGTCAATCGTCCGGTGCCACTCTCGTGGGCAACACACTTCGAAAGCGTAGGAGCGGAGTTGCGCGCTCGCGTGGACTAGAATTTCTTGCAGTTCTGGCCTTTTTTATCCTCTTTCTCCTCCCCCAAAACGACGGTGGTAATCCCTCGAGCGCGGTTCGTTCTTGGGTAGACGAACGGCAAAATTAACGGGAGACATGAAAATCAAAACACAACATAAACAAACGAGTCGCAGCATCAGCATTGCATCGTGGAAATGCCGAAGTTGCGACTAACGGCGCGCAGCGATGTGAGTGAATGCCGGTTAGTCGGAAATAAAACACGATCGTGAAGCCTCTAGCGGTAGTGTCACACGGCAAGCGACGGGTTTTTCGAGCCGAGATCTTTCTTCGCGAGAAGAAGCAAGCGTCTCCAAAAATGATTTCGATCCGTAATGAGGTGTAATCTGATTTGTTTAACATCTTTCCTGAATCTTGTTTATAGTTCATGGATAAAAGTGTCTGCGGTTGACACAACGTTTGGGAGCGTTGGTAGGCAAACGAAAACTGAATGAATTCTTTGAACATTAATATATTTCCCGACGTCCAGTATAATTCTGAATCATAATGTTACTTTAATTTACATTGGTGTTAATCCCCCACAAACAAAGCAAACATCTTGAGCAGTCAATATCAAAAGTACAATGCATCCTCGCACGACTGTTGACTAATGTATCGTCCTGCTCCGTTACCTCGTCCAAGTGGTGGGATGATGTAGAACGAACAGGCGAGACGGCGGGTCATGTGCTGTGAGTGTTTTATTTACATCAGTCAAACGGAAGACGAACCAAAGTCGAGCTGCTGCAAGAAGCTGGGCCGCTCGAGAGGGGCAACGTGTCTAGCATCTTGTAGACCGAAATTCTCAGCGCGCACTTTGAAACATCAAACCCCGTTTCCCATGCTCCGGTTCGACCATGTGCAGCACGTGAGAGCGGAACGACAAAAACGATGGATGTGTTTTACATCCTGCGCGAATAGTTGATGCCATCGCACGAGATCTCGAGTCGCTTTCCGCTGGGGACACGGCCCCGTGATTGTGCATGCAAATCGATAATAAAGACTACGATTCATCAACATGTGCCCGCAACGCAAGAAATGGAAGATGGCCTTCGCATTGGCAGATAGCAGTCTCATCGTGCAATTAAATCAGCAGATGTGGTGAATAAGCACATTGATTACTTCAAACGACTTCAAAAACCACGGTAAGAAAAATCGAACGTACGCGCTTGTGAAATGTTCTCTAATTCGCTCCCTGCTCTTGTCTTGTTCCATTTCAGCACTATCGAACCTAACGGGCTTATGGGCCCCATCCATGACGGCAAGGGTGTTCATCAATTAGATGTCGGATTCAGGAGTTGGTCAAAAAATGCATAAATAATGATACGAATACATAAAACATCAGCACAGCAGCGCAAGCAAGAACAGCGTCTCTAAATGCGTCCCCCCGCTCTGGCGAAAGACGGCAGTGGAACGGAGAAAGCAACACAACATCCATTCGGGTGGCGGGTTATTTTCTTCTTCAGCGCACACACAAAGCCCGCGGAGTGTCCCGAGGCGGAGATCACCCTCCGAGCGGATCGGCTCCGGTGCCGCGGCTTCGCGACCGCGAGATTCAGTTGCTGAAGTGCGTGCGCCGCTGCCGGCAGCATAAAATACCCTCCCGGG
>KE525091.1:14817-49811 GCA_000441895.2 Anopheles sinensis | reverse complement strand
ATGTACGTACGTTCAACCGTGGCCGCGAGAGAGCGCGAGATAACGGCGCCGAAGCGGGGTTCGTCCATTTTCAGTAACATCACGACTTCTACGGCGTCAAGATCACCGAGATACGGCTCTCGGAGGCAGCAACCGTGGCGTCAGAATACAAATGCTGCCTCATTTCGGCCAAGTTATCGACGTTTGAAGTAACCTGCGTGGCCTTTTTTTCTTAAGTCCATCATGAAAATGATACGGTGTAGAAAAGCGTTCAGCTGGATGTGGTGTAGAAGAAATGATATGGTGTTAGGAGCTACCGTTCGTGTGCATCCTTATTCAATCACGGAAGTGTAGTGCTTGGTTGCCTAACCGGGTGGACATATTGTATCATGTTCTCCCGTCCAACAGTGGAGTCCAAAGACGGAAATAAACATAATACCTGTGAGAAAAAAGTGCAATGCACCAACAGACTGGCCGCCGACGACCAATTGTTGAACGTACCGTGTTGAGTGTTGAATATCATTTAGCTGGCTTGGCTCTGGCCAGACGATGCTTGGGCCCCTGGCCGTGCTGCACCATTCCTTTTGCACTCGCCGGAATGTCGGAAGAAGGGGCGCCACAGTACAATGCCATTCATGCAGCGAGTGATTGATGTCTCAGTCCGGCATGAATATTACAGTGATTAGGTGCTCCTGCACAGGGATTAAGTTTTCCGAGGTGAAGTTATTTAACAAACGGGTAAAAGTGGCGAGCGAGAAGGTGGAAAAATTACAGTGAAACGCAAAGTTTTCAAAAGTGACCTCTTGCCCGACCTGATGAGGCTGTGCCGCTAGAGATTAAACTTTCCTAACGACGAACCACTCGACTTAAAACTTGTGCAACGAAATTTCCCTACCAGCGGCGCGCCCGTGTTAATGTGTGCCGCTGGACAGCACGGATTTGTGGACATGATCAGGCGGCGTTAAACGCCTTTATGAGCAGCGCATCTCGTTGATGGATGGTCGTTAGTGGTGGCTTCCCTTTCGTACACAGCCTCGATTGTGGCTCGGTGTAACAGGCCCCAGCGGATATTGCTTTGCATCCATCAGCACCGAAAATGGTATGCCCTTTCGCGGGATCTCGTGTGCGCTCCCGAAGACGTGTTACCGCGTCGCATAATGGCCACGACCGAAGGGCTGCTAATGCCAAACGAGCGCGAAGTGTTGATGAGACATGATCGCACAACTGCGACGAATTGCCAGAAGAGAAAATATGTTTTTAAATAGGGGCTGTTCGTAGGGATTTTAAGGAAAATGTCCGTTAGAGTAGCTGCTGAGGAAAGGGACTGACAAAAACAAACACAGTGCAGCTGTGAAGGATGGACGAACTTGTTCCAAAGCCAAAGCCGGCCAGCTTGCAGCCTCCGTCCAACCGTCGCCCCCAGCGGGTTGGTTTATCCAACCCGCTCCACCCTTGAGCCAACGAATTACATCGTTCCAAAATAGATGCATATTTAAGGACAATTTCCAATTGTTTTACGCTCGACCATGCAGCGAAACCGATACCGAAATTTCCCTTCACTCGCCTACGAAAGCATGACGAGATAGCTCATTGCTTTCTACGACCGTGGGCCGTTTAGTCGTTTAATGGAAATAGGAAAGGAAGCGAAAATTTCTATTAAGCCGGACCGCAAAAACCCATAAGGAAATTGATTGAAAATTGTGTGCTATAAAGTTTTGGATGAGGTCTACTGGTGTGTGGTGGGTTTTTTCTTCACCCTCCCCCCGTCTCCCTTTAAACTATGTGTGCGCGCGTTACTGATCAGAGATGGGTGACGGCATCTGGCGGTCGGTGGTGAGTTTCTCTATCCGCTTCCGAAATCGAAAAACGAAATGAAGGGTGAAATGAGCTGAAAGTAAAGGGAAACGGTTCGGTGTTTGGAGGAGTCGGCGGTATTCTGGTGCAACATGAATGAAGAAAGGGAAAGGGTGTAGGCTCCCAGAGTGAAGGGGGAACAGCATCACGGTTGGATTTTTCGAAACAGTGCTTAATTACCAATTTATTGGTGACAGGTGCCATCGGGTGCGTGACCTTTACCAGCGGCCCGTGGCCGGAACTTGATAACAAGCTACATTCGGAAAATCGTTAGGCTATCCTTAGGGAAAGGGATTTCGTTTGTGTTATGTCTAAGATAAAGAATGCGTCCGCAGTGTTAAGTTTATTGTTTGCTGTGCTTTTCTAAATAGCTGTCGCTTTGTTTCTAATTAGATCCAGGTAAACATGGCTACTTTAGCGATGTAAATGTTAAACGAGTGAAACGAATCGAATTTTCAACGAAACCGAAAGTGACCGCTGCGAATTTCCCCGTGCATTGCACCGTGCAATACGCGCCGGGTGGAGGTACCGTGTCGAGAAGCCTAAAACAGTGAACGCACACCCCGAAAAGAGCGAACCTGGAGCTGGACAACAGTGAAACCGAAAAGTTCGCCTGGAGAAAATTTAATCCAACGCTGACACAAACAAGGCAACGCCAAAAATCATGTGGAACAAACTGTTCAAAAGCAAATCGAAATCGTCGAAAAACCTCTCCAACCGGTCGTGCTCCGGTACGGGTTTGTCGGCGGCGGATCCTGCGGCGGGTGGACCGAGCAGCAGCGTCGCCCAGTTCGAACAGTATGGCAGCAGCGTTGGCGTGGCACCCGAGCCGGTCCGGATGCGGTCGCGTTCTGCAGTGCGTGATCCGGATGCGCTCGATCTGGCCACCAGTCACCGGGATTCGATCGGCGTGCAGATGTGCGGCATTCCGATGCGCCGGTCGAAGCTATCGAGTGCGTTCAAAAGCCTCAGCCTGAAGCGCAGTGCCTCGAAGAGTCGGCTGAAGTTGGCACCGCAGGGTTCTACGGCGCCCGATGGGTCCAACCCGCCCGCCGCACCGCTGCTTGCCGACGAGTACGACGTTCTCGTGGCCGGCAAGCGGGCCTCGCTGCGACCTTGCAAATCAGGTACGAATCAGGACCATACTCCGGGAGCTGTCGAAAGAAGAAGACGGGAACGTTTGTAGCGCACGGGCACGAACTTTCTACGGAAAAATTAAGACTTCTGCAACCGAGAGGCGGCGGAGAAAAAAGGGAAAATTTAATGATTGCGTAGCAAGATTGGGCATAAAAGCCCGGGCAGATGTGTGCGGAAAGTAACTGTCCATTACCGGCGGAGAAAGCTCATCGGTAGCGAGTCCTAAAACCCATCAATCACCCAGTAATTGCTGCTCGGTACTTCATTTGCTTGCGGGCCCAATGAATGGGCTAGCCCCGGGAGGATTCCTCTGGCTGGCTGGCATTCCGACTCAACATTCAAATCATTTTGCAGGACGCACGAAAATGGACGTTCCTAATCCGTCCGAGCAAAAAATGCTTCCAATTGAATTCGACAGTCGAGACGGGAAATTTCTAGACTTTGTCATCGTAGCGCAACAAAAAATTTAATTAAAATAGAGAGTGACATCAATTCCGAGGGTTTATCAGCTCGCGATCAGGCGCGAATGTGACACGCACATGTAGCAGAACTTAGCTCGTCGAGTTTTGAAGACGCAAAAACAAACCTCATGGCTCACAAACCATTGGTCATTTTTGCACCGTGTTGTTACTACAACCGACTCTAAATTCCCTTCCCTTACAATTGCAAATCAATGAAACATTCATATGGCTTCATTGAGCGTGCCTGTCTCTCCTTCATAATCACGCCATTGGAACAGGCTGCAGTCGGGACAGGAGCAATAAAAGGGCCTCATTCGTTTGCCGTCCGTTGTGGGATCATTTTGTACTACTTTAATCTTACCGCCACCTCGCGGACGGCATTGACGTCGGTGTATGCACTATCAAAGGGCACTCGGTTTGTGCACGTGTAGAGTAAGGTCGAGCATGAATGCGCATTCAACGGTGAACTTGAAAAATTACTTAAATTTGTCAGACTTTTGTAAGATTTCTATTGATTTGACACACTTTTGGATACAATGAAAACATGTTTAGATAAATTTATTAGTTTATATTTAAGAAACAAAAACTGGCTTTTGCTTATTCAATTCCTCCAGATTGAGTCTAATTGTTTGACATCCCGGGTTTTCATCGATCATTCAAATGATTCGATCTAGATACAAAAGTAACTTACTACTATTTCAATTTTGGTTTCATAAAATCCATCCATTTAAATTATTTAATATTTTTACTATTTTTGCATAGAATCGTTTATTTAAACCCTAAAAAAACAACGGAAAACAATACGGCACAAGCCCGAAATTCTTTCATTAGGGATGCTACATGTAAACTATTTGGTGCTCATTGTTGCACCACCTTACTCTTTTGAGTTCTCTTCTTTGTTTTCTATTCAACTTCCATTCTTAATCGAATTGCAATAATGTGCAAGGTGAAAAGCACGCGAACACACTACGCTTTGCCCGGGGATTGCATGAGACATAAAGGCAAATGGGCACGACAGGCCCTATCTCTCCCGCGGCACCAGGGCAAGAGAGACGAAGAGACTTAAATTGTAATGGACTCGAAAAAGGTTATGGGGATAAATCAATACCAGTGAACATGCTCCTTTGGATGCGGGATCGCCAAAAAAGCGCAGTGTAGGGTCCCGGTGCCGTAAACGGTACCGAAGGGAATAAAAATCAACACGCTCCGATTAAAAGCCGCTCCCCTGTGAGCAAGTGGAGTCCTTTGATGTGCTGGGAAGATTGTGCAGAATAAAAACCATCTCCAAACCCACTCAAACACAACAATCCGAATCGGCGGCTAAAGAAATGTTCGGCGCCACATGGTGCATTGGTGGAGGGCATCATCGTTGGGCCACATGCAGGCACATGGTTAGTTTAAGAACACGTCGCGAGCGAAGAAGTCAACGGCGCAGAAAACAGTACGAAAACGTGTTTGTTTGTCTGATTATCATGGACCCACCGTTGGACGATGGCCACGACCTCGAGGTTAATGTGAAAAACAGGTTGATATTTGATTGCAGCAAATTGTGGAACAGGAGAAATGTTTCAACAGCACCCAGCCAACCCCACCATAGGCAAAAACAGCATAATCAACCGTGGAGCTTAAAACTGCGGGTTGTTGTTACTTAATCCCCCGGGGATGAGATCCGTCTCAAAATATTCCTTTTCATTCCTGCAGATCGGAACCGCAGTTCAATGTTGTTTACTGCCTTTCTGCGATCGTTTAAAAACTGGAACCGATTCGAATTATTGTAATATGCAGATAAGGAAACAAACTCGAGTCGATGTTAATTTAAACACCGTCATGGTCGGCGATATTCACAAAAAGGTAAATGATTCGACCAGCCAGACTTCAACCGGTTTGCTGAAATATAACCACACATAACGAAGTCTGATGTCGCAGATGTTGGGGGGCTGTTATGTTTTAAAAAAAGGACACTGCTTCACGAACGGCTCGGCAGCTTATCAGAATGGAAAACAAGATTGTCTGATATTAGCATAATGTATGTTTACGGAGGATAAAAAAAATCTTTACGATACCACTTAATTGGGGATATTTTTTGCGACATTCCTTGATGGCATTTAAAGCCGATTGGAGATATATTTTTCATTGGAATGGAGCATAGCACAGCTTCGATAATATTTACTGATTAGTAAGCATGAAAGGTAAACGAAGAATGACTGCAGATTAAATTGTAATAATGTGATGAAGGAATATTATTGAAAAATCCTTTCAGTATCAACTAAATGCACCAACTTTAACTGATTCAAAAATGGGGTAAATACTTTGTTGGCAACCGCTTGTTAAGGCGCCAAAGTCGCCGAACCATTGTGGTCTGCAAACGTAGAAAAACTTCGGCTTCACGTTCTACGGTATGTCGTAATTGCCCGGGGTGAATGCGTACGACAGTCGCGAACCGGTTAGCTCGTTGCAATGCCAAATAGCTGGAAGTTGCCGTAGCCTTAATGTCGCTTTCGCGTCCATCATCCGCTGCTCCGAGAGCGCGCGATTTCTTGCCGCCGGCCAAAAACTTCCCCAAAGGAGCGCGCGACGTCGCCTATCCATATTTGATTGACCACTACGCGAATGGTTTTTGTAATTTAAAACTGTAACCCGCGCCGGCTCTGCGCTGCACATGTTTCAGGTGTCCACCGCGACCAGCTCTCTGCAGCAGGTGACCAGAATGAGACGGGAGCAGTGGCCGATGTTTATGGCCCATTCTGAAACGGGTGGAAAAGGTGAAAAAGGGATAAAAGACGCTAAACTCCCGGGACGATAAGCGGAGAACCGACGGGCCGTGGTGATGAAGAAATCTCCCGCGATGGTTGGCGACTTCGAGGTTTTTTCGAGGGTGACATGATGAATTCGGTCGCCTATGCTTCAGTTCTCGCTGAAGTTACGAACATCGCGGACGAACTTTCCATCGAGGGAAGCTTCATATGTTCAGTTTATTACAGTTTACTCCACCGGGACGTAATCTTAAACTGTTTTTGTGTCCATGAAAAGGTATTCTCCACTGAAATCTAAAGTTATTCTAGTGAAAAGTGCATGTCAGGTGATGTTTGTGCTGGTTCTTACCAATTCTCGTTCCTAATAAACATGGAAAGTGTACACACCTAATCAAATAACCGCCAGAATCGATTACTATAAGCCAATGTTGATAACGTGCGAGCCAGCATGAAAGCGAATGTTTGAAATTGACGTGTGACTTGACCTAGCTTCCGCAAGAGTCGCTTTGTTCTGGGATCCAGCAGCACCGATAGACTGATGTCTGTGTTTACGATGGTATAGCCGTTTGTCTCCGTAGCTCCCACGTCAGGGACCCGTGGGTGGCTTGCGTGCCTCCTGTGACACATATGCAACCGGCAGACCGAACGAACGAAGCCAGACAGAGCAATATGGAGTAATTTTGTGTTATTAAAAATGTATAGCCTCCATGTTGTCGCCCGCTTTCCCGCGTACTGAACGGCCGGGTTCGAGGAGTGTAATTTGAACCTCGTAGATGGTTGTAACTAACGATGACTTCATTCTCGGCATCGGCACCGTATGGTACTTTCTAGAGTCGCTGCAATGGCAGGATGATTCGTTCTTAGCTGGTTTAGCTTCTTCAACCCGGGGTAGGGCTACTGCTAAAGTCGTATGGGAGATGTGTATCCCGTCAGCGCGACTCCCCGAATGGATCGAAACTATGGATGTCGTTGCGCATGCATGCATGCTGTGTGTTAAAAAGAAAAAGACTTTTATGGCCTGCGAAGTTTGCCAAAGTTGTTTGATCTTTGACAGAGCTGTTGCAGCGACGATCGTCACCCGGATCCGTATGTGAGAAATAGCATTTAAATTAACACGCGCATATGTGCTGACGCTGCAGAGTGGTTGGGGAATAGAATTCAATTCCAATATTTATTGTTATTGTTATGTATAGGGTGGGGCAGAGAAACTTGAAGATCTGAAAAAGACGTCATTTTGAGAATCGTTGGAATAAAATTGGGATCGGAAAAGGTTTATTTAAAAATTATTTTATTTTACCCAAAATTTTATTATAACAAAAACCACATATCTTCTAGCGCTAAAGACACGTGAACACGGACGTTCGACGTTAAGCCTATATTTACACGAGTTCTATTCTACGTCGAAGGATAATGGGCTCCAGAAAGTGTGCTCCACCGATTTTGCATCCTTTGACTTTCATATGGGATTGTCTAAAATATTTCGTCAAAAATGTAAATTTTGGCCTCAGGAACAGCTAAACCGACACACCCCTGTTTGTCGACTACATATAACGACTACACATAACGTCTTTTCAAATCGTCAAGTTTCTCTGATCCACCCTGAGTTAGTTCAAAGGGTGTTTTCAATACAAAGAATGACCTTTTATAAAGGCGATCTTATCTAACATGTTCTCCATACGATTTATTAAACTCGTCTGCAAATAAAAAAAGGATTTTATTTTTCAAGTTTTGTATTTGCAAATTTCAACGCAGGCAAAAAAAACGATTGTAAGTTAAATTGTATAATTTTTATTATTGGAATGTAAATGGAATAGAGGAATGAAAAATCATTTTCAGCTAGTATTCACATTAACAGAACAATTTGCGATCTTTAATCCTAAATGATCCTTTTTAAACCACTGATAACGAACATTCGTCCGTGGTACTGGCATAATCGTTCCAAGTACGCGTATGTGTATGTTTGTGTGTTTGTACTATTAATGATCTGGCTCCAGTTTGCAGGATGATGTCAGCCGGTAAACATTCGCTGCAACTGTGCGACGAATATGACCATGTTCGAGGCGAGAGAAAACAACGCCTCAGCAAACAGAAGTGTGAGCGTTCGTTGTTGGCAACAGAATAATGCCCTCCTCCAGTGCCGCACCGCGAACAATACTGGATCAAGTCTCCAGATGAACTTAAGTTCAGGCGAAGGTTTTTTATGTACGGTTGGAAACTTCGCGGTTGTAAAACACTCGCGAAAAAACCGAGCGCCCGCACGGCACTAAAAATAACACATTCGGAATATCAATCAAGCGCAGCTCGAAACATGTGACCCAGTGGTTTGAATTCGAGGGCGCACGTGCCCGGAAAATCGGTTGTTGTTTGCCGAGCGTAACCGTCGAGGCTTGCCGGCGGGCCAACTTGCAGGCAAATCTAATCGAACCTAATGAACACTGAGCTTACGTTGCTCCACCGATGCTTCACAGCTACCCGGAGCCACATTTTTGTAAGACCGTGTAAACACTTGTGTTGTCTTGCCATTATACAGTTTCGAGGAAAACGTAGTTTGGCGGTTCGCCGTTCCAATCGTTTGAGTTATTGATTTAAAGTGCCACATTTTAGCTGCTAATGTGGAACCAACGCCTCGCTAATGGTAGCTTATTCACACAACGTCACGTTGGTCATTAGGCGAGGAAAATGATTTACGAACTCAGTTTTGATCAAGTGACGCTAGTACGGAAACATTGTTGAAGTAAGGCATGAGCATCATTCGAGAGCCATTTTGCTATAATAGTATGTAATAAAAAAATATGACTAGGCCGTTGAGTTAGGGTGGGTTTATCGATGCTATAAAACTTATTGAGGTTGTGGTCCCAAATGAGGACAATTAAATGTGCATATTTGATACATCTCTCCGAGAGCACTGACCTGTTTTCCAATATTTTAAAGATTAAGAATAATCAGTAAGGTGTAACGTCGACTATAAAACACGTTAAAGTCTTGCATATCTCTAACGGGTAAACAAAGACGGAATGTTTTTCTACTGTGTAAGGTATTTTTACAGTTTTGTGTGTGTCTGCAAACTGTGTTTTATCATTTTAACATAAACATAAGCATAAAAAGCTTTAATTTACTATAAAACGCTTGGAGCTTAACAATCGTATATAGGTTATGATAGCGATAGTCGTGTTGGATAATCAATTGACCGGTAGATAAAACTTGACACACATTTGGTCAACTTTGATAGCAACTGTTGCTTGTCGATAATGTTGTTTTCACTGGAACAAGCTGTATATTTATCTTCAACGTGCGACATTGCATAATTCCAAACGGAGCAGGATGGTTTTATTGAAGGGATTAAAAGGAAAGATAATTAATCTTAATCATCGGCTTTCATGAAGACTGTATTTTTTCACCGAATGGCGTAAGCAATTACAGGCCAGTCCAACTGAGCGAAGCTTGAAGACGAACCAGTACTACACTATCGTCTACCGAAGTCGCCAACCAACGACCGTTTCCACGCTTGGCTACTGGATTTGGTCGATCTCCCACCGGCGGAGCGGCCGGTTCCACCCCAATGTAAGGCATCGGATAGCTATATCTTGTCTCAGATTTTAGCCATCCGATACCAGACACCCGCTTTTTGTCGGTCCGCAATACTTGGCAGGGGCTGGACCGCCGACGGTTGCCCGACTTACAGACCGAGACTACGACTGCGATGTCCGACATGGTTGACTGATGTTTTAATCATTTGCACCGAGATCGGATGGTTTGATTAATAATTCTAGCAACGACGCGCGATAGCCTACATCTCATTCTTCTCCTTCCCGGAGCTTATTAACGGTCTCTTTGGAACAGCGGACGGCGTGCGCCGACAGATGGAAATGCAACGCCTCGATGGGGAGCTATTTTAAGATCCGCCACTACCAGGGTGGTAGTGAATTTGTCAAATGGGATGAAAGTGATTCAGATTTATCTACGTGTTTCCCGAAGGTACGTCGGGGATTTTATGGCACGATCCCAGAGTGGCGGCAGAGTTGGGGGAAATCAAATGTCATCCTCTGACCGCTGTTTCCGCTTCAAACCTTTAGCGATGACTTGTTTTCTTCTATTTTACGTGGGAATATTTTCGCCCCAATCCAGTATGGGTCCATTTGTGAGGGCAATAAATCGTAAGGTACAAGATATGTCCATAAACCTGTGCCCGGTTATTGGAATGGTCCATAATTCACTTTCACTCGGTTGGCAGACGGTCAAAAATATGTAACGAAACTCATACACACCAACAAGTAAAATTCGGGAACTCCTCTAGTCTGCCAATAAGCTTCCTGGTCCACGTCACCTCAAATAATTTTTTACCAATCCTCCCTCAAATAGGGCACCATTATCGAATGCTGTTCTTTACGTTGATCAATTAACATGCATCATTATCTTCCCCATCTTTGGATACTTGCAGATAACAATCTCAACGAAAAGCAGCAATACACCGAGGCTGAAAAGGAGGAACCGGTCTACATCGAAGAGTGCAAGCCGTACGAACCGTTCGAGGTGTCCAGCGAACCACCGCCGAACCTTGAACTGCAGCCATGCCCCATCTGCTCGCGGAAGTTTGCGCCAGCCTCGCTGACCAAGCACATCGGCATCTGTGAGCGGGTGCAGGCGAAGAAACGGAAACCGTTCGATTCCTCCCGCCAGCGACGGGAGGGCACGGAGCTGGCGTCCTATCTGCCGAAGAACTTTGGGCTTCCTCAAAAGACGGTAAGCAGCTCGAGCGAGGTGAGTTTTGTGGTTTCATTTCGTACTTTGGCAACTCACACCGTACGCTGGACAATTAGACGAAAAAGGGCATTTGGTGGGGCCCGTTTTACACCGTTTGCAAAGGGTGTATCACGATGCTGTAAGTGAAATAAAAAAATCAAACTTGCAGGAATAAAAATATAAAAACTTTTGTTAAATGCCAAAATAAGGACAGGTATACTGTAACGTTTGAATGTGAGATTATTATGTTCATTCATCATGTTTATTCACTTTTCATAAAGCTATTTTCACATCAATTTGTTATGTTAGTTTTGTGTTTTAGTGCTAATTTGCATGTTTCACAACATAATTTGAACATCAGCAATGTTCGTTGTCACAATAAAATAAAATATATTTGAATAATCTACATGTTTTACCTTTTATTGATTACAATATTCAAACATTGATCTGAAATTTTGTGGTGAATAATTATTTATTCATTTATTTTACGTTATTACGGGCGAATAAGGTGAATAATCTATCTGTTGTTTTATAAAGGAAAATTTTAAAGGAAACAATTGATATAAAAATTACACTTTTCCAGACACTAGGCATGTTTTTTACGTCTTTTGTTTTTACATATTTGTACGATAGTTGGAAGAAAATATTATATTTACTATCCTTAAAAACGACTTACCAGTTATTTTTACACACTTTTCCGTTACATATTATTGTGTATTTTCGTATGTACAACAATCTTTCAAACGTTTGAAAAGTGTTTTGAGTTCAAATTTGATTTATTCGATAATAAGAAATACATTATGAATATTCTACCGATGAATTAAATTTATATAAAAATGACAATTGTGGACTTACGAACCCTTTATGATTTAAATGATTCCATTTATGTTTTATTTTTCAAAATGTTATACACCTAAAATAGCTATGAAGTTTTTGGGGTTGTAAAATAAAAATGTGATTAACACGATAAGGAATCATTAAAAAAAACTCTGTTGCATGTTACATACCATCAACATTTCTTTTTTTCGCCCTCATATTAGTTGGCATGGTTCATAAAGACAATTTTTTTTTTGTAATACTTTATGTGCCCATCAATTTCATATTTTGTGACCTAACAGAACAAAAAAAATATATATATATCAAAAAAGTACAATTCCTAAATCTTGAAATACAATTACTTTTCAGGCGATCCCTGTTCGAAAGCTTAGCCTCAGCAAAACACCAACGTTTGAGCGGAAAGAGTTCAGCCCAACGGCGGCCATGTCAACGTCCATGCCGAGCGCCGCAAGTACACCGAAACCAGCGCTAAAGCGCAGTATGTCGCAGCAAAACGAACCCTGCCCGTACTGCGAGCGATGCTTTGGCATGAAGGCGTACGACCGCCATGTCGAGTGGTGCCGGGAGAAGGCCCTCTTAAGCAAGAACGCCGGCAACAATCAAAGCATTTCGGCTGCCAAGGAACGTCTCCAGGCTAGAATTCAGTACAAAGCTCCCCAAATACGGTACGGCTTCCGGATGTCCTGGCGGTGTGCAACCGCTCGACGGCCCGTAGATTCCCGTCTGACCTGGTTACCTTTGAATTTCAGATCGAAACGTGCCTTAAATCGAGAGAAATACTCCGGCAGCTTGAGCTGCGGTGGGTCCACTAATAGTCTCGCGGAACTGGATCTGCATATGCCCCGTCACAACTCCATGAGCTCGTCCGTTTCGAGCGATAAGTAAGTAGGGAGAATTCAATGCGGGATCAACTTTGCTTTTTAGCTCGCGTAAGAACTCTACGTTGACGATCGCATCCCGCGCGAAGACTAATAAAACGAGCCGTGCTTTTTTGCTCTCTACATGTAACAACTAATGTGCATTTCCCATTTTCATCGCTTCTCTTTTCCCTCCAAACTGCCTAAATATCCTTTGCCCGGGTAATGCATCGTCCCCAGTAGAAAGCCCCATCCATCATCAACTTCATTGCAGCAACTCTCCTTGAGCATCGGCACTAACGTCGCCAAGGAACCGAAAGCTAACACCAAACGGGAAGAGACGAGAAAAGTCACGAAACGGACCAAGACGTTTACGCTCAGTAGCGACCGACTGCAAAGTGATTCGAACAATAATCATAAACAGACCAATAGTCCTAGTAACACCAACCAAAACGGCAACAGCCACTTCTACCAACCGGCGGCCAACAGCAACCGCAATGAACCCGGCGGCTGGCGGCCACAGGCTAGAACGTTGCTGAGTCGCTCCACCATAGACAACGCGACCACCGGCCACCGGCAGGACAAATGTCGACCCACCGAACAGCAACTGAAGGTGGAAAAGTTTGAAATCATCGGCCACGGTCATAGCGAACGCTTGACCCAGCGGCCAGTCCTCACGCAAACCGTGCGCTGCACGATGAGCAACAGGTTCGTTGGTCGTTTATCTGCTTCCATGGCCAGGGTTCGTGAACGAATGTAGTAAACTGGCTACCGAGCGCCCGCCATCGCGCCTTCCAGGGTTTCTTTTTGTTGGGTAGCGTCGTGTTTTGGTTCTTTTTGGTTCTAGTGGTTTTGTTCCATTCTTCTTTTGAATGTAAGCCAGTGTGTGCCAGTATAGACATTGTATGGTGTTACTTAGTGGTTCGACGATGGCGGAGTGATAGATGGTCATAATTTCATAATTTAGTCAGAAGAATTTTCTACAAACGCACGTAGTGTCCTGTAAAGACGCACCGTTTTCTACACACCTTGCACCGACGTTTAGATGTTGTAACGCCAACAGCTACTTTTTAAGCAAGACCTAGATGATACGTTCGGTAATATCAATATTTTATGCTTTTAATTGTGTTACGTTTTTGTTGTCGGCTAAAACATCCTATATTACAGCTGTGCTAGGTTTTGGACGATTTTTGTTTTGCTAACGCAATGGACGATTCCTTATTTACCGTTTTTTAACAACTGACTAATCGACTGCTAACTTTGCTTTGTGAAATAAGAGTACTAATCATGTTTATTCATATTTTACTGGATATTCGATGTTTTCTCATATTCTTCGCCCGTTGATAATATAATGTTGTACAAAACTCTAACCAAAAATATGCCTATCTGCAACGCTGCACGGAAGCTTTCATTTTATTTCTCGGTGAATGTTGTACAAAATGTTCCATCCCAGCATCTTCTGTTCGATAAAATTCTCTAATTTCCTTAACTTTTCCTCTTAATCGGCGGAAGTGAGGCATCCTTGACACTACGACTTTGTTTGTTCTCTTTCTTTTGCACTTTGTGCATCACCAGTGGATATAGCCCTGACCGGTACGATCCATTCCTGTCCGCCCGGCGACAGCTCGAGGAGCTGTTCTCACCGGCCACATCGCTCATCCACGCGAGCTCCCCGGTGACCACGTCCACCAGCACGTCTCGGCTCAACCAAATGGCGTTGAGCGCTGCCACGAGCGAGGGCCACAAGGCTTCCAACGACGGTGCCAGCAGAACATCGCCCCACAACTCCAACTTCCGTCGGGCGTACTCGCTCCGGATGCCCCGGAAAGTGTCGCGTCCGATGTACGTCGAGAAGGCGAAGTCCAATATACAGAAGGGTATCACAGACGATGGGCCGGTGTCGCCCAATTTCCTCAAGTCGTCCGAGTACGACGAGCTACCGATCAAATCGACCTTCAATGCGTTGCAGATGGCAGAAACGAAACCGAAGCTGCGCGATTCGAGCACGGTCCGGAAGAATCTCAAGCTGGACATTAGGGATCCGAACCACCCGGCGGCCGGAGGACCGGGTGATTTGCCGCTCTCGAAAACGGATTCTTTGGCCGTGTTCTTGAAGTACGAAACGGAGCTGGCGCTCAGCGAGAAGGATATGAAGGACAAAAGCAACAGCCTCAGCAAACGGACCTCCTCGCTCAGCGCGGAAACTGCTAGCCAGCAGAGAAAGCAGGAACCGCCGGGCGTGAATCATCCACCGGCGAAAAAACCCGAAACGCCAGTACACGAACCGGAGCCAAAGGTCGATCGAACTATGGCGCCGAGCGCCGAAGAGACGAACGTTGCGAAGAAGCAACCCCCGAAGCTAATACCGATCAAACTGGAACCGATCAACATCACGTACAATGGGAACGCCGGTACTGAATGTTCCGCGACCAACAAACCGGTGGTAATATCGCTCGACGCGATCATTGGCAAATCCAGCTGTGCGAAACCGAAGGAAACGCAGTACGACAAAGAAAACCGCTCCGATAATAATTACATCGATCCAAAGCTTATAAACAAATGTGATAACCTACCGATAAATCTCCTCAAAACGACAGCAATGGACAACGACGGAAGCGGCAGCACTAGGACCAGCAGCAGCAGCAGCGGCGATACCCTCGGCAACGGTCCGTTGGTAACGGAGGGCAAGCAGCTGCTGATGAAGCCGATTGAACCGGAGGAAGATCGAACCGTGCCACCACCGCCTCCTCCTCGTACGTCGAAAAGAGTGTTTCAAAGACCACTGGAACAGAAGAACATAACGGAGAAGAGTGGTGACTCTCAGGCTAGCCAGGCCAGCGATAGGACGCAAAGTGGCTCCAGCAATGCCAGTAGCCTTGTGTCCAGTCACTCCAGTAGTCCGGTGGATAATAGAATTACCGAGGATAGTACAAAGGGGGACAAACGGGCGCCGCTCACGCGCCAAGATCGGGAGGATTCGGGCTACCGGACCGGGCAGGACTCACTTCCCGATACTGGGGAGCGTGTAAAGCCGGAACCGACGAGCAAATCGTCACCAATCCATCAAGCGCAAAAGACAACTTCCACCAATGCGAACAACAATTTCAACCGTCCTACATCGTCGCCTCCATCCACGGCCAATGGAAGCCACCAACCGGTGGGAACCATAAGATCACCCATTTCGACTAGTTCTACCACCCCGCTGAATAGCAGCAATGGTGGACAACAAGGACTAAGGCCCCGTCCGCCCATTGTGTCAGCGTTAGAAGACTTCGACGTCGACGAGTTCATGCAGTCCTTGGACGATCTGCACCGACAGTCACCGGCCAGCGCAAAAGACTTCAAGCAGTCCCAGTTCGGGCGCACGCAGAGCACCGTCACCAGCCGCAGTGTGTCCGCCGGGCAAACGACCGTCGCTAGTAGCAAGCGAAGCAATAGTCTCGACAGTAGCAACAGCAACACGATTCTCAGCACCAATCACCACCACATCGAGCGCACCGACCACCAGACCAGTAGCGGCGTGCCGAGAGTGGATGTGCGTGTGCGGAATGGTAGCGGCACCGCCAGTACCCATAACAGTAGCAATAGTAGTAGTAGCATTAGTAGCCCTAGCCATTACAGCAAACACTTCACCAGTAACACCACCACTTACAACTATAGCAACTCAAACAATAATAACAACAGTCCACATAACCACAGCGGCAGCAAGAACGGCACTGAGACGAGAGCAACGGCATCGGCAGACACCGTTGGCCATCCATTGGCGCAACGGTTGAACGCGAATGCGCGAAATTCGCCACTTGTCGCCCGGCGACGCCCGAGTGAAGAATCCAGCACCTTTTCGCTTCCCTCCGTACCTCCGTCACCTTCCGGCGGTGGACTCAGCACCAACTCGACCGTACAAAATCTCCCGAGCATTCACCAAACGATGGGCGGCGACCCTTGGCGGAATGGAAATGGCAACACTGCCCAACAGCACCACCATCAACATCAGGCCGGTAACGTCCATGTCCCGGCACGGTCGTACTTCTCGTCGTCACCGAGCCCTGTGAATGGCCGGAACGGAGGCTACTCTAATAACAATCCACACCACCATGCGGCCAGCCACACCGGCACACCGACATCTTCGACCTCTTCTTGGCCTGCCTCCTTCCACGATCCCCGGTTCCCGGCGGAATCGTCTTTCGATCATCTCGAGCGCGATCTGCTCAAGAGCGTGCAAGAGCTGGACCGCATGTGCGGCTCGTCGTCGTCGGTCTGCTCGATCGATTCCGAGGAGCTGTACAGTGTGGACGAATATCCGCTTCACAAGCGCTCGTCCGAGCGCTCGCAGGCCAGTGCGGACTCGGCGTACCGAAGGTAGGTAGGAGGAGGAGTGGATACACGCCATAATCAAAGGGGGACACTGATAATAATGCTTAGCTTAGACATTTAATTTTTCCTGAGAGTAGGTACGGAGAGCTGTTCCATCTTCAAACTAAACAGTTTCTTTGAGGTTCTAGATGACTCAAAATTCAAATATCGGCCATTTCGGACGCAACGCAATTTTCGTTTTTAATATCCCGAAAATGGCTCAATATGATTTTTCTGTTCAATCAGTTCCGAGGATCAACTTAATAAGGCCTGAATGCTTTTTTGTGGCCATTTTGATCGCTTTTTTATTTGCTTTTTAGCGCATATTTTTTCTGAATTTAAATTTTTTTATCGAAAATAGCATTAAAAAACCTAACCTAAACCTTAAAGCCAGAAGATAGTCATCAAATACACTAAAATGTATCCGTTCACGGAATCGAAATATTTTTAAAATTAACGTAGATATAGCATTGGTAAAAGAGCGTTCAAAAAGTATTTGGCCTAAATTCCAAAGCAATGTATTCTATAGTGTTAAACCAACATTGATATTAACACGTACCAACATTTTTAAATATTTCAACATGAGTTTAAGTACACGATATGATAACTAAGTTCAAACTAGAACCTTTGACGGCAGTAATTTTTATTAATTTTTAATAGTTTAAAACTTTTTCACAGAACTACTGTGCTTTAAAATATGTTGATGTGAAGTCCTCTTTAACAACGTATCTTATGAAAAGTTTCCATAATATCTCAACTCATAACTCTAATGAAAAAATAATAATACAATGATCAAATTATTGTGAAAAGGGAAGTCAAAAGACCGTTTTAGATTTTCGCCTTCTTTTATAAATTCTGAGATTAAAATGACTTTTGATATGCACCCGTAGAAAACTGCGGCATCTTAAGTAGGAAGGCAGAGTATTTTAAAAGCTATGTTCCTTTATGACATACACTGGGATGTATCATATGGGAAAAACGAGATTACACAATGATACAACTGTCGCACGTGCACATGCTATTTAATAAATAATAACGGTTGCTGCCTGACTAACCGCTTCCAATTATATCCACCCTTCTTCCCTCCACAACAAACTGATAGCAGTCTGTCCACGCAATCACCACCGGACTACGCACCGCCGGTGCCATTACGCCAGGGCCGGCCATGTTCCCGTGCCAGCTCCACAGCCAGCCAGAAGAACCATCAGGCGGACCCGCCGGAAAGCACGTTCAATGTCCTCCCTTCGCACACCTCCCTTCCGCCATTGACCGGCAGCACGCTGAAGGGCCACCAGGTCGAAATGTACCCAAGCAAAGACGGCATGACGAACAGTTCTGGCCCGAATCTTATCCTGAATCCAATGTCCAAGTTCTGTCATGAGTGCGGCGCACGGTTTATGGTTAGCAGCGCCAAGTTCTGTATGTCCTGCGGCGTGAGAAGAATTATGATGGAGTAGGTTTTCGAGTTCGGTTTGAGTTATGTTATGTTTTACTATGACTTTTGTTTGTATGTTTCTACTTTTACACGGCGATCGACAGTTGTTCGCTCAAGTCCCAAAATTTATTTAGATTTTTATTTTATTTCGTTTAACGCAAACGACAAACAAGCATTAGACTTAGAACGTTTATGTTACCAGAGAACAAAGCAAAATACAAGTAACAAACTCACTCATACTGGTAAACCCTTAATACATGAAACAAATAGTAATAGAAACCGATAACGCACCGCATATTAACAAAGACTGAAAGCTGATCCTGAATACATTTGAGAGGGGACGGGGGAGCTACAGTGAGGTGTGACGTTCTTCCCATCTCCGCATTTACTACCAAACGCTAACAAATATAACTTCCTTATGTTTTATCACTCGAAAAGAATCCTTCCCGGTGTATTTTAATGTAAGTTTAGCTTTTAGTGTGTTCGATGAAGATACTGAAAGGCAAAGATTGAAATCACACTGGAATATGTGCTCGACTTTTCAACTTCACGCTGAACAAGTACATCCTCGAGGAGGTTTGAATTTATTTTAACTAAGTCATCAACAAGAATAACACATAATACTAGAAAGAGGGTTATTTTTGTAAGAATTTGCAACTCTCTGTTTTGCCCTAATTCCGTAACACATCGTTTGAGACAGTATCACATATTGGATGCACGTTAAGGATGCACTGCTCAGACACACATATTAGACACGCTTTGCACGGGACTATAGCGGAATGGATTTGAATACACTACGATCGAAATAATCATGAATCTTGCGTGGTATGTTGTAGAATAGTGGAAAAACGGAATGAATTAAAGTCCGCAGAGAGAGAGAGAGAGAAAGAGAGATTGAGAGAGGATTGTGATCGCGAACGACTCATTCGAAGGGCAGGATAAAATTTGCAAATGAAAAAAGGCTTCGATAACGTACTGAATGGGCATGAGCAACATTTTTGTATGAATTGAAAAGTATACCGCAAAAGTGAGAAGCTTTCTGATCGGTAGTTGTTTAAAGTGTTAACCTTTTAACAGAGTCAATAAAATAACTTAAAACGAAACTGCTTGTGTTAGATTTTTTTATAACATGACATAACCGTATGGATAATGTGAATGGTAACCAAATCGCAAACATTGGTAGAAACTCTATGTTTGAGACCGCAAAAAAGAAATGTACACGATCAAGATTATTAAATATTTGTTGGAATGTTATTGTGGGAAAAGTTGAATGAATAGATTCAATAGATTTCCATTTTTTGATTGCACAAAACTCGGACAAAACAGAAGACTTAAGAGAGACCTGCGTTCAAAGCTAAACTCCGATTTTAACACTGAGCTGTATCGAATAATTAGGCCGTTGAATTATTTTGTCATATTTTTTGATGATTCACTTTCCAGTAAAACTGTGGTTCGCGACAGATTTACATATTATAAAAAGAATAATAACACGTAGGCAATTGTTCACTGGAAAGTCATCTTTTTGACGCTACCAATTTCAAAATAGCGTCCTTCAAATTATCTCGAATCCAGTTCTTAAATCATCCGAAATTTTTAATTGTCTCTTGAAACATCTGTTTTTTAAATTAAAAATACTTTTAATTCGATATGAGCTGCTCTCAAAAACCCTCTTCCGAGAGAGGCTAACTCCCGCTGGGGATGTAGTACAAATTTGAAGTACTTACATTGAAATGGTTTACTTTTGTTGAACATGATTAAAAACGGTTTACTTTTGTTAAAAGAAAACATTACTTTAATTTAAAATATATGAACAAAGTTGGGATTAGTGAAATAATGTGATTGGTTCGCATTATACAAAATCGTACTATTAAAATATTATTTAAATTAGTGGCAATAAAAACACCTCCGTATTGTTTCTTGTACAAAGGAAAGGTTTCTCAATCATCGCTAAGACGTCAGAGTTATCGGAATAAGCAAAACGAACAAAATTAAATTTATATTCATCGCCTTGGAGAGCGTGTGTTTAGCTTATACTTGCAAATAGTCATACATATATTTACGAGCGAGTTCCAAGTTTCCACTCTGCTTGTAGATGGAACACAAATTGTACGCCGCTTCCGCTTTCAGGCACAAATGTTGAGGATTTTCGCGCACCACCTCACTGTCAAAGTGCAGCACCCGTTTGTAGTAATCGGTCGCCAGGTGATGCATGCCCAGCTGATGGTACAACCGGCCGTAGTTGTACCACACCTCATGCTGCAGCTCGTCCGGTCGGCCCTGGCGGTACTTCTCCATGAAGACGTTGGCTTGCGCCAGCAGCGAGTGTTTTTTGGTCGAGTACTTTTGACTCGCGATTTGCAGCAGTGTCACGGCGATCAGCATCGCAATCAGCGGATCTTTGGTCTTGTTGTAGATCTTGTTGTACTCGTTCAGCGCGTACTTGTAAGTCGTCGAGTTGAGGTGATAGTTGGCGAGCAGCGTCTTGGGGTAGATGCCGATTCCCGGCACCCGCTTAAAGAGTCGCGACAGGTACCGTTGATATCGTGCATCGCCACTGATCAGAATGACCAGATTGAACAGGTTCCAGAGGTGCGATTGGTTGAGCTTTGCCGACTGCGTGACCACGATCGCACGAATCTGATCCCGTATGATGTTGAGCCCGAACGTGGGATCACGGTTGTAGATGCAAGCGGTTAGCGCGAGCTGCTGCAGCTCGTTCCGATACCGCTCGTACCGTTTGGACGTTCGTAAGGTGAACACAAGTTTCATGAAAAAGGTGTAGTCCCGTAAGTGGTCGGCCGCTTTCACCAGCCGTAGCACCAGGTCCCATTCTGTTTCCAAGGACAAGTCGTTCGTCGTACTGAAGGCGGGTGCACCTTCGCCAATATTTCGAATTTTGAGATCACCCAACCTGGACGTGTACATTCGAAAGCCCAGCACAACGGTGTCCATTTCATAGCGATTCTTAAGTTCGTAACAGTGGCGTGCGAGCAGCATAAATCCTTCCGCTAAAAACTCCCGATAATGGCCGACTTCCTCGAGCAACAGGCAACGTTCGTACAGCACCTCCGGATCGAGGTATTCTAAGTCCGGATCCTGTTTGAGCGCTTCCAGTGCTTCGTCGTAATCCCCTCGTTTCTTCAACAGTGCAGCCAACGCTAGCCTTGCGTCGAGGTGCTGCGCAAGGGACACCACCTGTCGAAAACAAGATTACCATAAATTACACCTACGTAAACACCGATATAGATTGAACGTTCCCGACCTGCCTGTAGGCTGCAATTGCTTTTTCATTTTCTTCGACGTGACGCGAGCAATCAGCGTATCGCAGCCAAACGGCAGCTAGTGAGAATTTCCTACTTCTTATGAGTGGCTCAAGCATCCGCAAAGCAAATCGATAGTATTGTTCCTTCATCAATGCTTCGGCAATGTCCAGGTAGCAGTCGCCATCGCTCTCCGGATCGATGTACATTACGACATCTTCGAGGAGATGCTCGAACAAATGTTCGTACTTCAAGTGCACCAACACAACGGCCAGTTTGGTGCGGAAGTCGAGCATTATTTCGTCCGGAATAGTAACCATTACCATAGGTTTCGGTTCTTCGCGGCTCACCATGTCCGAACCGGTCTCGACGACCTCTACACCCGCGTGAATGGTGAGAATGTCTAGCGCCCGCCGGTACAGACCGTTTGAAATCAGCAGTTCCAACAGTACATTGATGTCTTCGGTGGAAAATTTGTCTGGCACCGTACTGTACGCGATCTGCATGGCATCCAACGCCGCACCGATGTTTGTTTCTTCGCTAAACTTTTTGGCCACCTTCTTGGCGGTGCTGATCATGAGGTCCCCCTGCTCCTGCGGGATGTACGGCAGCATGCCGTAGTAGTATCGGTACGCTTGTTTCGCATCGCCACGGCTTTCTGCCAGCTGCGCTCGTTTGAGGCGTATTTCCACATTTTTTGGGTCCGTTTTGAGCGCCCGTGTGTAACAAGTTAAAGCCAAATCGATTTTGCCACGCTCCACACACAGTTCGGCCACCTGCGTCCACTGGCTCACGTCAGTCGGATTCAGATGGGCCGCAATGAACGAGTAATGCAGATACTGTTCCGGATCTTCGGTTTCGTAAATCTGTGCAAGCGTTATGAAAGGTTCGTGGGCCAACGGTACCTGGCGAATGATTTCCAAGCAAAGATCTTTTGCCGTTTTCATGTCACCGCGAGCAAAGCAAAGATTCGCCTCACCCATCAGGCCTTGCAGTGCCGGTGGAAGATTTTTCCTTCGGCGTCGTTTACTTTCCGTTGGCGATGAACCCTGTAGATTACCCCGGAATGCATCCATCCGCGCCGAAGCATAATCATTCTCATAGTTAGCTCTTTTTTGCTGCTTTGCTAGCTCCAGATAGCCATCTTCCTCGTCCAACTCGTCATCTGGCAAACGCTCCTGGTACTCCGAATAAGTTATCTCACGAGCAACGAGCTTTTTCAATAGGATCTCCCGCTGCTGCACTCGTTCGTCGTCTGTGTCCGACTCCGACGCTGTGGTGCAGTATGCTTTGGCCGAGGAAGTTGAAGGCCCCCCGCGTGCCTTTGGTAACTTCGCTACAGTCTCACATGGCAGTTCAATAAACTCTGTTAGCTCGGATGCGTCCACTTCGTCGACCTCGAACTCTTCAATTTCCACGTTGGAAGAATCGTAATCAGAATTATTAAAAGACATGCTGTCTCAATGATTGTTAAACTATCACCGTGAGGATTACAACTTCGTTGCGTTCGTTTTTTTTACACGAAAGTGCGGTGTTTGTTGTGCAGGAAACTTACGTTTTGTTGATAAACAAAATCATCGGCCAAGCTGGGTTTGACAGCAACCGACAATCAAGGTGGATAACGAAAAGCTATTCCACACTTGTCCACCATGTTGAAATGTTATTTCGAGAGGTGTGCAACTGTTTCAAAAGTAACGAGCGTTACTCGAAAACCTATTGTGCATTGGCCAAACAATAGAAGGTATGTAGCGGTCATAATTAAAATTAAACGTATTTTTATACATCGATGCGTGATGAAAATTTAGGGAAAAATACCCAAGAAGGTAGTCAAATCGGAAAAAATGGTTGCATTCAACTTTTATTCCGATGTCATTGTTATGTCAATTTCAAGCTAGCAAACTGTCAAAAGGCATAACTCTGCTAAACCTAGAATTATAAGCGACGTAGACCGACGAAAACATCCGACTACATTTTTCTTTCGTTCGCCGACCGCAGTCTGGTGTGACCGCTTTGCTCGCACGCCTTTTCCGTGTGTGACGATTTTGGGATACATTTTAGGTCGCCTACAAAACTTCCGTACCCTGGAGAAGTGCATACCAGCTGTATTAATTGTGCACTGCAGCTAGGTAATGTTGTGAGAAAATACATCCGAGTATGCGAACGCCGGCACTACGATTTCCCAAAATCTTAATCGACCGCATACTGCAGTGAAGTGTGTGGTATTATTGTGTGGTGTGCAGAGCAAAGTATGAAAGTTACGCCGACTGCGGGTATTGGCATCATTGAGTCATATTTCAACTAGCATCGAAGCTGTAGTACTCAGTCAGGTGAAATTGGTAAGCTAGGTTCTTCGGTTGGTTAAATTTATTCAACATCCTGCCCAGATAAGTACGTGAAGTGGCGAATCAAAGTAGATGTGCTTAACCGGTATATGTGAGTGGGACAGTGCAAGAGTGAGCGAATGATAAACGAACCATTCTGGTTCCCGTGTGCGCGAAGTGTTGTTATCAGTATATTCGGTTGATTTTTTGGTGAATCATTTCATCACACATTGAACGAAACAAAAAAAACGGGCGTCTATTTGGTCATAGTTTCTATTGCAAAGAAGCATGAAAACTCGATGAAAATCTCAAGAAGACGATTAACTTGACAACATCGCTAGATTTGACAGGTTAGCAGAGCACATTTCGTCCACAAAAAAAAACCGTACAATTTCACAATCCAAAGATGTTCCGTCGAAGCCGTACATGGTCGTCGAAGCCGTGCCGTGGGGTGGGGTTGTACCGTCAGCCAACGGGGTTTCACGTGCTTATCGTGCTCATGGTGCGAGATCGGCGCGTCGAGCGCAGCTCATCATCGTACGAGAAAATGATTCACGGCCAAACGGGTGGGGGTTTGATAACATTTCGGTAAGGTACGCTGCAAAAACCGTGCTTCGAACTCCGCGTGCTTCGCGCAGATTACCGCATTCCGTCTAGAAAGTACTACGGCCCTCATAGGGTACCACTGCAAAGGTTTTCGGAACGCCGTGTATTACCAATGCCAGCACTAAGTTTTTCGAATTGGTCGAATGACCTTAATTCGAATCGGCCTTTGGGTTGGTAGTTTTGCGGAAGATTTCAACCGCAAAGAATCGCTTGGAAAGGTGTTTCTCATAGGTCATCGATTCAGAAAAAGTCATGTATAATGTCCACCTTAGCTAATGGTATGCTAATAATATTCCTAACGGGAAGCACACTATTTGGACCTTAGTTAAAGCTACCCTTTTTGACTGATTTTTTGAAGTGCTTCGTGGTGTTAACATTTATCGAAACGTTTATCAGATGTAGTTTTTATTATATTCTTTCAGAGCAAACTAGCGATCAACAATTATTTCGCTATTTTTGATCTGTATCTGACCCTCTTGTTTACAGGGGCATCAAATGAAAGAGGCTTTCATTTCAAGAGACGTAATAGCACGCGAAAAAGAAACTCATAAAAACTTTCACCATGATTATTTTTCGTAACAGCTAGGTAATTTGCAGCCAACTATGTTGGAAGCATGATGAGACACGAAAACTATGCATAACGACAAAAAAATCCAACACTCTCTTAAGTGTCTTATCTGAACAGACCTAATAACGGCCATAATTGAGTCCATGTGGCATTTGACTGCATCTAATTTTAGTGCGCATTCAATTTAGAAATCATTGCGAAAATTTCCACAATAGTCGCATCCTAAGGCAAGAATGGACGTGATGAAGAGGGTAGTCTCGCTAGACGTTGGAACTTTGTCCCATTTAAAATTCTGCGCTACTTGGATTCAAGTTCAAGTGCAAAGTAGAATTGCTTGGCTTTCACACAGCCTCCTTGCGCACAGACGGTTGCAATGTCCAAAGAAAATAAACGACAGTTCATTGCTATTCTCATAAACAATATGAATTTGTTTGAGCGTACGTTTCTGTGTACGTACACTTTAGTCGTGATTTGTGGTTCAAATATTAACAGATATTGATTCTTTCACTTGTTCCATACCGACATCCTCATCGGTGCGTAGGTTTTACGTGTTTTCCAGATTTATTATTTATGTTTGAAAAGTCTCTCTAATAACAAACACTTGTATACAGCTTTACGAAGTGTTATTTTATGGCCCAAGTCGATAAGCCCATATGAACTGCAACAGAATGTTGACGGCATAGACCTGGATGCAATTGGTGTAGAGATTTACGTCACCGACGAGGCATTGAACGTTTTACAATTTACACACTTGGAGGTGCTATTCGGAGTAAAAGATAAATAATCTGTACCAAACCGCTAACACTCAGTAGGGAGAAGCATTAGGCATGTTTATTTCGTAAAGAGGGTTATCGCCTCGAAGGGTTTTTAGCATGTGGGGAGTAAAGGAACGCAATTCACACGTTCCACGGCTCCGATCTTTACAAAGAGACCGGATGAACCAAAATGCGAAAGAAAACCGCAGCTCTTTCAAGATAAGCACAGCACTTGTAACATGTTTGGTACATTTTGCTTGCTTTTGGATTTTTTTCTCATTTTTTGACTGGTAACATATTTGAAATACAATTTAGCGCAAGCGTGATATTATAACCACATCTTATCGAAATGTAAAAACTGCAAAAAACATTTGACAAAAATGAATATAGAACGCTTATATGACACACTCATAGCGTTATTTATCATTTGTCCTTGAGCTTTGTTTAGAACATTCAACTAACAACTTTTATTCCGAAGTTTTTTTTTAACAACTTTTATACCTTCCTTAAAAAACATCAAATATGCCCCGAATCAAGTGCCGAAAATTGTACAATGCATACCATTTTTACTGAGGGTAGTCTGCCTTATCATCAATTATCATTTATAATGCAAAACGGCCTCAACATTGCGACGAGTTGTGCGTCGTAGCTTTGTCGATCTCTTATTAGCTTAGATCTAGTCCACGGATGTTTTTTTACAAATGAGATAGACAAAGTGGTCAGGGCACCGAAAAGTAAATTTCCCATGTGCAAACATAATTTGAAATTTTTATTGCTATTTCTTGTTTATTTTGAATGCTAAACAACTTGTTACAGGTTCTTGTTGAAATGGCTTGAACATTTTTGATATTTTATGTTCAAAATCGAATCAAATTCAAATCGAAACAGCTTCGTTTGAACAATTGGGTGAAAAAATGAATAGAACACCTTTCCTGAATTTAACTCAGTCAAAATGATTACGAAAGTAAATCATTATTCTATATGAAATTGTTTTATAACGAATAGTTTCACGGCAAATGGAGAAAATGTAGCTGCATTTTTAAAGGATCACCATCAATCAATTTTCAAAACCCAGCTGTTTTATATAATAGTTTTTAGATTTATGACAACAAAAATATTACAATACAAAAGGTTTTTAACATGTACTGTAAAAGTAAGGGTAATTTAATCAAAATTACAAATTTTTGAAAAACATAAAATTTTATTGCATATCTAATATGTTAGTGGCTGACCGATAATATTGTTCTTATAGTAAAAAAAATGGTTTTCAAACTTTTCGCTTGACCTGGTCAAATTTAGTACGAAAGTAAAATATGGCTACTAAAGCTTGTCGAACAATGCTGTCGAAGCACAACTTCAAATAGCTTGCACTTCCGGGCAAAGCATTGTAACGATAATATCGCTGTCGATGACAACAAACTCACACTAAGCTTATGGAAACCGATGACGAGTATTTCAATGTGAAAGCTGGACATACATGACCGATTGCGGTGCATCAATTTTCGTCACGTTGCACTGTGAAAAGGCGATCCCCTCGTTTGTTGAACGATCTACTATGTATGTGATGAACATCATTTTTGTACCAAGCAAAATATAGTGGTGTGTGAAACTGTTACATGCTGTTACTTCAATTTCCCCAGATAACCTGCGATATCGCGCCTTCTTATCCACTGATAACGACCCAAAAAACGTTTAAACCCAACATATTCTGGTCGGGAGGAGGGCGATCCAGTAAAATTGGTCGTTTTACACGCTAAGGCTTGGTTGGTTTTTGCGGTCTTATTGAATATTGACCTGTTACGTCATGCTAGTCTCTTCCCCGTGTAGCTGATAGGCTGGTAAACGTAATATCAGTGAACAGGCGCGTAAACCGTATAAGAAGTCTATCAGGCCACTGCGAATGATAGGTGAAAAAAATGGTCATGCGATCGATCAAGGTCATAATATTGGGCAATTAAATTCTTTTCCTCCTGATACCGACCATCTAGCTTGCATCCCTCTCTTCGGTTGGGTAGGATGTTATGTAAAGAAACAAAAACGATGTATTTCACCGATTATATTTCAATATTTTTACGTGATGCAGACGGTACAATCCCTCGAATAGAAAAAGAGATCCGTTCGGAATGGTGTAATAATGCACAACCTTATCGTTGAACATTAAACCTATTACCACGTTTTTCGAATCTCAATCTACCCATTAGCAAAAGGGTCTCTTGTCTAGCCACGAGTGCTGAACGTTAAGAGCAGCTACTTTTAGTTATTGACATTTCATTTGTTCATTAGTAACAGAGATAACAACCAGCCAATTTATTTCTGTAAAAAATATCTCTTCCCTATTACAGAGCTATAAACACCATTACACCAGTATTAGAAGCATACAAGCAAGATGATGAACACGCCCTACATATTTAACGAAATCTATTACATCCTTCAAAAGGTAATAAACCACATTCAATCAATTCAACCTTCGACAAATCGCCACTTTGACGCTGGGGGAAGAGTAATTGTTGAATGATCTTGCCAGAGGTTAAATATCATCATTAATAAACGTATTGTTTCTCTATTATCACACAGTCTTCGCCGTTCGAACTGACGCTAGAGGCACTTTTGGCGCTCGGATTGATATGCATAGTATTCTACAAGCGCACCACGAAAAAGATACGCCATCTCGCGCCGACGGCTCAGGAAGACGTGCTGGCGAAATGGGCCCCAGAGCCACTAGTGGCCGACGTGCCAGACGATCATCCGGCTTTGAAGACGCGGGTCGTATCCGGTCCGGTCGGCAAGACGGTAACAGTGGACGGCAACGAATGCATTAACATGGCCACGCACAACTATCTCGGGCTAGCAGAAGATGATGACATTAAGCAGGCGGCGGTGAAGAGTTTACGCAAGTACGGCGTGGGGTCGTGTGGGCCCCGTGGGTTCTACGGCACGGTGGACGTACACCTGGAGCTGGAGGAACGGTTGGCCAAGTTTATGGAAGCGGAGGAAGCCGTGGTATATTCTTATGCCTTTTCTACGATCGCCAGCGCCATTCCGGCGTACGCCAAGCGGGGAGATTTGGTGTTTGTGTAAGTCTTACGGTACCTGGGTAGAATCTTTAATCGTTTGCTTAAATGACGTTTCTTTTTCTCTGCAACTTCGATAGTGATGAATGCGCTAATTTTGCCATCCAAAAGGGACTTGACGCGTCACGCAGCAAGATTTTCTACTACAAACACAACGACATGGACGATCTGGAGCGGTTGCTTCTTAAGCAGCAAGCTGAGGACAAGCGCAACCCGGCAAAAGCGAAAAAGACGCGCCGTTTCCTAGTGGCCGAAGCAATCTATATCAACACCGGAGAAATTTGCCCGCTGCCTCGGCTCGTTGAACTTCGGGAGCGCTACAAGCTGCGCCTTTTCCTGGATGAGAGTGTTTCGTTCGGCGTGCTGGGAGAAAGTGGACGTGGATTGATCGAACATTTTAATGTTGATGTGAGTAGCTTTACTTGTTTCAACTTGATTCATTACACACTTGATTTGTGTGTGATGTAAAGAATTCCAATCCAATAATTTTAACTTCGCAATAACACATTTCAGAAAACGCAAATTGATCTGGTATCGGCCGGGCTAGAATGGTCCGCCGCCACAATCGGTGGCTTCTGTGCCGGCTCTTCGTTTATCGTCGAACACCAGCGTCTGTCTGGGCTAGGCTACTGCTTTTCCGCCTCCTTACCGCCACTCCTCGCCCAGGCGGCCATCAGTGCGCTGGACCGCTTTGAAGCTGAGCCACGGATATTCGAGGAATTGCGCAGTCGCTGTCGAACTGTTTCAGCGTAAGTAGAAGTAGGAGGAGACAGTAGAGCCAGTAGATTTTTTCTACGGATCAGGAATGAAATTTTATATTACTTTTTCATTTTTTTATAAAGGAAAAAAAAATGTTGCTTTTCCCTGCAGGATTTCATTTTTGTTTGTCTCTTTCATTTTGGAGGCAATTCACTTACAACACGAGTTTACCCTAACGTACAAAGTAGTTGAAAGTAATTTAAAATATAAATTAACACAAAAAGATTTTAGTTTAATTTTTATCACTGTGGTCTTGTTCATTTAACACTAGAATACATTGGTTTGAAATCTTGTCCGAATATTTTTTGACGGCAAATTTGGTTGTCAGAAATGGTCGAACAGAAAGACCTTAAAGTTTTGTTTTACATGGCTACAGGGTGATGGTCGTAGATGTGAAGTGTTGAAATTGTTTGGAACCTCAAATTAATATACTTAAAAAATTTTAAAATTATGAAAATTATATAATATTTTCGAAAACATCCTCAAGTATCTTCACTGAAATTTTCAAATCGATCCGACATCTCAATAAAAAGCTATTTGGTCTGAAGTGCAGGAAAACCGAATCCCCATACAAAATGTATGGGCTACCCATACATTTTAATGTATCAACCGAAAAATGCAAATGAAAATGTTGTGATTGGAGCTTTCGGCTTAGCGGCATAAATCCCCCAGCTCTCCGGCGATGAGTGCCATCGTCGTGTGATGCCGTTATCGGGTTTTTGATATGGATCACGGGGTCGAACGAGGCCGAAGCGTAGGCCCTCGTTCTCTTGGCTTACGACCTCCGTTGAAAGCAGACGCGCGGAGCGGTGCACAGTTTTGTTTTAATGTGTTACTTGTCTAAGAGTCTTGTATGAATAAAGTTAAGTGTAACAGAAAATTATTTAAATTCCATAATCCAATCAAACGTTATTTAATAATAACATTCCAAAAGCTACCCGGGTTTGCTTGAGTGGGTGACGGTTAAGAATTCATCCAAATTATTGTAGTCAGTGTTACAAAGTAACTAATTGTAATGTGGATATATTCTTTTCTTCATTGTACGATTTGCAGGAAGCTTCCTACACTAACACATTTTCAGTCGCGAGGAGATCCTCTATCACCAGTGAAGCATTTATACCTGAAGAGCACCTACGATAGCTGGACCAAGGAGAAAATGCTCCTAGACAACATCGCTACTCAGGTACTTGAAATAAACAAAAAAAAATTATCAGGATATTTTTTCACTAACCAATTTACTCCCCTTTCCGTGCAGTGCATTGAAAATGGCCTCGCAGTAGTTGCAGCCGAGTACCTGGAAGCGATGGAGAAAAACTGTCCCCGGCCAAGCATACGGTTGACCGTGAGCCGTTTGCTGACGGAAAAAGACATCGACGACGCATTCCGGATTCTGGAACGGGTTTCGGAAAAGATTCTCGCTAGTGCCGGTTAGGCCTTCGCGAGTCGCAGCATTTTTTTATCCGTGCGATCTTTTCCCGGATCCCCGATCACTATTGCAGTCTTAGATGCACGGGCATTTCAACGTGTTTCTCTCGAGAAAAGTTCATTCAAACTCTTTACGAAAGCTTGCTTGAAACGGTAAGGAGGGAAGAGAAACAGCTAGCATCATTTTTAACTTATCCAGTTGTAGAAAAAGGAATGTTCGGTCCCTCATTTGCCCTATTTTCACGGTCAGGTACATAATTCTCCCTATACTGCAGTCGAGATACTAAGTAACAGCAGCCATGAGTGTCACTTCCTTCCAAAAAGAAAAACTTGCTTCGCTTTTGTGGCACTCTGCAAACCGCAGCTGTAGCGCTAGTATACATAGTAGGTAGGGCCCATCACTGCTCTAGGGTTAACACGGAGAAAGATAAGTATTGTATAATTGAATTGTATTATAATGAGCGTTTACTTTGCTGTCTGTTTTAAGCTAAATAGAGGTACGAATCGATACGCTTCTATCAGTTTTTTTCCAGTATGCGGCTCTAGCGTAACACACAACATGCGGTACCAGCGGTTAGGTTAGTTTAAGTGAGGTATGTTCCATTTCATATTTTACACCAGGGGTTCTTAGGAACTATTAATATAAAGGATTTTTTTGTTCTTTCAAATCATCTTTATATGTTTTTTTTGGGCATCGTGATGCGTTTTTTTTTCATCGTTTGAAAAATACAATTCCGAGTCCGAGGAAAACTCAACACTTGACGTAGCCGGTCGGATATGCGAATACGGGCACTATCAATAGATTTTCTTTTTTTTAATTGTTACAGCAACACGACTTTGTTGGGAATGATTCCAAAGTACATTATACTTATCATTAGAACGACTATTGTGAGTTTATGTATGTGCATGCATGTGTAAGTACAATTCAATTAGGGTCGCGCATTGTCAAAAAAGGCCAGTTGATATCTGATCTGCAGCGATCGTACGAACATAAGTCAAACGAAGGGAATAGTTAGTAGTATATTTTGATCCACCCAACCGAAGGAAATCAAACGAGAAATGGCCATCAGAGATCCAATTAGTGACACTATATCGGTAAACGACGATCAACCTGGAACAAACTAACCAAACAAAACCACGTGGTTGAAATAAGGAAAATGGTAAGGAATATAAGATAAATCAAGTAGCGTATCAACTATAAGCAGGATTGCGGCGTTTCAGAACGAACAAATAGGGCCTTAACGCTTCAGAAGCAATCACCGGTTAAATGTGTTTAGATGCAAGGGGGGTACTTGAGTTGCCGTGTGACGAACTCAGCTACTTATTATATTTTAAAAGGGTGTGTTTTTCTGTCCTCCACATGAGCACATCCTCTCTCCTCACCAGTGCCGCTTCTTAAGTTTCGCATTTCCATAGAACGGTATTGTTCAGCAGAAAGTGCGCACCAATGCGAAGACCTTAGGGCCCTACTGGATTCAAAAAATGCTCTTGTTTCGTAGGTAAATTTTATGATTATCCAGGAGGGAATCAGACGTTGGAACTATCAGATTAACTACGCTTTATTGAATATATATATAGACACTAGTGCTTTAACACTTTCGCAATCACGAGGTAAATTCCGAGATAAGAATTTCTTAAAAAATGAAAATAAAGAAAGGCTAATTTGAAAGTCCAAATATGTTGAAATATTCCATTTCACGTTGCTTGAACAATTTTTAACTTTGATTAATTTTTTTTCTAAATATATTGCTTTTATTGCCTTTGTTTTGTGTCTATCTCTAAATAACAGTATATGCCACAGTAGTTTTTAACTATCCATTGGTAGCTTGTAAACGAACTCTCTGTAAGAAGGATAACAATATAACGGGGTCACATTGTTCCCCTTTGGGGAGCAGTCTTTCTATAGTGCCACGCCCGAAATCCACGTTTACAACCGCTGCGCGTTACTGCACTGCCAGAATGCAGGCCGTCCTGCAGGGCACATAGAGCTGCAAATAGTTGCGCCGGCCGGACCAACCCTCCGGGAATGTTAGATGGTCAACGTTCTTGTCGATGCGGTTGAAGCCTCCGAACTCACTGTCGTCCGAGCTCAGCACCACCCGATACTTCCCGGGCAGATCGACGCCGATGCGATAGTCGGTGAAGCTCTTGCTGTTGTGGAAGTTGAACACAAACAGCAGATTGTTGCGCTCGAACGCGATCACCTTGTCGTCCTCGTGCTTGCAGCTGACGTACGCCGGCAGACAGTCGAGCCAGTGGTACCGTTCCTCGGTGTGGTGCATGGCGCGATCGAACTCGTTCAGGAACCGGTACTTCAGCAACTGATCGTCCACCAGGTGCCACTGACGGCGGGCATAATGGTACGACTCCTGGTTGCCGATGCGCGGAAAGTCGAGCCACTCCGGGTGCCCGAACTCGTTGCCCATGAAGTTCAGGTAGGCTTCCCCGCCCAGCGCGTGCGTGATCAGCCGTATCATCTTGTGCAGCGCAATGCCCCGGTCGATGATAAGGTTCGGCTCGGAAATTGTCGACATGTGCGTGTACATCTCCTTGTCCATCAGCCAGAAGGCGATCGTTTTGTCGCCCACGAGCGCCTGATCGTGCGATTCGGCATAAGCGACCGTGTTCTCCTTCCACCGGCGGTTGGTCAGCGTGTGCACAATGTTGCCAATGTTCCACTCCTCGTCGCTTTTCGTCTTCAGCACCTCGATCCACTTGTCCGGGATGGCCATACCGAGGCGGTAGTCGAACCCGACGCCACCCTCTTCGGTGGGACGACAGAGCGTCGGCATGCCGCTCACGTCCTCCGCAATCGTGACCACATTCGGGTCCATTTCGTGCAAGAAGTAGTTCGCAATCGCCAGGTAGACGAGTGCCTCCGTGTCCACGTTCAGACCGAAGTACTCGTTGTAGTCGCCGGAAAAGCCTTCACCGATGCCCCGCGAGTGGTACAGCATCGAGGTGACACCGTCGAACCGATACCCGTCGAAGTTGTACTCATCGTGCCACCAGCGAAGATTGGACAGCAAGAATCGTAGCACCTCGTACCTATGGGATGGATAAATAATACGTAATTGTTGATAATGTTATGAAATAATGAAACTCTTCGTAAAACTCCCTACAGGTGCATCCAAATCCTAGAGTAGGATTTCTATTTGTTTTTCTTTACCTCAAGATACATAATTTTCAGAAGGAAAATCAAATGTGAAAGTGATCAAACTTAACACATAAGTGAAAATAAATAACACCGCAAGAAGTTAAAACATAAAATATGTCTTTTGGATTAGTTATAAGATAAGTTTTTTTTAGAAAAACTATAAGTTAAACACTCGTAGTTTTAACAGTCCCACAACACAGTCTAAATTGGAACGAAAAAAATATTCTCATAGTTTTTGCAATGCTTTTAACAACCAAGATGCAAAAGCATGGAAAGTAACAAAACAAAATTAATGCTTTCGTAGGCAGGAATGCTTCAAAAATGGCAAAATTAATTGTTTCAACAGTCAAAAAGATTATGGGTCGAATTATTTTTACTTTTTTATGAATGGACTTCAGTAACAATAAAATATCAAATTCTTTTGCTTTCTTTCTTTAATTCTTTTCCCCCATAAGTGTATATCCGGCATTAACTTGGAATATATAAAATTGTAACAAAGAACCTTGAAATGCACCTCTCTTCAATATTTGGTATTTGATTGATTAAAAGCAAAAAATCCCAATATATGATTTCAACCAAATTCCGATCAAACGGATGTATTAGAAATCAGACAACATTTAATTGTATGTGTTCCAGAACAAGAAGCATCGAACAAGAGTGAAGAAA
>KE525086.1:72654-83114 GCA_000441895.2 Anopheles sinensis | reverse complement strand
TGGCTAAGAATTGTTGATTTTATCAATTCATTTGGTTCGTAAAGGTTTTAACTGTAGCTGGTTAGGGTATTTTTGCTTTTTCTGCTAGCAATTTCATGAAATTTTCATATAAAAAAAACGATTTATAATACCCCTTTCTCTGGTTGGGGGCGAAAATAGACCTGTGTTAAGGTAAAATAGTTCCAAAAGGAAAATTACCGAAGGGAAAAAATAGCACTTTAAAAGTTAGAGGCAAGATGCAACATATAATAGAGTTATAATCCACTCCTTAAATCACCATTTTTGGATCAAATAAAAATTTTTAATTTTAACAGCAATATATGTACTTACTTTTCACTTTATTTAGCAAAATTAACAAAACTACTAAATTTGTTGTTAACCTCGAAGCATGAAGCAACTGTTCCAACAATGAAGTTTTATTTCATTCTGTTCTCATAACTATTGCCTTTGAGGTTATCACTGTGTTAACAATTTACACAAGGTTTTAGGTCACTTTTCTTTATATCAATTTAAATTACTTAACTTCTTTCTAGCTTGTTGTTCAAAAAGTTGATCCATGATAAGTAAAGTTAAAATGTATGAATGAAATTTTATAAGAAATAGAATTATTCCTAGATCGCTATGTTTCATTTCATAAGAAGAAGTTAAGGACATGCTCACAAACGAGCACACTGGGGCACCACATCATCAAAGCACACTGGACAAATAAAAGTTGGACAAACGTTATGTGTCATCTAAACCTCCAGCAACTCTCATTTTCACTTTAAACGCCCAATTCCTCCCGAAAATGCGCAATTATGGAAACTTACTTTCAATTCCCGATCGGCGTTTCAAATCAGGGTTAAGGCTAAGCGTTACACTATAGTTCACAATCAATCAGCACTAGTTTTCGTTTGTAAATTCCACTTGTTACTTCCCATCCGAAGGTCAGCAAACACGTCCCGGAAAATCTGTCACAACACAACCAGAGAACGGACATTCCGATCCACTGGAATCAACCCGGTCGACACCAAACAATAGACTATGGAGCCATCGGCATCTCGCCCGGCCAACGATGGATTGTTGAATATTTGAACGATCCTTACGATCTGCAATCCTCGCACTGACGTTTTACCAAAAGTGTGTTACCGCCGGTAAACATGGTCGAGGCCGAAGCCTGCCGGGACTCCAAGCCGCGTGGAGCCCAAGCAGCGTGACGGAGATAATGGGAAATTACTTCACAACTTAACGCAGCGAAGGAGAGATGCCGGTACAGTTGAAGTAGAAAAGAAGTAATAGAAATAAAAACAGACCGTGGGGAATGCTGAAGGACACTCCGGGGAACAGTTGTGGCCTTACAAGCATCCGGTTTACAAAGCGCCACCAGACGCCATTGCGGCCGGAAAGTGCAACACAAACTCCCCTTTCTCCCCACCGGAAAGGCTCCACATGCGCTCGAAAAGAAATGGCGGGATGTCCCGATGCCGAACGCCGATTGGTCGCCGGGGAATCCTTTGTGAGGGCGTGATTTCGTCGCTCGGCGCCTACTACGGAATTCAATTACACATACAACGAGAATGGACGTTTTCCTACTCGTTCATTACCGTTTGCGTCATTCGGTGGCGGTGTATTTAATGAAGATCTTTCCCCTCCCCCGTCCGACCGACCCAAGCTAAGGACAAATTTAGACTAACCTTTCCCTCGTGCCACCCTTACCCATCCCCTGTTCGTCCATGTACGGCCCCCCACTTCCAACCTTTCTCCTCGATGTCTTTGTTGCCTTTTGCTATAATTGTTTTATAAGCTTCATTCACCAGCCCGCCATTGTGTGGAGGTAATAGAATTTAAACAAGACTATTGATTTTCCAACTTCCCAAGCCATCAGCCATCAGGAAAAAGGCGACAGCCGAGTCCTCGTCTCACTTTGGAAGAATCATTATCGTTTACTCTTTCGAGGATGAATTGAATCGGGAGAAAGGAAAAAAGCATTTCTGCCAACCTGCCAGCTCGATTTCCGTGGCTTTTCCGCCTGCCGAAGAGATGCTGCCGGGGTTGGAAAATAAATGAAACTACCCATTCCGGCATTTCCGCGTCAAGTGTGCCCATCCCGGTGCTGGTGCGGGAAAATGTGTTTTCCCCTGGGAGCATGGAGGGAGGAAAAGGCTTGTTTTTCTTCACGCAGCTCGTGCCGCTCGGTCGCCGGAAGGAAGGGCCAAGGGGAGGGCGTTGGCGTAATTGAATGCGATTTGTGGTGTGAAAATTAATTAAATACAAATTGAGTTGATTATCGGTGAGCGTGAAGTTCGCAATCGTGCGCTGCGCCGTGTGCGGGCGGTTTTTCCGGATGGACGTATGAAGACCAACGGTGTAATGGAAAGAGCGAGAAGAGCAGAGAACAGTTCAGTTCACTTTATTATTCATTTTTCAATTTCCAACAAAATGACCCAGGGCTTTGTTTTGGCGCGGCACGGGATCGTCCATGAATAATAAGCGATGCAGTTTGGAGCTTGGGTAGGGTAGGTTTATTGACCCACGCGGGGGGTTTGCTGGGTGTGGAGTACTGAAGTAGGTGCCAAGGTGCAGGATTACGGGTGCATTGTTTGCAAAGGAGCGAAGTTGAGCATTGTAGCACTTCAGTGTAATTTAATCGGATAATGATAATGGTAGACGAAGCACTTTGGTTTATTACCAAATCCATTTGAAAAATGTTATTACAAACCATAGCTTTTATTACAAACCACATTTTTTATAGAAAATGTTGTTCAGTTTTCCGATAAACAGTTCATAACAAGCACTTTGGTTTATTACCAAATCAATTTGGAAAATAGAGAACATGTATTTTTAAGACAAACCATAACTTAAACTTACAAACACCCAAAATTTATTAAAAACGGAATAGATAATAAAAAGTTCATAACGACATAATTCTTTCATTAATACGACATTGTAAATCAAACATTTACGAAAAAACTCAAACAACTTTTACGATGTAAATATTTAAGAATGTCTTAATGGTGCACCTGCTTAAAAATTTATAGCAAAGCTTAAATTAAATGATGTTCAATTGATAAGAAGAAGACAAGTTAAATAATTTAGTCGATAAGAATATACTTTGTTCAAAATAAGATTTGATAAAAACAGATATTATACTAACTATGAAAAATAGATTTAGTTTGTAACTTTGGTTAATCAATTTTTACCAGTATACATTTTTAAACTTTTGTTTTCAGATTAAACGTTGAATAAATAATATGCTGAGAGAATGCAATTTCAAAAAACTGATATATTCTTCGAAAAATCACAAAGAAAGTGTAAAAACAAAGAAAAGGAGAAGAATAGGAAATGCAACAATTTCCCCGTTTTCTCCGAAAAGCGCCACAAGTACCAGTAGCGGCCAGTGTTGGAACTACCGAATCTTTCACATTTCCGCACAAAATCGCTTCCCAATAGTGTCCTGGATAAGGATCTCGCTCGAGCGTTGGTGGGGAAAATCGGTTATCATTTTCCTCGCGCAACCGGCGCACTGCCTTCCATCTCTTTCGCACACACCCACCACCGTTGGAGGGATGCGTCAAAGGATTGTGATTGGTTTATTTACCTTTCAAAAGGCGGTTTTTAAATCATTATTTAAGGCTGTGCGCGCTCGCTATTTACTTTTACCGCGCCGCGTCGGCCAAAGTTTAATTACGTTTCACTCCTCCTCCTTTGTGAACCGGATCAAGGGGGGAGGCAGGGAGGGTGTAAGGATGCACCTCCGGGGTGGGGTGGGTGGAAGACGTCCTTAGTCATCGCTAGCGCACCATGGACGCCCGCTTTCATTGACCGTTGCTCCGAGCCGGAAGCGATCATTCTTGATTCAAACCCACGGTTGTACGGTTCTGCGTCGGGTCCGGTTCCGAACGCGTTGTCCTCGGCCACCCCCCGGTGGGGTCCGACCAGGCCCGGCCCGGTCGATGGACAACGCGTTCGAAACGCACTCCGGTCTGGGGCAGAGCTGGGCGGCAGAAGCGACGAAAGGAGTCATCATCGCTGGCCGACAGGGCGACTACGGGGAACAATCCGGAAACAGGTCGGGGCGGCGGTGCCCGCGGTGTGCCCGAGGGTGCACCCGGGAAAACTGCGCCCCGCCAGCGGTGTATAACGTTCGTGATCTTTGTTCCGCCGGGGGAGGAACGCTTTCCTCCGGCGGAGTGACGGTTTTTGAGAGTACGTTTGCAGAAGAGAATTCAATTTCCTTGCAAACGGCATAAAGAATCAAACTATTTACGAACTTTAGCTATTAAGAACATTCATTATTAAAGTGTTTTATAACTAACTGTTAGTGAAAAGCGAAATCATTGTTCTTGAAACACAAACTGCGTAAGACTTTAATTAGAAAATACTTTTGCGGCCTGTCAACAGTAGGAATAAGTGAAGGGTTTTCAAATTGCACTGTAATCAAAGATTGTTTCGTTCTTAAGTGTCCTATAAATGTTTATCTTGATAAAAAGTACAACGCAGGATAGCTTGATTCGACCTAAATATTGATCTATGAAAAAATGAGTGGATATAAACCTTCATAGTACTGTTTTCTCTGGGGAAAGTGCAAAAAACTACACTATAAATAATGTCTTATAATGAAGTACGTCTCGCTGCATGTTTCTGTTTATTGTTGACATTTCATCTATATTTAGTTGAATCAAAACCCTAGTTTAAATCATAAGAAGTAAGTAAAACTTACGTATAATTCTTTCAACCTTCACAATCAAAGAAAAATAAGCTGCACTGTAATCAAGCTAGATAAACTTAATGCTGTCTTACTTTCGTTTTCGGTTAGGCACGCGCTGAGAATTTACTCCTAAAATGTCATCTTGAATACATTTCTAAAGACGATTTACTCCAAAAAGTAAAAAAAAATAAGGAAAAACAGAGAGTCCACATATTATCCATCCTGAAGAAGGGCGTGAGCGAAACTGCACTGTAATCAAAGATTGTCCCTGTTTTGTGGTTCGGCATCCTTTTCTGCAGGACGCAGAAGCTCACTTGCGAACTTTTAAGGATATTCTACACAAAGCTTAAAGTTTGGTGGATGAACTTTTCCGTGCAAAGCTGCAATGGACAGAGCTTATGTAGGACATGAATGGAACTTTCACGAAACAGATATACTCGTCGCTAGGTTCGAAAATGATTCGACAAATGGAGAATGATTAAAATTTTTTCGTTGTCATTTAAAAAATTATGTATTCAGAATATTTCTAAAAAGAAATCATAAATAAAGAGATCGCTAAACAAAAATTGGATGACATATATATTTATTTGTCGTCCAACAGGTAGACCAAAATAAACATAAAGATAACTTAATTTTACGTAAAGTTAACAAAGTAAAATTACGGATAACGATAACAGGCTTTAAAATTGGTTCTAAGAATTGACATGGACATTGTAAAATCAATAAATTCGGAGTGCTTATTACAACTTGCCATAGTTTGATTAAGATCCGAAACTTCGTATCCGAAAATCTTCGTCCGAAAATCCGTATGGTAATGGTTAGATGCAACTAAGTCTGTATTTCTTAATTGTCGAGACGGTACATAAATATTTAATTTTGACAAAATCATATAGTTAATGTTCGGTGAAATGGTGATCAAGTTAAACGCATAATGTCAGTACAAAAATATGGTTAAAATAAGGCTATTAAAAACAAACTTATTTTATAAAACAGAGCCCTAGAGCTGAAACTTGAGAGAATTTGAGGTAATATGCTTCTGTTTGGCAATCTATTCCGTAACCCGAAATTATTGACTCATCCTGCAGCTGCTCAAATGTTCAATCATACTGTTTTTTTGCTCCGATATTTTCAAGGATTTATTCTCGCTGCTCGCACGAGTGAAATTGACATGTGTGTGCGTTTTTCTTTTAATATCCTCCATCCTTTCGCATAAAACAATCCGTTCGAAGGGAAACCCATCGGCATCGGGTGTCGATTATTGCGTTGATCGCGTCCCATTATTCGAGGGCACGAGTCTTTGGGCACACGCTTGTCGTCGTCCTGCCGGGTAATTATATTCCCCGGCCAGGGGTTTTGTGGACCCTCGGCCGAATCCCAATCGACAGAGTTCCCTGAAGCGTTCGCCGGAGAACCCAAAAACCCACCGTTGCCGTCGCTTAACCCATTTGCGTGCCAGCGAGTTTCCCTTTTCCGCTTCGGGGTCGTGCTTGGAGATGGTCCTACCCACACCAACCGCCACCAGCCCGTTCCGCCTGATTACCTATGCACCCTTCCAATCGATCCACCCTTGGACGGCCCGGAACAGGAGTTCGATCATCGAACGGGAAAACTATTGCCCGAATCGAACACGTAAATAGGAAAACTAAAAACCGTACAGCTTTCCGTACATCTGTTCCTTTAATATCGCACGGCCGACGATAGGAAATTATAAAAAAAAAAACGGTGAGGAAATGGAAAAGGTGTGCACGTACCGAAAAATCGAACACACGCACGCAAGCGCTCGGGGGGGAGAAAAATAATGGATTGATTTTATCCGCGACCACCGCAACAAACTATCGAACACCAAGGCCGGAAAATGCCGTTCGGGGACGAAGCCGGTGGAAAAGGGTCCCGAAATCCGACCGAAGGGTTCAAACGACTTCCGCTGCGCAAACGAGATGCACCAACTTGCATAAACAACAACAAAAAAATAGGGGACAGTAAAAAAACTGCAACTGCAACTGCAGGCCAACGGCGTCGATAGTCTCGCACGAGGGTATTTTCCGATTCATGCGAGGGTTTTTTTTATATATTTCGCTGCATAATTTTTTTCTCCCTTCGGGCACGACTTTTTTGCTTCATGTTTCACCCCTCAAGAATAGACAAAAAATGAAAATCACCCCTCGTGAAGGTAATAGAAAAAAACTGCCACCGCTTCCACTACTAATAAAGATCCTTTCTTGTCTGGTGTACGTGGTTTTCCTCGTGCTCCTGTATGGGTGTCATTTTTTTCTATACGACGCTAAAAAGGACCCTCGAAACAGGAAGAGGATTTACCAACGAAACATGAACGAAAAAAAAACTCCCTCCTGTGTCCTCCTTTACGAAGTAGAAGAAGAGCCTTCGCGTAACCGAAACAACTCCCAAATTCAAACCGGCGCCGAGGAGCTGAAAGCGAGAAATCGCATTTCCCCCTTGCCAATTTTTTTCTTCCACGTGCCCTTTTAAATGCGTTTGTGTGTGTTCTGAGTTGAGTGAGTGATTGGAATCCCTTGGTTTTGGTTGTTTTATTTTTCCTTTCGCTTTTCGATTGAAAATTTTTCCATTTTCCTTCCGGGTTGGAAACATCTTTTCCTTTCCCTTCCTCAGTGCGAAATGAGAAAGCAAGACGTCCGAACGAAATGAAAGCACGAACGAGCAAAACAGGAGAAAAATGTTGCGATGCTTTCATAAATTTCCACGAGCGTCATGTTTTTGGCACGAGCGGGCCCTGTAATGTGATATTAAATTATGGCCTCCATGGAGTTGAACAAACACACATACAGAGGCACCACAGCTGTGGACGCGCACGGACGCGAAGACATTTTTATCCCAAGGACGCTCGGCTTTGTTTGCTTTTCCCCAATCAGCGAGAAACATCGTTTCATATTTTCCATGGATTTTCTTTCAAATAAAAATAACAAAGCAAGGTGAATTGTTCATTTTCTTTGCCAAGCAAACAAACTTAGGCTGCCAGGAATGGCGTTTAAGGATTTTGATTTAAAAAATGGTTAATTATAAAATTGAATTTCCTCACTGGTTGATTGAATTCAATTGATCGGAAACGATTTATTTGATTGATTAATTAAAACTACTTAAGCAGCTCAAGCAGAAAGCGTAATGAATATACATTAAAATCTTCAATTATCTAAACTCACAATCAATTCCACGATCGTGTAATTACGTCCTATTATCGATGAATTAAAAACCCACCAACCCCGATCGGTGGTGTTCCGATTAAGCGGCGAGTGATTCGTAATTATGCACCTTCGACTTCGACACATCGTAGACGGGCGATTTCAAACATTTCCAGGCCTTCCTTGGTGTCTCAAACCACCACTTCCCCTTGGGTCACCAAACCCGAGACAGGAGACAATCACAATCGCAATCGGAAAATCGATCGGAAATGAAGGCGACACGCGACGCAACAAACTGAGGAAAATATGTTTGACCATGTTAGACCTTGTTGTCTCGAGCCATCGGATCGGGAGACACGGGTTGGAAAAACCCTCGACCTGTTTCCCCCGCATGGGATAGTGGGAGCCATACATAGTTGGCCGGCTTTTCCTTGTCGTCCCGTGTAATTTATGGAGCATTATAGGCTGCCGTTATTGGGCTTCCGCACGCCATCGGCTCGGCGCGACGTCCCGCATCGTGGAGACACCGGAGGCGAAATGACACGGCTCGTATGCCGGAATTGTCAAGCCACTTTCCAGCGTGTGTAATTTAAATAACATTTGCCACCGGTGTCTCCCGTCGGCTTCGATCGATCCATCGAGTTTCGTGTGAGTGTGTTTTTTAAAACTGTCATTCAATGGACCAAGGGGGTGCCTTGTGTTGTCTGCTTTGAATTACAATTACACATGGTTCCTTTGCGACTCTTTTGCTTGGTTTATGTTTTAATTTAAAAGAAACTCACAGTTACGTTTATCATTACTTTAGCTCCCCGTTCAAAAAATGTTTCTAACATTATTTGGCAACACTTCTTCCTCTAACGAAGATTTTTTAATCCCTCTTTTTCAAACATCCTCTCCAACATGCCATGTGGTCGTACCAAACCGGCCTTCTTTATTTTCTACCGTCCCATCACAACCTGAATCAACCAAAAGAAAGCCGATACGAAAAAACAAACTCGTCTAAAAATGACACCCCTCACACAAATACATCCAGTGTAAAGCAGAAAAAAATACGCCGAAACTTCACCGAGCGCAAATCATCTCATTTAATGGCAGTTCAGTAAGAGATGTTCACCCACAGCGCTCAAGGATACGCACAGGTTTTTTTCCCCCGCAGGATCCACTCGTGGTTTCGAGGACGTAAGGATACGAGGGTGCGGTGAGATTACGCGCGAAGAAGCACTATTGCTTACCCACAGGATGGCATTTTTTTCTCTCTCAACACGTTTGCGTGTCTGAATTTTACCCCCACGGAAGAAAGGAACTTAGTCATGGTTAGGGAGAATGTTTTTTCCCTCGATTCTTTTCTAAGGAGGGTTCGTTTCCATCCAAAGAAGCACCGAAAAATCTGTAAAAGCCGGGAGTAGTTCAGGTTACGGTGCGTGGAACAGTGATTAACAAGTTTTTATTCCACTCGCAAACTTTACTGGATGAAATCAATACATGATAATAAAATGTCTCAATATTCACGTTCGAAATAATACTATTAAAATATAAAATGAAAGTTGGAAGTGAAAGGGATGCAAATGCATCATAGTTAGTTTAATATTACTTTGCACAACTTGAACATTTGGAAAATCTTTTATAAACCCAAAACAATTTTTTCTTTTATTTCAAGCTTTTTCATATTTACTGACTTTTGTAACCCAATTGGTTTAAAATATCATCATTCCTCACATTCTTCCGCCAAACATTTACTTTTCGATTTAAAAGCATTTTCTGATTAAAGTTTTTATTTTATTTACATTAAAGTCATGATACGTGACTTTCATCAAACATTTTCAAAATAAACCATTGAACGTCTTTGTATACAAAATACAACTTGGTTATATCGAAACTTGTTCGTGATCAAACTTGACTCATTTTGCCGTTTTCTCTAACAAAAAGTATCCAATCATGCAATTTTCAAAATATTTATGTAAAGGTCTCATGATTCCTTAAGTTGGTTTTTTCAACATACATTTAAATTTTTGTCTTTGTTCTAGTATTAAAAAATACAAAAACAGATCAAACTCAATACAGTAAAGCTTGATACCAATTAATGCAACTTAACAGATACCCTCACCTTAAAAAATGTGTTAAACCCTGAAAAAACTAAACGAAAACATTTGAACACTAACAAAAAATTGTGTAAAAATTAAGAAGTAACTACTCCGGCTCATTTCGTTCGAGAGGTTTCACGAATAACGCAGTCCATTGTGGTAAACGATATTCGATCCTTTTGTCATTGACTCACACCCTGAAGTGCATTCTCCCTATTGTGCCGTTTCCCCACTTTCAACGCGAGGAGCAGCTTTCACATGCATAATAAATTCATTTTTAATTAAAATATTGGCATGATGGGCATCGCTGCGCTCCGGAGCCGAAAGCAATCAGCAGAAAATCAGAAAATTTCTTCGTTAGGAACCGCCCTCGCAGTCGACCATCGTCCGTCAAAATGCGAAGAAAGGCGAAGGATCCTCCGAAAGCGAATGTAAGCGGCATTGTAACGACTCGTGTGGCCCCCGATCTGTTTAATGATTTTTGCATGGCACATTCCCTGTTTCGCTCCCCCAAAGCCGGTGGAAGACGAATTGCAA
>KE525086.1:13248-59600 GCA_000441895.2 Anopheles sinensis | reverse complement strand
GGAAAAAAAAGTTTCTGTAAACATTGATCTGAAACACAGAATTAATAAAACTGAAGCTAGTGGTGAGGTAGCAATCGCAAATTTGGATCTTGACCCTAAACAACGTCATCAAATCACAAAACTGTTATCAAGATATTTGAGCCTGTACGTTATAGACAGGAGCATTAAGTATGATTTTTAATTAATTTCATTTATTCTTTCTTGAATTGGAGGTCCGTCCTATGCTTTGTATGGGTTTTCAGAAGGACTCGTTTAATTTTGCGGTTTTTCAAATGAGAAAAGCTATTTTTTTTACTTTTTTTTATCTTCGCGATTTATATGATGACAGCACTTTACTTTTTTGGAGATTTAAGAAAGTCAACCTTTTATACCTTTAAACCATTCACGGCAATTTGAATAGTGTCCAACTCAATCTGAATTAATTTTAAATACTCAACAACCGGCAGTTATGCTTGTAAAATATCGTTCACCACTGTAGGCTTCTCGTTAGAATTTTATATTCATCCCTAAAGCCACGAGGTAAAACGGCATCAACTCATGGCCAATATTGGTTGCATGGCGATCCACTCCGACGAACATCCGATGCCGTTGGTGCAGCTCGTATCTGCGTGTTCGAGAGTGTATTTAACAAATCACTTATCACCTTCTTTGGGTTGAGCTTACCTTCCACGCTCATCCAGCGCCCTCCAACCCTACCCGAACCTTCATCACGCACAGATTGATGGTAAATTTAACGTGAAATTAGTAAATTATCGACTTTGGAGCTTTTCAGCCTGTTTTCTCTCCCCCCTCAACAGAGGGTCCGCAGGTGAAGATGACCAACAAGATTACTCCGTGCGTTGGTTGGGTTAAGCCAACAGTCTCTTCCTTTCCCCCCTGGGAGCTTCATGTTTCAGGATCCCAAGTTTCGAGGCTCATCGATCGGTCCGAAGGTTTCTCCAACTCCATGTACGAACGTCGCCCAAAGCGTCACGGGATGTTTTCGCGTTCCACCCGATAAGAGGAAAGACAAATTAGTGCGGACGTGCCTGTTTGTCGCCTTCCCTCACCGACCTGATCAAACCCCTTCCTACCAACTGTAGAAAAGCTGGCAAAGAGATGGCGATCGAGCGGGACGGATGTTCGAGAAAACATAAATAACAAATTCGATAATCTTGTACCGAAGTGTTAAGTTATTTGACTTTTCCATTTGTACCTCATTTCGGGGCTCGTTTCTCGTTTTGGAATTTCGTTTCGCTTTTTTTTTTTGTTGACTCGAACGCTCTACCGATGGGTGTCTTCGATGGATGCACTTTGTTGCGGCAATAAACAGTTAAAACTGCAGCTGCATCGCTTGTCTTGAGGTGATGGCAGCGCTGGAAACATGTGTGCTTAACATTCCAACAACTCGACACTCCCAAAGTGGGCAGCTTTGGAGACATCACATTGAAACGACCATTGGGAAGTGGTTGATCGGAAGAGTATCAAATCGATGCCACGACGGGTAAAATCTTTGCAGGAATTCATATATGGACAAGCCTGGCTAATTAAAAGTGATTAGTATGCACCCGGTGTGTCATCGTGTGCTTCTCAAATTTCCTGGCAAATAACTCAAACGTTACGTCATGGGGGAGGAAATCTTGTTCAACTTTGTTGTTTTTATAACAGTTAAAATGGTGACATTAATTTACAATCTTTTTATTTATTAAAAACCCATTTTTTAATTCAGTTTTTCTTCTCTGTTTTAAAGTATTTGATAACCTTTTTATTATTTACAATGGCCAATTTATGTCACTTTTGACGATAATAATTTAGGATCACAATTTCGAAATCTTACCTTCCTTAAATGACTCGTTCGCTAAATTGAAGATGACAAAATTATTACCCAAAGTTGTCTCGTATAAATCAATGCAGGCATTGGCCCGCGATAACCATCATTTCTTCCCGAACCGATTCTTGTTTTACCCAAACACAACCGGACGGTATCAATATTATTACTTTTCCCCCTAGCATGAAAATCACTCTGTCAACGAGGGCCTTCGAAAACTGATTCCTCAAAGCTCGAACGCGACCGGGTTCGGTTATTGAAAAGACATTGCGGGTTGGCGGCTGCGGAACGAATTCCTGAAGTGTGAGATGCTACCTTTCGTTCGTCGAACCGAAAGCACTCGGGCACCCCGAAACCGGACATTATTTATCATTAAAATTATCACCCAAATGATGGTGACACGCCGGCCCCAGAAGTGAACCTTGAGACGGGCTTATAATCATAATTTTACCCAAATTTTTAATAATGGTTTTCTTTCGCTCGCCCGTTCATTTCCCCGCACGTTTCGTTTCCACGGTTTGGGGGAAGGTTTTTCAGGGAAAAAAAATAAAATATAATATTAACTTTAAGCCTCCCGATTCTGACGCTGGTTCTTGTTTTGGATTTTTTTTTTTTTGTTCCCCTCTTTTTCCTCTTGGTGGTCCTGCTCACGGTGGTCAAAACCGCCTGCTGCTAGCCTCCACACCCTTTTAACCACCGGAACCACCCGGTGAAGGTGATGCTTATTATTATTATTTTGATCGTTTCTCGTATATTTTTATGTTTCTGCCCACACCTCGGCCCCGAAATCCGGCGTTTCTTGGCTTCTTTCTTTGCTGCCCACCTTCGGCACAGCATCCTCTTGGTAGAACACACACACACACACAAGTGGACGGTATCACCGCAACGGAACACATATAAATCGAACATGGCTCAGCATCTGAGCCCGTTGGCCACACTTTGTTTCGTGTTTTATTATCCTTTCGTGCCGCTGGCACTCGTCTCGGCCTCACACATTCCCTTCACCCCCAACGTGGTGCTCTGATTTAACTCCTCTCCGAAAGCCAACCGCGGAGGTGCGAAGGAAAGAGGAAAAATAAGCCACTTTGTTTCGGGTATCGCGTTCCCATTATCTACACCTCCGAATGTGTCCTGCTGGCAGCACTGGTCGCCTGCTACCACCCATCGATTCCAGCCCGGCCAGGCCCAGCGGAACGCATCCCGAACAACTGTCATGGTTTATTTTTATTCCAATTCATTCAAAAGTTGAAAAATTTACTGTATTGTTATTTCGACCGAACGGGTTTTCCAACACCTCGGCGATGTCGTGTTGGCTGCTGCTTCCGCCGCTTCTGCTGTTTGGGATTAGAGGAATGAGGAGAGGAAGGGGATGGGAGGTGGATGTGTAGAGTGGGCCGGGTCTTGGATGGTTTCTTCTCACGTCCGACGCAACGCGACCGAAGCTGGAAAAGATCGAAACAATGACAGAACGAGGCGCGACAGTAGTTGCCAACAGTGTTGTGCGTATCAAAAGGTGTTTTAAATCGTTTTATGTTTAAACAAATGTTTTTTCATAGGTAATCTAATACAAATATAAAAATAATAACTATCATAGCTACATTCCAACGTATTATATTGTAGGTTTTGCAATTCTGTCTAAGGTGTGAAAATTTTAAATTTTAATCAACAGCAATCATTAGGTATTTGTTCAGTAGAAATTTAAATTTTACTTTTTTATTCCTACGGTCGTTAGAAAAATAAAAACACTTATAAATAGAGCATAGTTGTTAAATTATTAATTCGTGCTCAGAGTTTTCCACCGTTTCTCAATAAATCTGAGACAAAAAATTTATTCTATCCTATCTCATAATTCCTATCTCCTTCTCTTAATTTTAAAATAAAACGTTTTGTCCAAAAATATAACAGTTTAAAATCGTCTTTACCTTAGCGAAGAAGGTTCTCTAATTTGCAAATAAGCTACCCTTTTTACTGTCGATACACACTGTAGCTCCAATCCGAGGCAAAACACGGCGTTAAAGCGCAACGGTGGAGTAAAACAAATTCTCCGTCCTTCCTTTTAACCGGAGCCCCCCCGAAGGTGTTTGAAATTAGAATTGTAAAAGAACACATAAAAACATCAAATCCCGGAGTCACCATTCGCTCGTGGCGATGTTGCCGAGTAGGAGCGGGTAAGAGACGCCACAAGACAAGATCCCGGTACGGCGACACAAGACGAAAGTAGAAGCTTGCATGCCGAATGACGACGACGACTCAGGCTTTGGGCGATCGATGGATCCAAGCTTGGAGCTTGGAGAGAAAAGTGGAAAAATAAACCGGCTCCAAGGGCTGGAACAGGAACGATACTGATAATGGACGGACCACGCCACACCTCGCGGATTCCTTAAAACCTTGGAATGGAACAGAACCGAAAACATACACATGCACACAAGCACTTAATCATGGTTCGCTTGTCATGGTGTGTCGAACGGGCCAAACATAATTGATGATGCCAATATATCCAGCTGGTGGACACGATCAAGACACGATCGCTCGGAGCGTTCACCGGAATGCTTGTCCTACATCTTATAGGTTTCTTCTGACGAGGTTCGAAACCTCGAAAGGCGCTTTCGCACCGTTCCGCATTCGCTTTTGTGTACGACGGTGTGCTTTCCTGGAGGATGGGTGGGTGGAAAACGGCCGATGGGAGGGAAGAGTGTCTCGGTATGCTTTATGATCGCGCCCGACCGAATGTCGCATCGGGAGCGGCGCGTGATTAGAATGGCCAAAATCCGCGGGTTTGCTTCGAGGCGACGTCCACGTTTCATCGACCCCGCGATTTGGCGATCGCGAAACATACCGAAGAAGACGAAGAAGAAACACCGAGTCGAAAACCCACAAAGCACGAACGGACTGTGGCGAATATTTCTACCGTGATTTTATTTTCACCTCCATCTCCTTCGGGGAGGGGAGGCTTTTTCGATCACAAAAACACCCTCTACTGCTTGGCCGAGGGTTGGCAACGGTATCGTTTAATTTTATCAAAAGAGAGATCAACAGACGGCAAGAGAGATCGGCAGACTAAAAGAAGGGGGAACTAAAAAACCCAAACCGGAGACGAAATTCGTCGATCATAAATGGACAGTGATTTATTTTCGATGATGATTATGAAAATGATCTCCGATGATCATGACAGCCGTTGGTGGAACGTTCGGGTGTGGAGTAGAAAAAGCAACATCGCATCGAATGAAGAGTTGGACCAACCGAACGTAACGCAATTGAGGGTCCTAAACGAATCGGTCCTCCAAATGGAAGTTACGGTAAAAAGTAGGTCCAATACAGTGACTTTCAAACTTTTCTTATCTCGTTCTGCGCTTGAATCAATCCGTCAATTATTTTTATATCACAACTTTGAAATTGCAAAAACTAGATCGTTAGATTGGGAGTAATTTATAATTTTCTGTCCATTATTACATTTAAACTTTAGCCCGAGATAATGCTTAACAGCATGAAGCAATGTTCTGAGAATTAGAGATAGAGAAAATTGGTTGTTGTATATTGGATCTAACAAAACGGCAACATCCGTCATACAATAATTTATAAATAAATTTAAATGCTTATACAACACCCTTATTTTTGGTTAATAATATACTTTCAAATACGATTATTGTTATTTCAATTTCGGTAAGTTTGTTTTCATTTGCTTTTTTATTGTTTCACATTGTTTTTATTTTGTGATTATAATCCGTTGTTTTCCGATTTTTACATGCTTTATCGTTTGTTCATACCATGTATTACATTGTTTATTTCCTTACTTTTTTCATTCAGTAAGCATGATTTATATTTGTTGTTATAGCCCCCCCTAATTTTATCGCATTTATTTTTGGATGTGTTATTTGTTGCTATTTGATTGTTGTTATCTTAAGAATCATATGTTTTATTATTTATTTAATCCCTTTATTGCGTTTTAGCGCTCTTTTAAACTCCGAATATTTCTTATCCTTCATTGTATTTTTTAACACTTTTTATCATCATTAATATTTCATTTGAAAAGATTGTCATATATTGAAACACACTGATTTAATTCAAATTAACTTTTCACCTAACATTAAATACCCCAAATTGATCGAGTGTACCAACAGTCACTCACTGTGCTTCGGTGGATGATAAAAATAAAATAATTGTCCCTCGATCTGCTCGAGCGGATCTCGTAGGCGCACGATGGGTGGGAATCGAAAAGAAATCCCGTGGCCAGCGGGGCCGGAGACGAGTGGGCTGCGGCGAAACAAATTCAAATTTACAATGAGTTTCATCTTTTGAATAGAACATACATTTTATGTTATTCTTTTTCGAGCACCACGTTGTTCGACCCCGGGCAGGTTCGGTTTGCGGTCGATTCGGATTCGGTTGGTTCGTTACGGAATTCATCATCGATTTGTTTTCGTTGCGCTGCAGGCCCCTGAGGTTCCACCCCGCCCTGCCAGGTCCCCCCTCCCCACGGCAACAACAACGGTTGGTGTTATTGAACCGAACGCTTTTTTGGGACACGGTTTTAAGCGTGGGTACGAAGCTGGAGCGAGAACGACAGGGAGCGAGAGAAAGAGAGAGAAACAGGGCGCAGGAAAACGGTCGGCGGTAAAAGAGGTCACCCAAAGTGATGTTGGACTTCCCAGCGCCGTCCCCGGGTCCCATCTCCGATGCATTATTGTGGCAATGCATTATGCAACGACGCACCGCACAATAATGACATTTGTGACGGGTTTTCGGATCGGGTTTGGCTATTCATGTGTCACGTTGCCCTTGGCCGGAAGAGGGTGTGGTGAGGGTGCAGGTCCCATCCCCGGTGGGTCTCTTCCATCGCAATCATCATTTTATCATACATACATGTACCTCCGCCATTTTTTCCTTTCGTCGTCTTTTAACTGTCCTCCAATCCATTCCATCAGATGCAATTATTCATGATGATTGTGAATTAAAATAACGATGAGCAACCGTCGCGTTTCGCATGGACGGCATTGGATAAAGCTTTTGTCATTGGAAATATTGTTCAACCTTCCACGAAACGTTTTATTATCATTTGTGGATAAAGTATTGTAGGACACTATAAAATGTTACTCTTTTGGTTTTGTTTCTTTTTTCGTCCTCTTTTGGAAAATAACATATATTCTTCTAAACTATAATCACGAAAACAAAATCAATTAATTTCTATAATCTGAAATTCATACGATAATATAGGGTAGAACAGAGGAATAGGATTTTATTAAAAGTTATTATAAAAAAAACTACAAACATATTATGTTGGTGTTATTTTTAACGTTTATTACAATTTACTAAATTTTGTGTTATTGTTATTCTATTTTAAAATATTTTACTGGATATTTTAAAATAGAATAACATAAAATGTCTCTCATTTAAAACACTGTTCGACCCTGAAATATTATTCCACTCTTCCGAGCGTGTTTACAGAAATGTTATCGATGGCGTGTAAATCGCCGATGAGAATATTATATCATAAATAAAATCAAAATGTAAGTGTGTTAATAAATCACAATAGTTGTGAATTTTAATGATTTTAAGAACAAAATAAAATATTAGTAATTTGTCTTCGGTTTGAATTAAAATGTAACATTTGACCGTTTTCGCGCGCAGAAAAAATAACTCGAACCGCTCCATACCCACACTAATTAGTAAATTACAACTCAACACGTCACGTCTCAATCTGCCGGGTGCAAGAAAAGGCGAGAAAACACGAAAAACAAAGCCTGCGCACGCGCACCCACGGCCGGAAAGGAAAATCATTCACTTTTGCACTCCTTGCCGGTCCTTCGTGTCCGGATGTGCCCGGAATTAATTCCCTCCCGGTGGTAAAGGTGAGAGAAAGGAGGCGGCATGTTTTAATTACTCGTGACTTCGATGCGTGCACGAGCGGGCAACCGGCCGGGAGATCGGCCGATCCCGACGACGCGTCAGCGCTAATTAAATCACATTTCGCCTGCCGCCAAGACGCCCGGTGACGACAGTTGACACCAGAAGGCTACCGTTCCTCCCATCATGGGTCAGCCCATCCCCGTGGCCCTGGTTTGTTTCGTTCCTTTTTTTCCTCAAGCTGTCGGCTTGTTATATTCCGTGAACGAGGAAAGGTCAGCCGTTCGTTGTGTTCGAGGTGGATCCTTTTAGGAAACGTCTTCGCTTGCGATGGCATCGCAAGTACCTTTCGTGCGGCGATCGGTTTTCAGTTCTCTTCCTCTTTGCCCGCACCTCCGGTCCGAAAACGGGGAGTGGAAGGAAAACGAAAACGGTCACTTTGAAGATACGCATCTTTCCGCCGACCGTTTGTTTTGTGAAAGATGTGAAAACCGTCTGCGCGAAGGGCACGGGAGATGATCTTGTTCCGAGGTTATTCCTTGCTTTCGTTTCTTTCCCTTTTTCTTTTTCCTCTCCCCTTTGGCCGGCAAAACGTAAACGGACGTGTGATATTTCTTTCCAGCCCCATTCATGGCACGTTCTGTACGAAGGGCACGATCCTTGGCAAGAGTTTCCTTTACCATCTTCCTTATTGTTGGTTTCCCCCTTTGAACTTTTTTTTGTGCCCCCGACCAAGTGCCACCCTTTCTTGGCGACTTTTAAGTCGGTTCATCTTTCTTCGTCTCCTCTTCTTGTTTGCCTCGGTTTTTGCCGATTCCAAATGCTGATCGAGCCGATAAGCTGCGACCGGGCCACAACCATTTTGTGTCCATTGTTGTGGTTGTTTATTAATATTTTTTTCCGTTTCTTTCAGATGCTTGGTGAACTGCGAAGATCGAGCGACAAAAAGCTGCGAAAAGATCGCGAACCACGCCAAAAGGCGCAAAAGATTGTGACTTTGCGGATAAGGCGTGCTTAACACGAATGAGAACTTTGGCACCGTCTTTTTGGTTCTGGCTGGAGGGAGAAGTGGGGGAAAAATGTGCCTCATGACACTTACGCATTTTTAATACAATTGAAGAGGTATACATTGCAAGTTTAAAGTTGTATTTATAAACCAATAATACTCTAAAATTGGTAAAAAATAGGAATAAATCAACTTGTTTTATGTTTTACTTAAGCAAGAATAAAAAGAAAGTAATAATTGTAAGTTAGTAACAAAATGATATTAAATATTAGACATAAATTTCTCATTTCTTTCAGACACAATAAAATTTTTCTTCAAACACATTTTTACATCTGACACCTTTTATTCTGTACTGTATTTATTAATTCAATCTGTTGTATCCAACATGATTTGAACTAAATTGCAAAACGACACACTGTGCTCTTTTCAGGCAAGAATTGCTCGTTATCCTGGACATAAAAGAAACCGTGATCGGTAGGCCCTTAACATAAATTTGCAACAAAGAATGAACCTCCGGCCGGTAGCCGGACTTCGGACTTCCTTTTCCCGAGCGCCGAACAAAAACAGTAAGATATCCTGCACATGATGCCGAAAAAAAACAACTACCGAACGGATGTTGGGAGGGAGAAAAATTCAGCTTGGAAAAAAATTATTACTGTCCACCGTTCGAGCAAGAATGACGGTTCGGCGGGTTAGGGAAGAATTTTAAATTCAACCAGCATCGAACAGGTACCGAGAAGAAGCTGGTTCTGGTTGAATGTATCTTCCAAATCTTCGCAGGAGGATTCGCGGGGATGAGACTCGCGGATAAACACGCCAAAAACGCCGGCAAAAAAGTTTCTCTTCTCCATAATCGTGCTGTCCGACCGCCACATTCCTTACCATTTTTATCCGAGCCCTTTTCGGGCATTGTGTGTCAGACGGCTCGAAGGGAAGGGCGAAAGAAAGACTTCTTGGGGGGGGGGGAAATCCGGCCCCGGCAAACTCTAATATCAAAAGCATAATAACCTGACCGTGGCCTTGCGCCGTCGCCGTCGAAAAGGGATTATGGGCTTTCGCGGAGAAGTCATCGCCGGAATCGCCTATTGTTCGCCTGGCGGTAAAAGAAAATGGTATGCGAATGTCGACAAACACAAACGTGCCCGAAACGTCTTCGCTGACCTAATGCAAACCACCCCTTGGAAGGGGAGGGAGGAGAGGGAACGGCCGGTTGGTCAGGACATGGGGAGGGAGGGAAGATTTAATTATAATCGAAGCAGAAAAAGGTTTCAAAGTAACATTCTTTTCTATATCATTAAATCAATTTGAAGGCAATTTTCGGCCATGATCGGTTGGTTTGGTTTCGGAAATGGGGGGAGGGAGGATGTGGGCAACCGAAGGGGGGAAATCGGATCCTTTTGTCGCACCGGGGAGAAGGAAAGTCTGGGTTGCATGTGCTTTCGGTGTTTTATCCACCCATCCCGACACACAAATTTGGATCCTGTTCGAAAGCGGAGTTTCAAAAAGGCATGTTGGTTATTTGGTCGTGTTGGTGTGCGTGTGTTACTCCTTGCATCGAATTCGGGCGAAGGATTAGGGGATCCACGCTCCGTGGATCCGGACAAGGGAACGGGATAAAAGGAAGCGATTAAAAAACAGGGAAAAGGAACCCCTAAACATCACGATCGCCCGAAAACAAAATACCAACGGCCAGCGCGCGAAAGGGTTTACGAAACCGACGTCCTGGAGGAGGGAGGAAAAACCGGGTGTCCGACGGGAAGATAATCGCAGGTGTAATTACACTTCGTCGCTGGCCGTTGGTATATTTTCCGGCCGCTTTCCTTCGCACACTTTCCGTCTGCCGCCCGGTTGTGTTCGCGCACGATCGTTTGATTGCCGTGAAGATTTGATTTTCGGCTGGTGCCTTTTGCCAGGGTTTTATGATATCGTGCCGGGCAGCGTTGGGCTCTAGCCCAATCGGGGAAAGGGCTGGGGTTTTTTTTTTTTGGGGGGAACACAAGCGCGAGAAGGCGAAAAGGGTGTTTTGCGGCATGCCGTGTAGTTCGGGATAATTGTACGATCTAACGCGAGCTCTGTAATAAGGGGAAATGATTGTGGAAAATTGTGGGCCACTTTTTGATTTCATGACGCACGCGTTTTGCTCCCGCTGGAGTTTTCTTACTCGCATGGCAATCGAATGGTGTGTAGCCGCTTTGTCGAAATTTGATTTTAATTGTCGAATAAAGTTCGGACGGAACGGGTTCCGACTCCGAATTGTGTACCTTGACGATGGGTAACCCTTAGGAAAGCATTACAATTTAATCTTCTTATCACTTCTGTAGCACAGAAAGGTTGATTTTATTTCAGATAATTTGTTGTGAATCAAAAATAACACAAACACAAGCGAAAAAAAGGATAATGTAGCACTTTTTCTTTTGATTTGATTTTAAGTTTTTGATGTTCCTTTCGGGAGAATATTTTGCTGCGCTTTTTTCAGTGAAATATAAACCAAATTAAAAGATCAATAAACCAAGTTGAAATTGATGATAAAAAATTTTTCCACATAATTTCATTACGATGAAGCGAAAAAAATTAAGGCAGAAAAAGATACTTTAAATTCTACATTACCTTTTTTCACGAGCACTACGTAGAAAACACGTCAAGTCATCATGCTATTATAGAAGCTAACACAAATATTTTATTTACGTTATTCAGAGGATAAATTTATTTTTTTACCATTTGAACCCATCCGTTGTTTGTTGTTTAGAAATTATAATATGAAAAAATACAGCATGAAAAAATAACATAAACATTAATGTAGAATTCTGTCCACTCTTAAGACCAACTGTGCAGCTTTAAACCAATCATGAAGTTCCGTAATAACCGCGTCGTGCATCGAATGGAAAGCAAATGCGAATTCGATCCGCAACGCTTGAAGCTATATCTGTGCTCCACAAAGCTAAGGCATATTGCAGAAGAACCATGCTGATACTTCGTTACAGGCAAAAAAAAACTAAGACAACAAAGGACGAATGCTCCAGGAAAAATCGCCCCAATGAGGAAGGAACGTTCGGGCGGAAAAATAAAACCATCTTTCACGTGCGTCTTGACGAACCGGAGCGCGATCGGTTTTGTGCGGCACCTTTCGAGAACGACTTCGACTCACGACTGACCGCAGAGGGTTGCGAAAAAGGGGCCCCCATATCTCCCTCCCTCCCCCTCCTTCTAAGGTGCCCTGTGTCGGTGGCAGAAATTCCGTTTTTGCATAAATCATAAAACACCATTAAAAATCTCGCGGCATTCTTTATGATGCAGTTTCTTCGTGCACGTACGTGTGCAGATTGAGTTGACGGTACCGTGGAGGGTTTCCACGGAGGAGGGGCCGGGGGGGTCTGGGGGTGAGGTTAAGCATCACTTGTGCTCCCTTTTGTTCGGTCCAATCCACCAAAGACCGTGCGGACGGCGGGCAAACGATCGTAAAATTAAGAGGCTCATCGAGAACGGAATGAACCCCGGAGGCTTATTCCTTGTAACGAAACCTTCCATTCGGTGACTGATGGGCTGCCGGGGGGAGGGAGGGAGGGAGAGAAGAAAAGGACTTTTATGGCGAACCGAGGCGAGAGGGCGAAAGGGGGGTACCGTATCGAGACACAATCGACATCGGCGTCCTCGTCATCCCGTCCGTCCGTTCGTTTCTTGCGTCGCCACAGTTTGGGATAATTGTAATGATGTTCCTTATACAGTTCGCGGTCTTTCTCTTGCTTCTTGAGGTTTTTTCGTTTCGTTTTTTCCACTTTTTTTTGTTCGAGCTTCTTGTTCTTTAATTCGAAGAAAATCCTCAATCCCCCCAAATGACCGATTCCGGACATTCGCGGGACGCTTTGGTTCGGATCCAAGGGGGAGGAAGGGGGATCACTTTCAGGTAGACAAGAAAATCACATACACACTCACATAACATACGACAGGAAGAGAGTATGATTATTTTCTCATTCTTCCCTTTCGTCAGCTTCAAACATCAAACTGTTTCATTTGAATTGAATTCATTTTTTCGATTTCACAGGATTCGATTTAAAATCGCGAAAACGTTTTGATCCCTGCATTCTATCCTGCCATTGAACAAGAAAAACAAAGAAAATTATAGGGGAGCAAGGGAAAAGGGAAAAGGTGAAAAATCGGATAATCGAATCGATTGTTTGTTACATTCCGAAGAGGAGAAAAGACATGAAAACAAAAGCGACTCGGAAAACATCCTCGCACGGAGTCCTTGTTGTGAAAATGGAAAGCGGAAGTGATGAAGGTAAAATTTTGCCATAATAAGCAAAAGGGACAAAAAGACGCCCCACGGAAAGGAACGCGCAATGGATATTCACGAAAGCGTAGAGAGTAGAAAAATTATAATGGAGGAAGGAACAGGAACAGATAAAAGATATGATGTAAAAAATACAATCCAGGATGGAATAATTTATTTTAATTCGATATGCACAAAAACATTCGTGTTCGGTTGTGTACCTCTCTTCTCTTATTGCTACTTTTTCCTTATTTTTATTACCATCTTCATTCACCCGTCATCGATCTCCCCCACACACGATTCCATTCTACCTTTTTTTGCTCATTCTTCCTCGTTTTTATTCGTTTAGTATTGGACTTCACCCTCCACCATCGCGGTTGGAGTTCGTTAAACCAATATCCCTTGCGCACATCGGACAATTGTTCCAATCTCGCGCTTGTGTTTCAAGGTGTTGAAGATGAAGTTGGAACCTTCGGGGTGATTTGAAGGATGTTGAATAAATTCAGCCCGACACAACGCACTCATGAATCATGCGAACAGATGGACATGACACCGCATCATGTCTTGGAGGTGAAAAATAAAAACCACACGGTGGTAAAATGCAAACAGCGATGCATAGCAACCATAAAATGTCTGCACGGGGTAACACACTTTGGCCAGGTGTTGGTAGAAGCTGTAACTGCATACATCCAGAAGGTTGCGCTCGATTTTATGACTATTTTGCATAAAAGGAAAAGGTAAAACTTATTGCAGTGAATTTTGCACCAGAATCATTTACGATTTGGCAGCAGTTTGTTATTTCTGTTCGCAAATTGATTTTACTTCTTTTTTAACACTTTCTTTGTTCATTAAAATGTTAATGACTGTATTTTTTACCAAGCTCATCCCGAGTATTTCCTTGTTTTACATACGTCCATTCTTTTTCTCGCATATGTCTTACTTTTCTACATTACAATTTTGGGTAAACATGTGAAATGTCTATTTTGCTATTATTAAACAGATCTTCCATGAGATAAAGTGCTATTTAGACCGTTTTTTTCCATAATTACAACTGAATTGAGCTACATTTGTGCAGTCTGTTGAGTTTCTTTTTACTTTTCAATATACTTTCCTCACCCGGCGCAAGCCTTTTAATCTTCAAACATAGTTTTATGATAAAAAATAAAATTTAATTAATTAAAAGGGCATACAACCAAATTATTGCTTTAAACTCAATTAGCACTTTCTATTCTTCTCATTTAAAAAGTCTACAGGTATTTTTATAGGCTTTGAAATATTAACATTTCCCTGTTATTTGAGTCTTTTTTCGTAAGATTCTCCTGTGTTCTAAAAAGTATTTAAAAAATCGTATGTCATTATTAAGTTTATGAGACACCTTCTGATCAATTTTCACAGGATCTTTTTTGTAGCTAGCTGTAGCTTTCTAAGCCATTCATCATCCTCAAACAAAAGCAACTAAAGCATTTTTCATGATTCAGGTCATCATTCAGTCCGTGAAGAACATGAAAAATTCCTCCGAAAAAATATTCTCCTCCTTTGGACGCTTCAAGGTTCTTTTGTTGATCTTTCAATTCGTCGAAATTTAAATTTCTTGGAGACTTAATTTCGGCAGAAGATTCATCGCAGGAAGGAAAAAACAACCAGTGACGAGCGTACGGCAGCTTCCTGGTTCCCACCCACCCTTCGCCGCCTTCCCGCGACCCGCTCAACACCTCAGCACCGGGGTGTGGAAGTGTCTGCGCTTGGGCGTCTCCTGCGGACCACCTCCGGGCGTGGAACTTATCTCATTCGCGGCTGCATGTCTCACATCCGTCTCGTTAATGAACGATCGTTTGCTCCTTGCGCTCGGCTCGGGGTAGCTTTTTGTTACTTGATTCCCTTTGCTTCCACCTCTGTTCGGCCGGACGGGGAGGATGGACGATGCTTATGTTGCGTGTCATCATCGACACATCCTCGAGACGGACGCCTACTGGAATGCGGTCTACACTGAAAAATCAAGGAGGAATCAAAAAACACTAACACACACACACACAAACACGGTTTAGGCACAAAGGGAAAGGGGAACCTGGGTGGATGATAATGAGGCATCGCGGGTGGTTTGGGAAGTTGATGTCTGATTGCATCGTGGCGTGCGCGAGGATTGATGCATCCCGGGGTCCGCGACATTGTTGTGTGGAAGCGAAGCGTCTACCACTCGGACAAAAACAGCATAATGACGCAGCAGCGATCCATTCCTCTTCCAGGAATATTGAAATGATGTTTGATTGGGGCCACCATTATTCATCGTTAGGTTTTTGGGAAGTTCGGGATGTTTTTTGCATTTGTAAATGTATTCGCATCGACTCATCCCTTTCAGTTTGAAACCATGGATATTTCCTCGAAAAAAAGTGTTTTACATGTTGTTTGTTGTTGCAAACTGTCTTTGAATTTATTTTTTATTCTTTAGATAAGTAACACGAAGCATTTTCAGAGTAAAGTCGATACAGATAAAATGTTAATAATCGTAATCAAGGAAATTTTAAATTTTAAGTGAGATTTAAGAAGTTGTGTTAAAAATTGTAAATTATTTTAAAAAGCAGCATTATTCAAAGTTCTGATTAAATATATTTAGACTTTTTTACTGATCACTGATTTCATATTAAACAACTATTTCAATACTATTAATCTGTTTCTTGCACTGGAATTTATTCCATATTCAACCATATTCCGCAATTTAAATGAAAAGGTTTTTCTCAGTAATTCAATAGTTTTCCAACCACTTTCCTACAACTACCGCTTCTAAACAGAGGAAATTGAGCGTACGGTTTTTATGGTCACTTGGATTAAATTTTGCGTGAAGCTCCTCCCAGTTTGAGTGCATTTTGCGCGTTTTCTCTTCTCATACTGCAATTGCACCAAATTGGTGCATTTCCATCCCTTTCCTGCAGGTTGTGCGCTATTTCATTCACTCCTTTGTATCACTTTGTTCCGCCAGCTTTCACAGCGCGAGTTTCTATCCGCGAATTGGAGCATCCTCCCTTATCTGGCGTTACGCAACACATAAAATCACGGGGTCTCTCTTACCGAGTGGTTGTGTTAGTGGATCACTGTTTCTCTTGAATTTTTTTCTTCATAACAACTGCACAAATACATCATCTCGATAGAACCGCAGCACAATTACTGAACACACAATAGGTTCCTGCAATTTTCGATCGATTCATAATTTAACCACACACGAAAAACTAGGGTCTTAAACGAACATCACCACTTCCATCACTCAACCATCCATCACTGCCATCACGTAATCCGAAATTTCCAAGCTCGTCCAAGAACCACAGAAAGAATGTTACGGAAAAAACCAAAGCTAACATTAAGCACTTCCGGAGCTGCCTTTTATTTCCCTTTCCTGGCACCAAAAACCCCGACCTCACATCGGAAATGACGTCGCTAATCCTCGCACACCTTTTGGGAAGTTCTTTATTTTCACGCCCGGCTGTACACATTTCCCACCCGAAAGTTACACTCGATCGATTGACGCGATGAAACGGAACACTTTACGTGCACGGTTTTAGCTTTCCACTACCTTTTTTCGTTCCTTTTCCGGTGGGAAGGGCTAGAACATGGAGGAAAAATCATCAACCGACACTAATTCACAATTAATTATGCTTCCGCACGGCGAAGACTCCAGTTGAGGTGAGTTGTTTTGGGAGTATTTTCAGTTTTGTGGATCAAATCTGATATTGCGCTCGAACCCAGTCGTGTCTGCGTGTGTTCAACCTTACATACTTACATGCAACCATTTTTGAAGAGAGGTTGATCGAAGCAAAGCGGACGCTGTTGAATTGTCCACACCTAGTCCGGTCTTCTCCAGGGCCTTTCCAGATCCATCTTCAGATCCAAGTCGCTTCGACGGAGTTTCTTCGTCCCGAAGTGGAATGCAAACTCGTCGAACAATAGCTTAATTATAGTAATTTATAATAATTTTTCCTTCCTCCGCCGCATTGCCATCGCCACCACCACCAAAACACCCCCTTCCAACCCCTCGGGCGGTAGAATTACGCGACTTCAGCAGCAACGAAGGAAGGAAAGAAAGAGAACGAAAGAAAGATAGCATAAAAGAGTGAGAGAGTCAAGAAGGGGGTCGATCATTCGGTTCGGGGATGCTGACGGGTGGCCACACCCGGATCCCCCACCCTCCCATCACCACCCTCCCCAAGCCCGAAAGGTATTTAAATTTGTTTGATTGGTGTAATCATAACCCCTCACGAGGAAATCAAATTCTCTTTTGTGATCTGAGGGTATTCAAAAACTTTTGTTATTTTGTTGGATTTCATCTTGTTTTGGATTCTCTTGAACAAGCGTTTTGTTGGCTGCTGGCCGCGATACACGTGAGTGTATGCGTGTCGACGATGGGCGCACGACAAGCCGGGAGCCGTGTCATCCCGGGATGCAAACCGCGCCGGGGCGCCGGATGTGGAATATGGAGCTGGCCACCTTAGGAGTCCGAGGGCAAGAGCAGGGTAGCACGCGGGAGGGGTCGTGAGAAGCGTAGGAGGAGGGTGGGAGTGAAGGAGGAGTGAGGCCGAATGTCCGAAACGGCGAAGGGGAGACTTCCTCGAAGAGGAGGTGTACGTAGAGTTTACGGGATGTTGACGAATGAGACTCCCGGTTTTTTGGGTGAACTGGAACGAGGAAGTGAGGGAAAGAGGTGGGGGCGAAGATGGGGAGACGGAATGTACGAAGGTTGTGGAGGGAAGTGGAAGAAACCCGGTGGGGACGGAGGACGGTGCGCTTGATCCTGTACGAAAAGGGAACCGGAAGGGAACCGTTGACGTCTCACACTCCTGCGATGCTCATCCTGGCGCACGCGTGGATCCGAAGGACGCACACGAACAGCTGCACACACACATACAGGAGAGCCTTCCAACACACACACGCACAGCACAGGCCACAGGGCCGCCACAAAGGCCGCCGGGAATGCTGGGAACTCTCAACTGCTCCTTCGGCAGCGTGCAAAGAGAAGGAATCCCTTCCCGACGGAGAGTGTGGGTACAAGGGAATGTTCCGGCGTGGGGTTGTCCCGGAGGTTCACCACCCCCAACGGCCCCTTGTATGTGTGTGTGCACTAACCGCACGAAGGAAAAGACGATCGCAAAGGAACACAGCGAAACGTCAAACCGATCCTAGCGGCCACTTTTTCGCGCGGGAACTCACACACCATCACCGGCGCACACACGGACATCGTCCTCCCTGGCGCACACCGACAAAATACACCACCGTGCTCCACACCCACACCACACACACTTCACCCTGTTCCCGCACAGTTTCAACCCCCCAAAAAACCGGCAATCAATCGTCGATCCCGTCGAAACACATCCGAACACAACCACTCTTGGAAACTCCACCGGCTCGAACAGCGACACAAAACACACTCCACCTCTCGTCCCCCAGACCTACGGGGATCCCACAACCCAACACGCGCACACCCCTTTCCAACCCCCAGGAACACGCACCGACCAACCCCTCGCTGGTCCACACCACGACCACCACCGACACGGAATGTCCGGGACAACCTACGACCACACCGAAATGCGTACGGACAAAAGCTGGGTTCGGGCGGTCGGTTCGCTTTCTCACATCCGCCACCTGCTCCGCTAGCGATGGATAACGAACCCTAACCGAAGTGAACAAAAAGCCTGTTCGGGGAAAAACAACCCTCGTAAGAACGAGACGGGACGTTACCGCGATCTGTTGTGTTCTCTTTCCGGTTGTTGGCTCCCTCGTCGCGTTTCCTAGCGAGCGGTTTTTTTTTGTTTTGTTTTGGATATCCTCCTTGTTGTTTTGCTTTATCGTGTTCTCCATTTCTGTCTCTCCTACTTCGAATCGGTACCTGCAAATTTTTCAGTCGAACGGTTTTATTTTTATTCATCCATGCAACAAACGAATATCGAATGCGAAATCGGAGTCCATTGGGAGACGATCCTCTTTGGTTTCATTTGCGTTTACTAACCGTGATTGGATGCTCTTTACCTCGACACATGCTGGAGACATTTTTGGGCTTGTTTAAAATAACATTTAGGCATTCGCTTTGAAGTGAACTTAAAATTGATAATTCCCCAAAGTACTCCTTGAATGGAACATGCTTGGGAAATAATTGCTCATTGAGTTAGACGGTCTTCAAGAGGTCCTTCATACCCAACAACGACCTCACGAGCGAAAAGGCTTACCGTAAGAGGTCAAACGAAAACTTAATGAATCATTTCGGGCACCCACAAATTTGAGCAATTATAACCATTCAGTTCCCTCCAGGACGTTGGGATTGTGGTTTTTTTTGCCTTCCACATCTGTGTTGTTCTACAGCAAGCTCCATTCCAGGCAGGAAACGAAATACACTTGATGGTGGACTCGTTAAACAGCATGACGGAGCAGTTGGAAAAAATGACGCTTGGAGCTGGGCCGAGACCATCATGACGACCAGCATGAAATTGAAGCTAAATTGAACGTTTGGTACCCGACACTGGAAAGAGCGAGGGAGAGAGAGGGAGAGAACACCTCCCCACTTACGTCTGTGAAAGGGTCATTAGGCAGTTTCCTTTCTGGTGGCCAGTTTTCGGAGTCTCTATCGCCTTCTTTTTGGGGTCTCGGTAATTTTCGGTAATGCCTGTCCGTCCCTAGGCGGCATCGTCGGTCGGTGCTGGTTTGATTGTTCGCACATGTCACTCCGAAATGAGGGTCTATGCTGTGATAAATTACTACTGGAATAGAGAAGGAGAGAGAGAGAACACCCGAACGAACAATCATAGGCTCGCGAAGTGTGATTTGAAGCTGAAAATAAATCGTTCATGAAGTGTTATTTAGGTCGAAAAGGGTTTCTCTTGCATTAATGCTTAGAGCACTTTTCAAATAAATCGAAATTGGCCTTTTTTCGCTTGAATCGGTACCACACGAAGCCATTTTAATTTTGAATATATTCCCAAACACAAATGAAAATGCAAAACCAACTACCAAACATCAAAAACTCGTGCAGAATTGCGTCATCAGCCGAGTGAAGCATGAACCTACGGCATTTCGGTGAGCAAACAAACGAATAAATAATCCCGGGACACGACGAAGGATAATCAATCAAATTCAATTCGCCTTTGTTGGTGGGTGTACGGTGCTCGAGTGTTCGGGGCTGTATTGTCGTTTTCTGGTATTCGAAAAACATATTCCACCCGGGATCCAGCACTGACGCTGCTTGATGAATCGATTCATTTTCGATTTATCGATTCCGATACCGTCAGGAGAAGGCGGAGGATAGTGTTCTCGACCGTTCTCGAATTTATTTCCACTTTATTACGACGATGTACGCCATGAATATTTACGCACCCGGTCGGTTTTACGACATCGGATTGCTACAATATTGTTGAATTTTTTAAAAGTGTTTCTCTTGTGTCGGATGTAAAATAATCGATATCCACAAAGGACAGGATGTTGAAGGATTTTACTCACCAACCCGAAGCCCCAGAGAGGCCCTTCGAAGGCTCTTTTTTCTCGGGGAAAGAGTGGATTTGCTGCAAAAAATATCACAAAAACAAGATGGACACACGCTCCTGGCCTTAAACGCCTGAGAGTGGTGGTTCGTATGACGATGGTGTTAAGAAAAATATCTCCAAGTGAGCAAACCGGGTCCTAAAGGAGCTTCGAGATTCTCTTTTGCGGCCAAAGTCAACCGGAATATGAAGCTGCAAGAGAGAGCGAGTTGAAGTCTGGTGGAATAAATGTATTATTTAAATCGCGTCGAGTGCGTTGGAAGAGAAGAAAATCGATTTTTTCGCATCCAAACCCCCTGAAGACAAAGAAAAGGTTCAAGTAAGAACGTTCACCCGGGAACGAGTTTTGAGACGCAGATGTCGTTCGGATTTTTCTTTGTTTGCTACGAAATATCAGTTTCTGTTGTTTTATAGCGCAGGGTAACTTATTTCGCATGTTAAGTAATAAAACATGGTGAAGAAATCAACCAGAAGTGAAGAATTTTGCAGAAAATCCGGTAAAAAACGACACCATTTGTCCAATATGGTGGCCGTCAAGGTAGCTGGGCACTCCCTTGTTTTTAATTGGTTGTGTTTTCTTCGACCTCCTTCCGGCGAAAACAACCCCACCCGTCCGGGGTGACGCCTTCTTTTTGCACCCCTTTATTTTGGACTTTGCCGTCCGTCTCGAAAACCGGCTTTCCGTGATAAGCTCCATAAATGGTGATGATTAAAAAGACAAGTAAAAAGCAAACGAGGTTGAACGCAACAGAAGAAACATAACCTCAAGGTTCGTGGCTCGCCAACTCTCCTGATGCAACAAACCGTGCAGGAATGGAAAAGTTGTGGGAATAAAATAAACAACCTCAAAGGAAACCAAACGCGCAAATGAAGATAAATTAAAACAAAGGCAAAGAAAAACAGCACGCGACAGTGGAAGAAAATCGACGAATGGACGACGCCGAAGAAAAGCGGGTAAACAAACAAAATAAAAATGTTGGAGTAATAAAAACCACGAGCTCCAACCGGTCGTCCCGCTCGCACTAATGAGTGAACGAGTTAATTAATTAAGAAACTCCACGATTGGGGGGCGTTGGCGAAAATAAAAGCAACAAAACGGAGAAAAACAAGCAAAAACATCCCCTAGCGACGGGAGAGAGTGTGTGTGAGAGAGAGAGGAAAATTGCAAAAAGCATGGAAAAATAAAGCTAGGTGGAAAAATAAATAAATTTTTCCCAGCACTGCGGAACGCAGTGAGAGAAAGAAGATCGAGCTTGGGATGGGTACGTGTGTTTGTTGGTATGTGTTGGAGACACTCGCACCCCCAAACGACCCACCACCCCGGGACGAAAGGCACAGGCGCACCGGACCAGTGGGCTTTGGCCTTTTAATTATCATCATCCCCGGTTCCGGAACGTTTGTTTTAGTTCCCCAACGTTGACTTGCACACAAGCAAACACCCAACGGACACACATACACCGCTTGGTTCGCAATACGGCATCGACACAATGCCTTCGGGAGGCGTTCTTTTGCAGTTCGATTACTCATTTACGCAAAGGGAGAGACCTTGCGCTCTCTGTTGGTCTGTTTTCACGGAATTTTCCCAACACGATGGGGATGCTGGGGCTTCGCGTTGCCCTTTCAGGCGTCTCCCCCTGGAGTTTAGTAATTAAGCAATCCAACCAATCACGGGATGCCGAACATTTGAGATGAGAAAGGGGAAAATTGAATCCTCATCACGGAAGTCGGCGATCCTTGACTCTTTTCTGCTACGATTTTATTTTATCCCTTTCCCTTGGTGGGGTTTTTGTGTTGGAGATAATTACTCCACAACCAAAGACTACGAAAAAGGGATCCCTCCGTTTAAAGACTCATCAGCTTGTTCACTTGCTCTTTTCACTGTTCCCGTCTTCCATCTCACCCGGGGAGCAGCTATCATCTCACTCGCACACTCATCAGCGCTTGCTTCGTCCTTGGAAAACGGTTTTTACTTCGACGGCAATTAAAACCACGTGCAAAAGGGGATTCCGCTGTGTTTTATGGTGCGCTCTTTCCTTCCGGGTTTCCCAACATTTCCCGACGGGAGAATTCAACCAACAACAACGAAATTACTCATCAACGATAGGGTTCGGCCCGTTTTCCCAATTTTTCTCTCTCTTGTTTGTTTTGTTAAGGTTTTACACGTTTCCGGTTCTGTTCTTTCGCAGTTTCCGAGTAATAGACAACTTTTTCTACACTTCTCTTTCTTTCTTTCTCGCTCTGGCTTGGTGTTGCAAACTTTCCGTCGGCAACTCTTTCGCCAGAGCCGAAGTTTTCGCATCCTGGCGCCACGTGGTCCGTGGACTCATTAACTAAAACACCAACACCAACCAACAAGTCGGCAAACGCCGGCGGACGATGGTCGGTTTTTCCTGTGTTTTTTTTCTCATGTTTCCTTCGGTGGTTAGTTACCCAGTCCCGTTTCTTTACCATTTCCCCGACCTACGCCACGGGGAAATCGTTTGTGTCCGTTCCGTTGTACGAAGGCCGTTTGTTTTTCGTTTTTATTCGCACCGGAAACGGACACTCGTTCATTCATTAACGCTTCGTAAACATTTTTTTTTTCAGCCGTACCGAAAGGATAACAGTTGATGAATGAAAAGGGAGAAGGTTTCATGTGCTTTTTTTCTCAAACCTTCTATAGGAGCAACGCAAAATTAGGGGAATGAATTAATTGGGATGTTTCTGCATAAACAAATGGTTTCTCGTTCTGTTTTCCACTGTTTGTTTTTTGCTTTCGAAAGGCTGGATAATTTATTCATGATATAATTGTGATAAAAACACAACCACAGATAGAATAGTACGAAAGCAAAGGATAGGGAGGATATTAACACTTTTTATAGATCTTCCAAAACTCAGCTCAAGTGTTCTTCTAAATGCATAATTTCAGTATTAGATTTAGTTTAGTATTTAAATTCTTAAATTTTCGAGGTTTACATAAATGAAATCTGTAGAATATCTGGGTGATTTGAATTTGGACCAGAAAACCGAAAGCCGTTTGTGTCTTGATTTATATCAACTTTTATACATCAAGCATACATTTCACTGAATATAAAATGTATATTTATTTCATACATGTTTCACTACAGAGAACATTTTTTTCAACAAAATTCGACCTCCACAGCTTTTGCTCAGGCCAATTAGCAACTTTTCTCAACACATTTCAAACCACCTTAGTGCAGCGAACAACATGAAAATTACCCTTCAAACCTTTCGCTACCGTTTCTGGCGACGGGTTGAAATAAAAATTACGACGTGAGAAAGAAAAATCCATCAACCGGGAGCGCCCATCCCAAGCCCAAACCCCCCTCACCCTCCCGCCAAAAGACGCGCCAGACTTCCCGACGAAATTCTTGTAAACATTAGCGCTTAATTAATTATGTTGTCGGGTGTGACGTTGGGCTTGCGGTGGCTTTTCTCCGCGTGCAGCCTTTCCTCTTGGTTCGGGGCGTTTCTTGTGGCCACTCTTTTTCCTTTCCACTGTGGCTTTCTTTTTGTTTCTGCTTTGCTTGCTCTCAAACCCCCGTCCGCCCCTTCGGGTCAGCGGGGTTGATGGTTTATTTGCTCTTTCCTGACTTAATGTACCTCGCGCGCAACTCGTGGCCCGTGTCCGTCTTATCGGGGACTACATCGAACCTGGTTGCTTTCTGACTTCATTAGCACCTTACCGTGTCTTTTCCCAGTTTGTGTTTTACTTTTGCCTGCGAGGAGTGGAAACTGCATAATTGTTGGGTGTTTTTATAGTAAAGTAAGTTTTATACATTTTTATTCCTTTCGTTTTACATTCCCAACACGGAATGTTTCCCTTCATTTTATTTATTTTAACATGCCGATGAAATTTCGCTATGTTTTGGGACCAACTACCTTTTTTTCTTACTCTTAGGGGGATTTAAACTAAGAACCTGACTCCCGTTGAACATTATTATTTTCACACACAACCGAAGTGGAAGAAAACACATTCCAACGGAACTTGGTCATTTTTGTCGAATGTATTTTTATTACACTCCCAAACCTGCCATTCTCTGTTTCCCTCCCTCAATTGTGGTCCATTTCCTCTACAAGAAAAAATAAAATTAATGTCTACGAACCATGCTGGCGACAATTTCGTCACGCTCGAGCATGCAACAAATTAAGTGCGAGCTTTTTCCCATCTCGTGACATTTAAGTGAGCCTCGGTGTGTTCTTTTGGCGACGGAGACGGGAGAGGGAAGCCAACTGCCCGCCGTCACGATCAACAAATCTGTGAGGCACACTTGGCCCTGGTGCGAACAGATTTAACGCAGTTCGTGAATTGGTTCAATGAATTTTAATTGATACTGATTGGATCAGCTCGGATGGAAGCGTCTGGTTTGCTGATGTACTGCAGCTCACTCGTGTAGAACAGGGAATTTTGGAGAGCCACAATGCGGAAGGAAACCCGCATGATTTATCAGAGGAAATACAATACATAAAGGCCCAATGTCGAGTCGTTCAAAAATCGTTAACCCTCGCTTCATTGGAGTCAAATCAGTATCAAAATGACGGTCACAAAAATATGGTTTTATAGCCAAATAATCGCCCCGCGCGTTGGCTCATAATAATTAAAAAATAATCTAGATACCTCGAGCGGACACGGCATAATGATAGCATAAAGGAGTTGAAAATCCTTCCCTTTGCTGTCCATGCGATAAAACGCTGATATTACGTCAGTTTGTGTCCAAATTACAACCAGTCACGCTAATTTCTTTTCGCTTTCCCCGCCCCCAGACGGGTGGTAAGGCGAACAAAGGAAGACACGGGCGCGGACGTCGTCGACATCGTCCACCTTTCTTGGTCGTATCGATTTTTCCGGGTCTCGTGGCACGTCGTAATCGTCAACTGTCTTCGTTGCTTGGAGCCGGAGGAAATCGTGACTTCAAGTGCGTACAGCCAAGAAAAACCATACACGGGAAAACTTATTAAGGGATTTATTCTTTACTTGCTGTTTACTTTGAGAAATGAAACATTCTTGTGTCATATGAAAAATAGTTAAAAAATTAAAAATTTAACTAACCGGTTCAATAAGTTGCTTTATAATTTAAACAATCATAATTGCAACAATTTATATATTTTTTCGGTTTTTTTATGGATTTTCTTATAATTTTTAAATTTTACTTGTTCCGTTTTAATGTTATTGTGCGCAGTGTCAAATCTCACAATCTTGAACGCAACTTGTATCAAACTTGTATGCGTCTTGCAAGTAAAAGTTTTCTACTGTAGCTTTGTATTGCATGCAATACAACTTTGATCTACTGTGGCAATGAAAATGAGCTTCCGGTACGAGTAAGGATTCAAAAATTATTAAGGATCAAATCCTGTGGAAATCAATGCACATTGAAGGAAAAACATTTCCATAGGAAAGAGATGCAAATACTTCCAGTGAATCGAAGAAAGCAATCGGGTTCGGTGCATCCACCATGAAATCCCGAACCGAATGCAGATCGTGCCGATTGGAAGGACACGTCGAGTTCGTAGCGATTTTCCACCGAGCAGGATTGTTTGTTTGTTCTGGTGATGAATTGGTTCCGTACGAGTTGTATGTTCGCGAGGGTGTTCATTTTCCTCATCGGCTTTCCACTGTTTTTCTTCTACATGGTTTATCTACCAGGCACAACACGTGGTTGAGTTGGCAGAAGTTGGACTATGGCTATTTTTAAAGTGTTTGGAGGACATTTCAAAGAAATATGACCTATTAAAATTTTCTAAATTAAATAGGAATTCCAACAGTTCACAGCTTTATATATTTTTATATGTAAGAAATTGTAAAATAAATATTAAAACACAATTTACTATAGTCCGCTTGAATCCCTTTCCAAAGGATCTTCGACTGCATACTGATTTTCGATGCTCATACGATTTCCCAAAGTCCTCGGTTCCACTTTCCATTGCCTTGCCCCCCTGGAAGTCAGTCTCTAAACGATGCTGATTGTTATTGCCCTCCAGCGTGGTTGGGTTTTCCGGGGGAGACTCTGTAGCCGCAGACCGCCTGTGTACGTGTGCGTTGATTACGATGTTTTCGACTCCTTCCCGACTCCCGAGGGCTGTTTGTTTGCCCGAGTAATGGAGCAGTCGGTTGAATCGAAATGAACACGAACCCGAATCGGCTTCGGAGGCGCTGGAGAAGCTCCCGGGAAAGGAAAGTGTAACGGTTCACCGTTTTGGGGCAAAGTGATGAGTTTTCCGTTTGGCCAAGGCAGCGCAAAAGAGAAGAGCATTCGTCGTTCGTCGTTGATTTTTATCACCACACAGCGAAAGGTAACAAACAACCACTGCTCCAAAAGCAAACCAGTCTAGACCAGTTAGTCGTCACTAGTGCAACATATCGGCCCGGGGATGTAAGTAGTCTCGATCGCCGCCGGAAGTCCTGCAGTCATTGTTCTACTCGAATAGCAAACAAAAATATTTTTGAAAGGAAAATTCACCAACCTCCAAGCAAACTGATAATCCTTTCCCTTCAGTGAGCCTCCTTTAGGAGGTTCCCGATGATTCCCATTTTCCCAAACCCCCAACCTCTATTCTCCCATAATCCGTTAGTTTTCATTCCGTCCCGCTTGAAGGGGACATCATTCGGTATCCTTTTTCAGTGCGGTGGCGTTGGCGACGAACCTCTTCTCTCTCCCGATGGTGCTGAGGAGTGATTGACTCCATTTTTCCGGAAGAAAATATTTTTGCCAGCAGCCTATTCAAATTAAATAACAAAAGCACTTTTTGAAAGTCCCAGTTGCAGCAGCGAATTAATTTTCCTCGCACTGGGCGTTGGATTAATTCGATCAAACAAATGCAAAATGGTGATTATTTAACAGCGTGTTTTGTGACAATATCATTTTGTCAAATTTCAAAAATTTTGTTCATTTTGTTAATAAAAGTGTTATGCAAAATTGTAAAATAGTATTAAATTGGTGGATCGAGTGAAGTACACAACAACGATATGTTGAAAGAAAAATGTAGTTTCAACATAAATCGAACTTAAATTCGGAAAATGAACAAGAAAGCGAACCGAAAGTAATTTCTGGATATGAGAATATTCCAGCCAAAAGTGTTTCGTGTAAATATTTCAAAGACGAGAACATTTTCTTCGCTTCTTTAATTGTCTTGCAGCAATTAAGACTCTCCTAGTTATTTTTACGATCATAGCAAAACGTGATCACATCTCGCACGTGATAGTAAAGTCCATCTTCGTTACTTTGTCTTTCGCAGAAAATAAAGCAAGGCACTATTAAGTTAATTGCCTTCAATTAGGCGTCAAATAAGGCCGCAGACGCACGGTTTCGCAATGAGGTGTCGATGGGTTAGCTCTGCTCTGCACGATGATGATAATATTCCCCATAATGTTGTCACGGATTAACGCGCCGGTTTCTTCGTACGCATGAATGTGTTTAATGTGCCGTCCACGCCAACGCGGTGAAAGTAATGGTTTTGCCGTCCATTTCGACAAAGATGTCTCTAAACTAAACACGGCCACGGCTAGTGTGGAGACAGTTGTTTGGCTCGCGAAAGCCACTGTCTGCGTCTGGTGTGTGGGTCAATAATTTCTACGCGACCCCCGTCTCGCTCTCTTGCTTTCGTTATTTTTCTTAATTTGCTTTCACGCAAAATTTATGACGAAAGTAATTTTCCCGTCTTCGACGTTTCACCACCGCAAGCCATTGTCGCTCACTTTCGGGTGGACAAGATAACAGAGCACAGAGCGAAAACGAATGGCATATCTAACAAACCACGACTGAATCCAAACAGATGCGTGGCCGGTAACGACGCGGAAAACCAAACCAAACCGACTGGTCCGAGGCCAGATTTTTTTTTTCGAGTGGCGAAAAAGAATTTGAATAATCGCTTATTTGGTGCTTTTCATTCTTCCACCGAGAGTCTTTTGTTTTATGAATTCTTAAGAGTCGCCGCTGGGAAATTCTTGCTTTTTTTCGCTTGTGTCTTTTCCTTCGAGTCTCGCGCCATCGAAACTCATCGATCCGGCTCGGCCGAGGGTCGTGATTCGTGGCCAAATTAAAATGCAGTGAAATCGAGTGGAAAGTAATATCTTCTGCAAATCTGAAGTGGCTGAAGTGCTCCTTTTCTTGTGACCATTTTCTTTCAGCGAAAAGTGCAATGAGGGAAAAATAAATCTGTGTGTGATGAAGGGAGATGAAGCATTTTTAATCAATAATTATCGAAAGATGATGACCATAATTTTAGGAAAAGTAAGGATGAAAAGACCGATGAAGCATCCATTAGCAATTTCGATCGATTGGGAAAAGTAAAGGTCCCTTGGATTGAATCTAATGTATCAAATTTATCACAACCTGGATAAGAAAAAGAAAACATGTTTGATGAATATGTCAGTAAAAGCTTTTTGAGATTTCTCTTAAGACTTTTTTAAGGAAAATTTCTTTTTACCGATTTTCCTAAGAAAACCAAAAGAAAAGGATATACAAAACTGTAGAAGTCAGGAAAAGACGAGCGATTTTTATTGATTTTTTTATGAACCCACCCTCAACCCTCCGGGCAGAAATCAATGATCGGGCGAATGGTTTTCCACACCCACACATACACACACACACCTTCCTTGCGGGCCTGATGTTCAAAGGCGGCGCTCCTGATTGCTTCCGTCAGCTAAAAAGGACACAAAGTTGCCCTTTTCATGATTTTTCGTTCGATCGATCGAAGGAAAATCCCTTTCCGATGGAAAACGAGGCAGGATTTCGAGCACAAGTTTGGGTTGATGGGAACCTGGGAATGATTTGCTAGTTTCCATGCGATTTTCAGGAAAATGTTAGAGGTGAAAAAGGTACGTCCCGTTCGACCTGACAAAAGACAGGGAAAACACATTTCGCATTCCAAATACATCATTGCCACATTCAACATTTTAGTTGATTTTGATGTGGAGTCATTGAAAGTTTTTAATAAATTTGAAAAGGAATTTCAACCCTTTGAAAATAGTTTGAACATGTTTGCGTTATAAATCCATACTAACAATTAATTTAAGTGAATATAGAATGAATTCAATTGTAAAGTTAAAAAGTGTGAAAACTCTGAGTCACCGCTCCAAATCATAAAAAGCCAAAAATAAAAACCAAGTGAACAAATCAAACATTCCATACATAGTTTTGCATCTGCAAGAAACCGAAAATCAAAACTCCCTCTCGAATCACATCGACATAAACACTTCAGCTTCCTCCAAGCTTCCTTCCAATGGCTCGAAGCTGTCGCAATAAAAATCAATCTATCATCTTCGGCTCCAATCTCCTGATGTCGGTTCAAGTGTGCGGCGGTTCAAGGCGAAAGAATGGGTCAAAAATAAAACATGATCGCAAGCTCCGAACGTAACAAAAGGCCAGGCGCCTCCATCCAAAATGCCGGAACTGTTGGCAACCATATTTTTTTTATTTTATTTTACTCGAGTTTATTTTTTTACACTCTCACACGAATGGTCATGTTTAGGTATTTCTTCGGTTTTTTTTATTTTCACAGTAAAACCAAGTGCGTGGCGTTCGAGCTACATATTTATTTTGGCAAAAGCAGATAACGGAGTGAAAAGAACATGCGTTTCGGGAGGGTTTTTTTCGCCTTTTCACCCACTCTGTCAACACCACAATCGTCGGCAGTCATTGACGAATCGACGAACTCTTTCAACGTGCGTGTGACGACGAGAAGGCCTATTAAACGACACTACGCTCGTTGACACCCGTTGACCGTGGCGTAAAACGAGTTCTTTCAACGACGGCACGGCTTGATGTGACGTTTTCGGTTTTGAAAGATGTCAACAAGAGTAAAGCACAGAGTGGAAGAAGGTGACGTCTTGTTGGCGGCAGAATGTGTTATGTAGTTGTATGATTTATTTCCTGTAAAAATCCATGTTTTTAAAGTAATATGGAACTCTTTTTATTTAAGTTTGATCAGAATTATTAATCTATCCATTTTTTGTTCGAGGTGTTTTGTTTATAGCCTGAAAAATTTGTAGTTTTTCGTAACTATTTCAGCGACTGTATGTTTTAAGTGATTAGCTTATGCATATCCAAAGTTATACAAGAATAACTTATTTTGTAAAACAAAAATCAATCTTTTTTTGTTACCTGAAGGTCAAATGAAAACATTCTCTACATAATCAAATCAGTAAAAATTTCAATCTCTAGAATAAATTCACTATGTCTTACATATTCGTCTCACCACTGTTCCCAGTTCGTTCGATATTTTCAGCCTACTACCACCAACACACATGTAGGTCAATGTCAGGTGCCGTTTCGGTGAGTTTCTTGACCGGTCGCCCGAATTTCTTGCTTACTTTTCCGCCAAATGTATGTTTTAGCACACGAATGTAGCCAAAATCTGCACAACGTCCGAGGGTGGTATGTGTTCACCTTGAAGGAAAATAAACCACCAGTCGCAGAAGCATTTAAATGTGCGCCATTTCCGCTGACACGGAGGAGTGAAAACCCGGCCACCTTTGGGCCTTCGCTTTATTTTTCCAACCTTCACGTGCGGCACGATATTTACAATTTTTCCATTCATACGATCGCCATCTGTCGACGCGGAAGCTGAATTAATCTTGGCACCCATTGGTGATTCGTCCAAGCCGGGAAAAGAGGAAAACACATACACTGATTCGTCCCACTCGAGTGAATTTGGGCCAAACAGACGTTTTCCGTTGATGAATGATTTATTTCTGGAACGTTACACCATTCGGAAGATCGGGATGATGTTTTTCGAATACTTTTTCTTGTCTGTCTCGTTGTTTTGAAGGCGGAAATGCCGCCGCAGAAACATCACCAGAAGGGAAAACATCACCCGGTGGCATGTTTTCCCCTCGTGCGTGCTTGTATGTGTTGGGACGGCGGACATGACACGATCGCAGGGCCATAAAGAATAGGACATGTGATCGTAAATTTCTCCCTCCTTTCAATGGGGTGGGGTGATAGGGAGGGTGTGGTGTAAATCACTGACACATCAAAGGGAGCCCGGGTGGTGAGGAAACCCACCCAACCCTTCCTCCCTTTCGGAAAAGATCAGCTCGTTCGAGAAAATCGCGTGATCGAGCGGGAAAACTGCATCGACGCGCAGCTTCGAATAACTCTACGTACTAAATCACTAAATAACTCTCTGTCCGTCCTGTCTCTATCGCTCCCACACGTCCCATCCTCCCCTTCCCCTCCCCCTCCACCCCTTGTGGCACACGACCAAACCGACGGGCGATCGACGGAAAAAGCCGACACGATCATTCGGTGCCTCGGCTTCGGATCGTCGGTAATGCAACACTAACGCAGCATCTCGGGCTCAGCTTTAAGTCGACCGGTCGCGCACCGGGCCCGGCCATATACCGAACATGTCTTGATTTAAAACATTTCTCGATTAAGAGACTAAGATCTTCTTAATTTTTTGTCAAAAACCCTTTTCTATCAGAGGGGCCCTGGTCGGCCGGCGCTGCGAGGAACGACGGAACGTGCCTTAGGTTCTGTGTGTGTTTGTGTTTTTCCGGCCGTTCCCTCGTTCGACGTCGTACGGTCTTATCGTGCCGGGTCGCTGATAGAGTGGGTGATTATTTAACTAAACAAATTTGGTGGGTTTTAAAAGGGAATCTGCCAAAGAAAGGCACATCCTTTTGAAGTGCGTGAATAGTGTAAATTTATAAGTCGATAGAACTAAACAAGATCAATATCCTTCGTCGTCGTTCTTTTTGAGTTCTTACGATAGTAATTTGTATTTGTGCTTCAATTTTACTTAAGTGTTATTGTTCTTGGTCACGTTTGTTCTTCATCTAAAATCTCTACAAAGTTGTCTGAACAAATCTTTTATCCTCAAATTATCTTTTTGTTTAAATGCTCCTGTTCTTTGTCCCGTTTCTTGTTCACCTACAATTTCTTCATTGTTGTCAAAACTTTTAATTAATTTTTAATCATTGTCCACTCCTTCAATAATATTGTTTTTGATCGCATTTCTTTTTTGTAGATTCTACCGTTGTCGAAATTTTTCTCTTATTTTCAATTTTTATATTATTTTCTTCATTGAGATTGATTTTGTTTAGCTTCGCAATGCTTTAAGAGCTGTGCTGCTTATATTTCTGGTAGATTGATTGAGATATTTTTCAAAAAAAAACCAGCAAAAGAATTTTTTAAACAGGTTGTGTTTTGTGGTTAAAAAAAAATTACCACTACACAAGATCGTTCCAATCCCTAAAAAACTGCATGTAATAAAATATGCTAGCGATTTACCAATGGATAGAAGAACATTGGATGGAAGTGAAAAATATACACTTTTGTTTAACTTTTGGTTTAAGAAGGGTGATTCAACCAGTACTACTGTTATGGTTTGTGCCGGTGTCTTTCCTAAAAAAGTTTTGCCTTGTTTTAGTAATACAGAAATGTTATTCTTATTGACGTGCAAAGTAGAGTTCTTGTTGTTAAATTTCAAAATTACCCAATTCTGAATCCGTTTAAATAAAGTCAATCTGGTAAATCCCCGGTACGATCCTTGTCTATAGCCATCCAAGCAGGTTGACATAAAATCCCTTCAGGAATGTGCGCTTGGTGCATGTTCGGGTCGAACCGAGACAATGCCAAAGTGCTGCCTCAACCCGTTGGTGCCAGCCTGGCATTTGTTCCTATTTTATGCGTGATTGCGCGAACCGAACCGCGAAGGTCGGCTTGTCGTTTTGTTGAGGTTTACTGGCGTTGTCAGTTGCTGTTGTTTGTTCTCTTACTTTTATTGCCGCACAATGCCGCACGTACCATGAGTCGGGCAAACTATACTAAGTAGGAGATTAATTTATGCGATCCCGTTCGGACAGCGTGGCGTGTAATTAATTGGGCTTGGATGTTTAAGAATAGAATGGGAGAACTATGCAACAGGAGTTCTTGTATCTCAGTGGGGTTAAGATAATGGGGACAAATTGGCTTGGATCATGAGGCAACTGAAATACTTCGTATGAAGATGCTGAGTGAAGGAATGGCCACACTTCGTTACATTAATTTATAATAATTTTAATTTTATGAAATGACTAGCCGAAATGAAAATAAGCGAAAAATAAATGATAATCATTAATAACGACGAACATATTTAGTCACTTTCATTCTACACACTCTATACACCAACCTCCTTCCCTGAATAGTTCTGCAGGGAAATATAATGTATTTCCTCCACCTTAACTGGCGCAAACATTGCACTTTCCTCGCCGGGAGGTCAAACCATTTAAATAAACTCGCTCGTCAACCCTTGCGCAAAACCCCGTGATGGATAAACCGAACGCTGGCTTTTGTTTATTTAACCTACCATCGACCGGCTAATGACGTTTGATAAATCAATGTCCAAACGAGCTCCAAACATCCTTCCGACAAGGCGAAGCCCTTCGACACCCGGCAAGGGGTGGGAAAACACATCCCCGAGGGATGAGGGGGTGAGTAAATATTTGTGCAGCATGTTGATTTTGAGCATCACCGAGCGATAAAGTGAAATTGTATCCAGAACCGTCGGGGTCCAGCTTTGGTCATTGGATTATTGATTTAATGATGGTTTGCAAGGAGGGAAGGAACACTTTCTGGTTCTTTTTTCGACTGTCACCTTCGGCGATGTTTCTTCGCATGTTACACAAAGTCTGTGTGATTTATTTGGTTGCCTGAAATGTGCAGGGATTAATTCAAATTGCACGCACATTTATCACACGTTCAACTTGCAAAGGTTATTATTTAACCGAAACATCGTGCAAATTGCGAAGTAGCTTAACGTGCCGTTTCAAGCCGTAAAGTTTTCGTTTTTTCTCAATGCCATTTCGCTATTTTCAGCAACAAAACGGCACATTTTATTTATCTCTCGAATGTCGAAAGCTACAAAACACCCAACAAACGGCGGGTTTGTTTATTTATTTTTCTCTGATTTATGGGACATTGATTACGGCTGGCGGAGATAACTTACGACACATTCGATGGTAATAAAAACGGAAAGAAAAGATAAAAATACATTGTGAAGAAATATCGAATCAAAAATATCATCCATCGTAATCGATAGAAATCAAGTAAGGAAAGAAATCTGTCGTGGTTTTGGGTGGATTTGAATTCACTCGATTAGCCCTATTGAACGCCAACTATTTTCACCATCACCCGGGTTGCTTTTCCCCCATTTTCTCCTCCCGTTTGCCATTAGACATTCCAATTGTTGTCTAGCAACGCACGCGGCTTGCTTCGTTCGAATATCGCCATCTTCGAACCATCTTCGAAGTCAATGGTGTCGGAACCGTTTCGTTGCCAAACGAAACGTGTTGCTGCTCGGAAAAGCAACGAGAAAAACGAAAACAACATAAACGGACGGTGCCATAATTGAACGTTGCAGAGAAAAAATAAAACGGACACAAAAACAAAACCGAGGCAAAAGGGAAAACATCGGAAAATCCCAAAGCCAAACCTCGAAATTACCGAACGGGTTTTGTGGTTGGTTGGACGCGGGATAAACAGTGCCGTTTCTGTTGCGGCGGCAACATCCGACACCGAGCAAGCGGAAAATGTAGCAAGAAAACCGACGCCATCGATGGTAAAGAATTTCGAGGCGCGTACGATTGCGGGAAGCAAAGGAAATCGGTTGACCAACGGCAGCACGAAACGAAAACCATGGGTGGAAAAAAATGTGATTGAAACAAAAACAAACGCTTCAACGCACAGCACGTTGACACAGTGGTGGAAGAAAAATCGACACCCGTTCGAGGAAAATGTAGCAACGAGACGGGAAGCCCATTAGAAGTATAGGTCTGAAGGAAAAAAAGGAGCAAACAGAGTAAACAAACACGGGCATGGCCAACGAAAAAACAAAAGCAAAATACAGAAGAGCACACAATCGAGAAAACAAGCGAAACCTCCCAAGGGATGACGCAAAAATACCGATGAAAATCCGTAATGACAAAGGAGATAAGACAAAAAGAAATTGGAAAGTGGCCGCACAGTGAGAACGAAACGAAAGAAAAACGTCGGTATGCGCCAGGGCAATGTCGGTTGGAAATGGCTAACCGGGAAAATCCTTCATCCCAGCCCGGTGGAATCGGTGGGAATGGCAGGCTAAAGAGCAAATAGATATCGAGACTGCAAAAGAGACTCGACCATTGTTTGCCGTAGATATTGCGCCACGTCGTTCTGTCTGTCGTGATGGAAGAGATTACTGCGCTGATTAGGTTGGTCGAAAAGTTTCCGAGGAAAATCTTGTGATAATTTATTTTAAATTTATTTTTTTGGTTAAGAAAAATGTAGTATAATGTTTTTTTTTTAAAAATAGTTCTGAAATATTTTCTCGTTTTATTAAATATGATCTCAAAAGATTTCATGTCAATATTGTATTGCGTGAGATTATTTAAAAGTAAACAATTTTAATTGAATAGCAAAGAAATAAAGAACATTACCATAACAACATAATAACATCACAAGGTTATTTTTCGATCAGGTATCACCCAAACGTGATGGACGAGATTACTGCGCTGATAAAATAAGACGAAAAGTGTCCACGGAAAACCTGGTGAAAATGTATTCAAAATTTATATTTTTTGTTGAGAAAAAGAATTTTCACTTGAAGAACAATTCTGAATTATTTTCTTTCGCTCATATATAATCCTCAAAAGTTGTATGTCAATACTATATTCCATGAAAGTATTTAAACCTAAAAGTCTACAATTTAAATCAAAAAGGCAAGACATAAAGCGGATTATCATCAAAATAACAAAAGTGCAAGGTTATTTTTCAAACACCCAAACAAGTATAAAACCTCTCTAAAGAGATGAAGTGGCAAACGAGTGATCAATGTCGTCCTTTACCGATCGTCGCTAACCTTTCCTCCGCTTCCCTTTTTCGCATCCATTAGCTTTTCCCTGTCACAATCTCTCGCATCAACAACATTCGTTAGGTCGTTTTTCCCCAAAGCTACCGGGAAACTCGATGCTGCTGCAGTCGCCTCGAATAAAACACTGGAAATGTAATTAAATTCACAAACAATGGAGTCATCGTCGGGTCGTTTCGTTGTCTTTTCCGTTCGCTCTTTTCAACAGACACCAGACCGTCGCCCCTCTTCCCCCGATTTTGGGTGGAAAACCAGAAAAGGGTGTGCATTTACATGCCACTCGAAGCACCGAAAGCGTCCGTTGGCGTCGGACAGGGAAAATGCCCCTGAAGGCGTACCGGTCAGACGATGGAAAATGTAAAGAGTCGGATTAAAAGCGGACGCCTAGTTCCCCTGCAATGAGTGGCTGGGAGGAAGGGAGGAAATTAGTGCGATATGGTATCGTTTAAACGAGTTTTGGCTCAGTCAAGCGTGGATTATTTTTTGTCTCCTTACTTCATTTAATAATGCATGGATGTGTGAGTTTTTTCCAGCTTCCCTACGGTACGATTTGTTTTACTTCTCTTTCTTTTAAATCTTTGTTTCACTCCTCATGCCCAAAATCTTTTCCCGTACTAATGGACGTTTGCGTATAATGGAAATTGATTTTTTTACAACCAACTGCCAATTGCTGCTGAGCTACTTTATGGAAATTTAATAGACTTCGACCGACCGGAAGACCCTCTTTGGTTTTTTGCTATGCTATTTTCCGGAGTAGATTAGCGTCGGTTTCAAGGTTTTCCACTGAAGACTTTCCAAGGAAAAATCCCAAGAAATATACCCTAAACACAGAGAGGAACACACTTTTCTTTTCCTTGTCCTTTGGTCCATCCTAAAACACCCGAAGGCTTTGGGAAGAAAGAAGTTGACAACAGACTAATCCTTATGGACAAGGGTGGCCAATTAATAGGTTTTAAGTAATTTAAACTTTCACCTCGTGGTTGAAGGAGGATTTATTTACTTGAGGTTGGTAGGAATTATCATGATGGGGCAAGGATGACCTCACAAATTTATTATTTTGAAAGAGATATACAAACATGAAATATAAACAAATAAAAAAAGCACATAGTTGACTAAAATGGTTGTCAAAAGGAATTAAATAGTAAAATTATTCAATATTTATCCAGTATATCCATTTGAAAACTAGATTGAAGCTGCAGACGGAAATGAAGACATGCAAAATTCTTCTTCATCGCATCGAGAAGAAAAGGATTTTGTGTACGAAACCATTTCCAGTCTTGTGAACAACATCCGTTTCTTGCTCGACTGCCAAAAAGGTTTCGAAATTGAAGACTTTCAACCAACCAGTGGAAATCCGGTCCTGATGTTCATTCCTTCCACAGCTTAACGCATGTTCCACGCCGAAAACGTTTCCCGAGGCAGATGTCATAAATCTTACCCTTAAGGAGAAACAAGAAATCGTTACCCAAAAGACATTGCGTACGCCGTGGATGTTTGCGGGAAAAGTTGCAAACGGTTTTACATCTATGCTAATGTGGCGTAATGTTTTTCGGTCAAAGGACATTCGTCGTCGGGATCAGCATGGCGTTCTTGTGATGGTGTAAGGTTTCGCCTTGTGACGGAACGATGTTTGGAGCGAAAGGGTGAATATATACAAGAAGATTTTCTTTTACCAAGATTAAGAGGTTGCAATCAATTTGAGGAAGCGAAAGCCGTAGCTTTTGATGTGAATCCCTTCTCTGCTAGAGTTGAATTTTATTACAATACCAGACTTGAAGGTTTTCCGTTCTCCTTTATGTTGAAAATTGGTTTTGTACGTGTTGTAAGACTTTCTATTTGGGTTTAAATATGAAGACATGAATAATAACACTCACATCTTAAACTCAACAACCCTTTTTCGAACGATGTGATTTAAATTGAATCGGACAACCAACTTCTAGGAAAAGTTTCACCGATTTCAACACGATCAAGACTAAACTTTGTCGAACATCTGAACCCCTTAAATCCCTACCGAAATTAACTCATCTTAAAGACCAAATTATTCGGCTTGTGCTCTTCTGGATTCACTCGAGTGGAAACCGCCCGTTCGGTTCATCTCCGATAAGAAACCGCACCGCAGGTAAACATCGTTTGCGGAAAAGCTGGTGTTTGGGTGGGAGAGGAATCTTCCCTTTCGACCGAGACGATTGCTTTAAACGATTCCTTTAGTCCTCTGAGAACGTTCGAGTTGGGACTTGTTTGCACGCATTGCGAATAAGTTTTCCTCTTCCGTCTAGACGGAACGAAACTTGGGCGGCCAGAAACCCGATGAAACTGCTGAGATAATCGTTCGGATCGCGTCGGAAAGGGGTTGTGTTGGGGACCAACTTGAGATAATCTGTAATTTTATTGAGTTTGTCTCCCCAAGCACTCAGCATTCGTGCCTTAACCACACTCCGAAAGCAAGGATGCTCAGCAGAGATCGTAGATGGTTAGAAAAGAAGTAATTTGTAAGTGTTTCTTTCTCCGGTGGAAAATAAAGGCGAGCACTTGGAAGATAATCTTCCCGAGAAAAACCGTCACAAGTGACAATTCGTACCAGCTGTTGTTGTACTCCGTCCACCAGTCATTAGTTCTAACCTAACCCCACGTTAAAAGGGAAACTTCTTGTAGTTGAAAACCCAACCAGTATCGTTAAAGGTTTCCTATTTCGCCGACACACCAAAATCCGTCCACAAAGTGTCTCTTCTCCTTTCACCTTTGCTTTGATAAGTCTAATTGATGATGAAGCGTCAACACTTTTCCTTCTGGTTTCCGTTTTCATCGCAGCCAAGGTTCTTACCGAGAAATACTCACATAAAAATGAGACGGCTCAAGTTCATCGCAGCAAAGGTCGACCTTTGAGTAGTTCGGAGGGTATTATTTCTGTCACAATCATTCTGCTTCCTGCCGACAGCTCGTCAAGCTGATGATGATTGATGATGCCACATCAGCACCAGCACACCATTTTCCATGAGATTGCTTTTCTCAGCTGAATTTTATTTTCTTTCTCGCATCTCACATTTCATGCCAACTCGTGTCGACAAAGCTCGCATTTATTTGGTTGATTTTAGATGAAGTCTTCAAGCAGTTCATAATATTCTTGCCAGTTTCCAACTCGAGCATTGCTGAAATATGGCGATATTTTATTGGAAATGTTTTTTTCATGAGTCGCTACAGTTCCATTTTTTCCCTCATGTGTGGCGTTTTCTATGGTTTTCTTTCAGTGAATTTACTTCCAAAGCAACACGCGTATGGGTGAGAGATATGTTATTGATATTTTTTCTTTTGGTTGTGACACCATAATAAGGAAACATATCTGGTACTCACATAAAAACGCTGACTCTTTCATCTTCGAGGATGTACAATTTTATTTTATTGCACCACAACAGTATCCTGAACGATGCGACAAACAAGTGCCTTTTAATTGTCGTATCGAACGAAACCCCACTTATAACGAACCCTTGTGGTTTTTTGTGGAAGGTCATCTCTCCGAAATCGTTTTACGACCCTCTTCAACCACAAATGTTATCAAAATTGTATCGAATTTCGAGTAAAGCAGAATGTAAGTCTTCACATACACCAAGTACATTGAGAAAGAACGAAACGATAGATGTTGCCTCATCAAACCAACGCACCACAAAGTAGTTTTTATTGGCACCAAGGGATCCTTGTGAGGTGAACAAATTTTGTTCATAATATGAACATTCACACACATGCATGGAAACGGTCCTCAACCAGACTTGCCTTACAAGCGACAAGGCGCCTCCATCGAGCGAAACGCAAAAAAGCATCGAAACCCATTGCCTCGTTAGGCGGAAGGAAAAGTTTTATCGTCTCACAGCCGGATGCCTTTTCCAAGCTGCATGTTAGAGGTTGGAGTTGGACAAATAAAATTAGTACAAAAAACCACCCATCGCAGCCGGAAAGAGAGTTCCAGCGGATATCCTTGCGCTGTGTTGTTGCGGTGGAGGATGTTTGATTTATGCTCACCTCACTCTCTCCTCACGTTCAACGAGGTTCACTTTGTGAGGAAATTTCTTCCCCCGGGTCGCGTTTTGCTAACGAACAGTTTTACAACAATATTCCTGTTTTCAGCCCGAAAAACGGGATGGATGGGGTCGGAATCCGGTCGCTCGTTGCGGTTGAAGCAAGTAAGAAAGGGGAAGGTGAATAATTTGAATTTTGTTTCTCATTACTTTCACTACACGGTCGATCGTTACATGAGTCGGAAATTTATGATAATTGTGAATAGATGGGAGCACGTCTGCACTTGGATGACTTTTGTGGGACAATCAAGAAGACAAGACAAGAGAGTTGTGGAGCGAAGCAGTTCTTTAAACTCTATTTTTCGGTATAGAAAATTAAACATTCTCGAGTAATTGAATTGTAAAAAATGGTAAACGTTTTAAAAAATAATTAAAAGCAAGTTAAACACATATTTATTTCCAGATTGGTTACATTTAAAAAGCTGATGATATGATCGTTGGTTTAAAAATAGATAAATGGATTATTAGAAAATGAATGGAAATGAATGCAAGAGTAGCAGAATCTTGGTATAGAAACTGGATTTTTCTCATTCCAAATTATGATCTCTATATAAAACAAATAAATTTTATATAAATTTTTCATTATCACCATGACTATTATTTTTGAAAGCCAGCTATTATTAGTTCTAAAAAGTTTTTACCAAATAAATATATGAAAATGCATCATGAAAATTAAAGTTATATTAAAAATTAGTTCTTTGTGATGCTTAATCTTTGATTGGTTGTCAAAAACCGAATGTTTAATAAATTTTATAAACAAATTTAATCAAAAAAGATCGTACTGAAAAAGTGCCCTAAGCTCGCATGACAGTCAACGTGTTAAATTAAAGCTTTAATTAATTAAGGCAAAATCCAAAATATCAGTTGCTTTTTCACAAAATGTTTCTTCGGATGGGACAAGTTTTAGATCAATCTTTTCCTCATTATCTTTACCCAACAGCTCGTCAGTAAAATATCTACTATGTATGGCGAACTAGATCCAAACTGAGCGCATGACATCAGTGGATAATAATTCCGCATAATGGCTCATTCGCTGAAGGATCATCGCCGAACGAAGCTGAAAGGGGGGGATTATAACTACCGTATTTTTGCTGGCAATCCGCCAAGACGAACTGCTTCACCGAGCGTGCCGCAACCGATGGTCCGTCAGCTGATTCACGTGCCACAAATACTTTGTACGAGAAACAGCGTACCGAAAGCAAAACAGATTCATATTATAAATTAAAATGACTCAGAAAATTTGCAAAATAATTTTTCTGATGAAAATATTTTTCTTTTCGTTGACAACCAGTTTTTTACATAAAACGGAATCAAAAATAGCTATCGATTGGAATAAAAACTGTAAAAAAGATGCAGGATGATAAAATGAAACAGATTGCGTTACAAGCTTCCTCTAACGAACAACGAAACCTGTGCGTCAGCATAAATTTGCATAGTCCGGACGAAAGGGAAAAAACACGAAACCAGCGAAATAGAGCACGTCCCTAGCGCTCTTTCCATTATTTCCGTTTCGCGTTCGCCCATCAATAAAGCCCATCCCGAGGCGAGGAATCAGATCAATAACAGTATCGTTTCCGGTGGTTCGTTCAACTCCTTTCCCTCGTTCACCTCCTCCCGCTCCCATTTCTTTGGTGGAGAGAAAATCGTAAAATAATCCCATTAAGCCCAACCCATCAGCACCGAGGGAAGGCGCGCGATTTTCTCTCCAAACACAAGCCAAACCTTTGCTGTTGAGGCACCCGCTTTTCCTTGTGTGCCGGGAAACACGTCGGCAGAAAATCTTCGACACCGAAATTTATTATAATTGAATCATTAGCGACAGCCGACGATGGCACACGCGAGAAGTAGAATTTAAATCGAGTCGACGGAAAATTTCCTTCGGACGGAAATTCTCGACGCGATTGGCGGCGTTGCTCGTGGAAACGTGTGGAAATTCTTTCCACGCACCCTTGCCGGGGTGTGGCGCTTAACGTCTTGCGTCATCAATTTTGCTACACCTCTTCTCGAGACAAACACGAGTGCCAAGACGGAAGCAATAAGATATCGATTTTTCATTTCCATCCCACCGTGGAATGGGCCTGTCTGTGTCCTTCTTGCTCGTCTTTGAATGTTCTTCTCAAGGAGGGACCTACCCCACGAGAAAGGAACGGGTCGGCATCTTTGGCGCCATTGAACTTTGATGTTTGTTTGTCGATTTCGATCCCTTTCTTCAGAGAAGAGATTTTCTTGGCTTGTTTGTTTGTCTACGTCTTGTTAGAGTGGAAAGAGAAGGTGAAATCTTTTAATCCGACGTCGCGAATGTCACGAACGTGACAGGAAGATGTGTGGTCTTACCGCACAGGCTCGAACATATTTCATGGTAAAGAATTCGTATGAAAATAAAACATTCAAGTATGATTAATGAGAATTAAGTTGTTCGTACGATGCCAGACTGTCCATCCAAAATGTATGCCAAAGAATGCAACCCATTCGTGCATTTCCTGCAAACATCTTCCCTCTACAAACCAATTCCTAACCACTCCGAAGCAGCGGCATTAAATGTTGGCCTCAGTCATATCTTCCTGTTTTTCCCCCCGGTCGTGACCAACCCAAGCCGTTGCACAAAACATGCGTGCTGCTTTTTGGCACATTCATCACGATTCCGCATGCATTCCGACGTTCCGCCAGCATGTGTGGTTCCATCTGGTGGCATTCCCACAATCTCGCCCCGCAAAACGTGAGCAATTTTCCTGCATGCCGCTTAATCCGCACTTCGGGCCGAGCCGGGGAGGGACCCAGGTTGAAGGGACGGTTATTGGGAGGGGAACGTAAAAACATTCCCACTCGTCCACCTTCGTCCGGACGGGTCTTGCTGCGGTTGTGGTGGAGGAACAACTGTTTATTCAACCTCTTTCCATCAAAAGCAAACCGATCGACTTCGGGCAGGTAGGAACAGGACGAGGTGTGCAGTCGGTGGGCATCTTTTAGGCTACAGTGATGGACGTAGCATTAATTTAAGGTACCTCAACATGTGTTTCTTTACATAATTTGGCATCAACTTCAACTTTCTGGTGTTTCCCTGCAAAGAATCCTATAAATTAAATTTAACCAGCTTAGTGTTCGACCGTTTTATTTATTTGATTAATATTCCTTTGAGAACATTTTATCTTAAATTCAAGCTTGCACCTCGGTCAATCGACCCACGTACTTAAACGACTGACATAGTTATGTACCACAGGATTTTAGGTATGAGACTCTGTCTAGGTAACGTGAGAAATAAAATTAGCTTTCTTATGATCAGGACACGTAACACAAAAGATCTGTTCCTACAAAATCCGAAAGGGTTGGTTTGAGCTTCAAAACCATTCTAGCGGCATATAAACTCCTTGCTGTAAGATGTACATTGTAAGTATAACGTCAAACGTTCGATAAAGACTTTCATTAAAAAGAACTAAGTGGAATGGTTAATAGTAACATAGTTGTATTATGGTTTTTGATACTTCAAAACAAATCAAACTCCAACACTCTGTTTTACGATAGCCATTTTCTACAGTTTTCTGAGAATAATTCAACAGCTCTACACTTTATTGAACTTTGTTGTCTGCCTATTTTACAGTATACATACAGTGTAGAGTATAATCATTGAAAAAATAAAATAATCTGAAATTATCGTTAGTAATGAAATGAAAAAACTCAACCGCGGATAACCAGAAGCCTACTGTGTTAAGAAATGACCTTTTACAATAATCAATGTAGCTAAGATTAAACAAAGTTCGGATCTTACATGAAAAGGCGTTAAGTATTAAGTGACAAGTACAAATAGAAAAATTTGGATTTTATCAATAAAATGTGACAAAATCTCCTCAACATTTCGCTTCTTGTTTGAAACATTTCGTTCAAATGAGGGATATGCTAAAAGAACTGATGCTATCATTACGATAACTAATTTACATTGCCGTTAATTGGAAATATTGGAAGATAAGAATATTAAATCATTATTTCATATTCATCTCGTCAAACAGCTTACAAAATAATAAATACACGCACAAGTAGCCCATTAACAAAACAATATAGACGGAACATTGATCGATATATAAATTAATAAAAATGCGTAATTGATGTCGGTCTATAAAACAACATTTGGAACAAGCTGATACATAAAATTTTCAAATTAAGTTTTTCGAATTATATTTTATTTCATTACTTCTACACATACTCTACCATCCACCACTGTAGGCCAGCTCATCGAACCTGCTCCGCTGCAAAAAACGACCCAATCCAGACGGCAGACGGTAAACGGGCGCGCGCGTGTGTCCATCCGTTTCGTCTGACGGGAATGTTTACTTTTCCTCCGGCGGGTCCCTGCAACGACTGGCTTCTACCGTGCTTCGAGGCACCAAATACTAACAAGAGAGGCCATAGCCCCTAGGAACAGGTGTTTCATTAATGTGTTTTTACTGCAAACGAAATAGACCAAGCCGGCAGGAAAGAGGAACGACGGTCGTTTACGGTGCGTGATTTAAATCGTTTCAATATGCTCCCAGACGCTGCCGGCAATGCGATGATTTAAGCGTTCACCATAAACCTATTTTCCGCCAACCTCAGAAGGCACGGAATGTCCACGGCGTAAACGTTGTCCGCTTGCGTCGGTCGGTTGGTCAATCAAAATCCCACAAAAAGCCGTCACCGACTCGGCATTCGATGGGCTGGCAGGAATGTTTCCGATTTCGCCTCGGTTTGTTTGCATTCCACTCGAGCATCCTGCGAAAACCATTATCCCATATTTCAAAAACCCCCTCCCCTACCGCACTTCCTCCGGCATCAAAGAATGACCATCGGTTTCGGTTTATGTGAAAAATCCGACCCGGCCATTAAATGACGGACATTAATTTGAATCTTTACGGTGGAAAAACAGAACCGGTGGGTAAGGGGGAATTGATTCCAGAGCAGGCCGGAAAAGGGAGTTTTCTGCTTTCCATTTCACATTGATACACATTTTAATGGTCAATGGTGTCCAACTGTCGTTTCGGCGCAGAATTTATGTTCGCGCGGAATGGTGAAATTTCGATCATCGGTTCGGTCCGTCAGCGTGCCGATTTTCCGGCGGTGGGAAAATCACTCGCACATCCGAAAAGTCGCCAAATGGGCCATAAAAGTGAACCCCGGGATGGTGTTTTAATTTAATTTGTAGCATTAATAATTCACAAAATATAATCCTCATGTTCCAGCGTGTAGCAAACTGAAAGAAAAAAATAACCCCAACACCAAAACCCTTTTCCATCATCGTAAACCCCGTGCATTAGTGTTGAAAAGGGAAATATATGGGAGCATATGACGAGAATGAAAATTCGAGACGCGCACGCAAATTCGCACAATCCGTGACAGTTGTTTTTCCAACGCTTTTATGTGTCTTTTTTCCAAAATAAATAGAAAAAAACAACCGAAAGATTATGATCATCCGACGGTTGGAAAAACATGTTGCAACACGCACACGGGTGGGAAAAGCGACGCTCTGTTATGGGTGGCAAATTTACGACCATGTCTGGAATGTTGTCGGAATCGCGAAGGTAAACGTCGGCTGGTTTCGCAAAACTTCTCTCGTGGAAAAATGGTGCAGCAACGAAGGCGGAAGAATTTCTTAAGTGCCGTCTCTTCAACTTCTTCTTATCCACCAGCCAACAAATTTTCCCGAACGCCAGCAAAAACGGAACTAGCGCAGGAAGGAAGGAAGGAAGTGGTGTTTTTGCCAATTTGAAATTTGGAGTCTTCAAGAACTCTTCAGCGAGGAAGAAAAGCGACCGGCGCCGACGGCGTCCAACCCGAAGGATGGATTTGATTAATGGTAGTTGCGTGGCCGATTTTCGGATTTTCCATCAGGACGGACGATGGAGTAGGGGAAGGGAAGATTATTACAATATTTACTTCAACGGTCCCGAGGCCATTTCCAGTTAGCATTTCCAATCTCCTCTCCGGGGGCCGATGTTGAATTACGAGTTCAATTTGAGAGCTAAGTTTAATGAAAAAACTTCTGCCTGTCTCGATTTCC
>KE525084.1:42818-59024 GCA_000441895.2 Anopheles sinensis | reverse complement strand
GACGCATGTTAAGGAAGAAAAAAACTATATCTCCTCTTTACCAATAGATTCACTTTCAAATACATTCTCTACGATTCAGAGCCATTCAATCGTTGAACGTTATATACTGCCTAGCTGAAAATGACAACGGCAGCGATTTTATGACCTTTGCAAAATTGAGTTCAAAAGCTATAAAAATTAATCATCGACGTGTGTTTCTTCTCCATAAATCGTACCAACTGAAGACACATATATTCATCATCGTCCTCTTCGCTGCGTTTCTTTAGTTCGTCGCGATTCGATGAACCGGGTAATATGTCAAAACTAGGTTTGCGCAGAGATGATCGAAGCAAAATCAATAAAATCTTCCATTGACTAGCCGAGCACCACCATGCAGCTCATTGGAATGTTCAATCTGCGTTTACGACTTGCTAAATATATCGATCAATATGCTCACAGTTTCTCTTGAAACCGCTTATGCGCTGCTTAATATTCATCGCACTAATAAACCCTCTGCTGCCGGGCTGGGAGTTTGGTTACGTTTCAGCTCACACTTCAACGCTGTGGGAATCCGATTTATGATTATTTTCATTTTTATTCCGCTTCTCCGACCATGAACAGTATCAGACGGATCAGTTTTACGACCAAGATAATGACGAACGGAGGATTTTGAATACGAATTTTGTGGTGCGGGTAGAGTTTTATCATAGCTCGAAGATTATAGAGTGATGGACATGACGGACAGGTCTAGCTGATGCTCCGAAAAGGAAGTGTAAACTTTTGGTAACGGGAGACATTCTGCGATATAGTGTGTTTTATCAAATGCAATTAAAGTGCAATGAAATGCCTGAAAATTTAATTTAACTTATAATTTAAATTTGTTTTTAATTTTATAGTATTCACGAATACAGAACGACTAATAAGAAACAGAATTATTTAAGTTCGGAAGGAACCAAACTACCCTCATTTTAGTCACAAACAGACCGTAGAAAAGTAATAAAAAGTCGTTTGTATCACCATACCATTGGCTTAACGTAGAAAAAAGGAAAGTTAAAAGATAGATGGGGGAAAAAGAAAGAAACTTCCCCGTGTGTTTCCACTTCGGAGGAAATTAACGTCAACGAGTTTTGCAAAAGAAAGAAGAAAAAACAGGAACAGAGTCGACAGAGATACAAGCGAACAACGAACTTTGCGAGTAGCGAACAAATTAACCAAAGCCGAAGCTCACCCTTGCCATCAGAAGAAGTTTAAACTTCTTCTGGGGAAGATGAAGCATAGAAACACAAACAAGCACACGAATGCAAAGGGGCCCACTATGGAATTGCTGAGACTAAACCGAAGTGCTTCCGAAGATGAATGAGATCGAAAAGCAAGAAATGAAAGTAATGAGTTTTCCACGCCATATAGCCAGCTTCTACCAGAGAGAGAGTCGGAAAGGAGGAGAACACTCGCGGTCAGCAAGTTGTCGTGGTCATGGCTGACGCGTTGCAATTTTCCGCGGCACAAGCAGCCATTTCGACGGTCAAACGTTTGAACAGCACTCGAGCGATGAGTGGCACTGGAGAAGTTGCGCCTGCGAGGGGTCGTTCTTGAAGTCATAATTTTCAATCTTAGCCAGTTTTAATGAGATTGAATTTTAATTTGTTTCGTCGGCGTTGATGCAAAAGTATGCTGCCGGCAACAATTTCAATCACCATAAGTCACTCGCAGCTAAATAAATGGAGGAAAATGAAAACTCTAGTTGGCTTGGTTGAGATTCTGAAATCTCCTATATATAAATAGTTATTTAAAATCTGAAATCTCGACGCTAAAATTAAACTATGAAATGCGAAAAATAAACAATATCAAAAACTTGAGTACAATTATGTGTAAAAAGTAAAAAGCTGTTTCGCGAAGGTGCTCTTGTCCGCTTATAAAGAGCAACACATCACATCCATACAAACGATTGCGTTGGTCTGGTTTGTTTATCTTTCAAATGAAACTGTTAACGATGCAGCATATAATAAAATGGCATTACCGAAATGAATATGAAGAGATAGTTGTGCTGCCGTTGAACACGTCGTTGCTAGATGGCCGGCTGTCTGTACATTCACCTGGCTAAGCACACTTTCATCCGGTGTGTTTTGGTGCAGGTCAGGGAGCAACTGTGCAGCTTCTTTGTGCTTCATGAAGCAGAAGTTCGTTACGCGTATCCCTGCGAAAGCACAGCTACCATTTCACCGGTACATAGTTTCACATGTATGCAAACATGCACATCTCTGGGATATATATTCATTCATTCCGCCATTCATTCATTCATACAGTCACCGAAGGCGCCGTCCGCAGCCAAACACATGCCCTTACAGACAGCAGTTCGCGTTTATGTTGACACTTGCACGAAGTCGGGGCAAAACATGCTGCTCCCTGGTGCCAGGACTCTGTCGCTGGCAAACAAATTCGTCCCGTTTGCTACCGCACGATTTTCAAAACCCCAAAGAACACGACAGTTGCATGGAGTTGTACGCTCCTCGTTCACCAGATCAACACTATCTCGCTTCTGGAGAAGTATTGCAAATGCACATGGAATAAAAGCGTCGCTCGAAAGAGGGTGGCCTTGGCGTCAGTGAAGAAACAGCCAACCACCATTTGCCAGTGCGGTCGTTTGAACGGTTGTTTGCTGACATGCTGGCAGCTTTTGGCGAGGTTTCGTTGAAGGGAATACAACCATTCCTCACTGCCATCCCGAGACCTACCCTTGGAAGCTACTAGACTTTGCAAGCAGACCCAGCTGTTTGCTTGTGATTACGATTGCCGAGACCAGAAGACAATGCAAATGCACTGCCGCGAGCAACGACAACGCTCCGGTGAAACGGTGAATCGTATGTCAGCTCAAGCTGGTTATCTACTGGCGCACGTTTCCCGACACATTTGTACACGTCTTTGCGGAGTTGAAAAGCATACATTTTCTAAGGTGCTTGAATCATTTGGCGAGGATTTTTCGAGAGAACCCTTCAAGTGTAATTAGAGTGGCTTATACGCCATCTAACAGGTTTGTTTAAGCCGCATTTTACCATTTATCTGAAATGGTACGCTAAAAACCGTATTAGTTCCAATAAAAATATATTGTCTTTATTGTGAACTGTCACGAATTATTTGTTAAACATATCTTCAGTATATGAAATATAAAAAAATGTGCCCAGGTACTAAAGCAACACATTTCCATGTCATCAATCCGTAAAACAGAATGACATAACATTTCTTCATCTCAATGTCAACAACACCATAATCTCGTTTGTCCCTAAACCGAGATCATTTCTTACTATTGAAAATTTAACCATGACGAAAGATGCCAGTAAACGTACAGGTCAATTTTGTCATTTTCTACACTAAATGCCATCTATGTTATGGTGGATTTCTACATCAGACATGGGGTTCTAATATCTGCATACGCACAGATTGAAGACGCTTAGGGATAAGAAAATTCGGTCAGCGACTATATTCCATGTATTTTATTTGTGCTTTAAAAATTAAGTAATAAAAATCTTTTTCGCTTTATCCATTGCACTTAAGATCATGTATTAGATAGGTGCATAAAAAGCGACTTCGTTCATTAACCTTCTGCAAAGATACCATTTGAGGGAGACTTTGTCCTTTATACTGCTACTGTTAGAGTACGCTAGACGCTGAAAAGATCATTTATGACTAGCTGTGGCACAAAAAGCAAGAGTCAGCTTCCTTACCCTTGCTTTCAAACTCCATTTGCACATAAATGTGCCGTCAAGAGATCGTCTTGCATAGTGATTCCAACATACAAAAGATAGCTAGAGGTGGTAGGATCAAGTATATGTTAGCTCGTAAAACATCAAGTTTTTGTTCAAAAGAAGAAAGAAATACACCTGAAAACCCATTTCAAAGGTACCGCTTGCTGCTTTTAGAAAGAGTAACGAAGAGCTGTGAAATTGCAAAAAAGAATTAAACATAACCTTTTGTGAGAAGCAAAATAGTCTCACGTCCTGGATTCTTACAAATTTACGAAATAAATGCATTAATTATCTAGATAGAGCAACTCATATACTAAACTTCATCATTTCGCAGCCTGTTCTGAAATTTTCACAATTGTTCAAATAAATTTGCCATGAAAAAGCGCATTGGAAGTTTTCAACAAAAACAAAAAAACAAGTTAGAAGACATTGCATGAGTAAAAAACATTGATTGGAAGTGCCATTAATCTGTTGTGCAACGAACGCGTTTGCTTCAATTTATCACATCCAACCGCGGAAAACTAATAACCGGCTCACATTCATGTGCTGCAAAATTTGCAGCTCTGTGCAAATGGAAGGACAAGATTTTGAATACATTCTCTTCCATTTGCCGGACAGTTGTTCCATATATCAACCAGCGACACAACCTTATCTCGAACTCATTCAATCACTTTTAAGATCTGCACTGCATTAGGCAAATTCGAATGGCTTGTAAAAACGGTTTTCCAGTCCGGTTAGCTGATGCAATCAAACAACTTTCAACCAACGCATGTTACGTTAATTTCGAATGCAAATAGTTGAGACAAGGAAAACACATTTATCAATAGATGGATCCAAACATTATTCACAACGATTTGAATTTTGATTTCTTAGTAATGAGTGTTGCAAATTTTACAAACAATACAAACCATCTTTTTAAAGTTATACATTATACATTATTATAAATTACTTTACATCAAAACTGCAGCAAACATGGAAGTAAAAATAATAGTAACATAAAATCAGTTGTCTGCAAAGTTAATCGTGAAGTTTAACAAATTCATTAGATTTCATTTCACGTAGAAACATTGGTGAAAAAAGCAGTTGGCTTCTTTGTGAAACACGTTCGCTGATCTGAGAAATATATGCGAATATTATTCTCTAGGCACCTGCTTTCCTACTAGATGTCAGCATTCAGCATTCCTTAACAATACTAAAAAAAATTCCATCCTGCAGAAATTATGAAAAATTTACTTCCTAGCTTTTCTTACCAGCTATGTATTCTCGATGGTTTCAAACGACGCTTGGATGAACAAACAAACTCAGGATGAAAGCAGCAGCAGGGTTTAATGCACGCGAACAAAGATCAACACGAAGCAGCGGTTGCACCGTTGAAAGGTGGTGAAATTAGCTGCAGAATTTAATTGTCCATAAAACGAGCATTTTATGAGCCACATCGTATCCTGGCCACATCAAAGCAGCACGCAGAAAATGAACAGACTGAACGGTAAATATACTGGTACCGACATGGGCAAGCAATATACAAAGGAAAAGGTCCTGAGAAGAGGAGGAGAGATGGGTTAGCAAACAACAGCTTCATCGCATTCCCCATGAGGCAACACCACCATCGTCCTCCGCAATATCCACCGTTTCCGACCATTCTCGCGCACTTAATGCGTCGATGATTAACAACATGGTTTTCTTCAGACTGGCCAAACGTGGCAACTAATCGGTTTCGGCTGGCGCTAACTCGATTGGATGCCGGTAGGGTAAGCAGCGTCACTCGATTAAAATTAACGTAATAAATGGTTATTTTTTGCGGCTGCTCTGGCGACACTACTAAAGACTGTATTGAATTTCAGCAAGATATCTGTCAAACAAAAACTTTGTCTTAACGTTTTTCAAACTTGACAAGGGAAAACCCATTTAACACAGAAATTAATGCAATACAACAAGCAGTCATCGCTATTTTTAACAATAAACATAACTAAAACATTATACTTGTAATAGAAAACTCAATGATACATCAGTTTATCACACACCGAAACTACGAAAGCAACTTACTTTACTTACTTAGGTGGCGCTACAACCGCTGAGCGGTCTTGGCCTGACGAAGCTCCATCCGAAACCGCTCACGGTCGCTCGCCACAGTGGTCCAATTCCGTATCCCGGCTATTCTGGGATCGCACGAAAGCAACTAAATACCATTTAACTTCTAACATGATAGCATTCCCGAGTATTATTGTAAGTGTGCGTCCTGGATTAAGCCATACTTCGAAAAATAAGAATCAACTAACAAACGAAACAAATTATTTTAAATGCATAAGGACCCAAAAGGACGGTATTTTCATGACCGCGCATTAATGAGCGGCAAAAAGTCCTATATTGGTGAGGGTCGAAAGTTAGCCAGTGGAGTGGTTTACCCTCCAAACCCGTTACGAGCGATCCGTTGACTCTTGAAAGAGTCCACACTTCACAACGTAATAGAAGTACTTTGGTGAGGTGAGGTTGCAGTTTATGGAGTGACGACGATATTACCAACGATACCTCTTCAGGACCCTCTCTCAGGACCAGATGCTGGAGCATGTTGAACATACCGGTACAGGACAGAAGGACAAGCGTGTAGTTTGATAGTGATTCCGGCCTGAAGCGTTGGACGGTTCAACAGACAGCTCGAGTGTGAGCGAAAGGGAAGGCTAGGAATTGCTTAATTACTTTATTAGCATACGAATATCCCCCTTAATTCGCATATGGTAGGGTGGAGGGCGAGAGAAAAATCACCGAGGACACGAGCACTCAACCAACGAGGAACGCGAACAGTTCGCAAAGAGGAAAAATAAACCCTGTCGAGAGCGGGTCGATGGAAAACCAGGCGAATATTATTAACTCGAACGCACGGTAATTAGCGATTAAGATTATAGTCGGCAGCAGGTTTTATTACAGCCGTAATGCAAATGAAGAGCTTAAAATCAATTGCAAACGAATGTGTGAAGGAGGAGAAACTTGCGGATTTTTTCCGGGCAGTGAATGGTAATGAGAGCTTAAAAGGTGAACAGGTAAAATAACGGCGAAGCCATTTATGACAGGTGGAGTGAGGCAAAGCTGTTGGAAATGACGCTGTTGCACCGAGCGAGTGCAAGAGATTTCAATAACATTCATTGTTAAATCAATTACATTAGGATTTAGTTGCATTGATAAGTTCAAATAACACTATTTTCACAAGCTTTCAAATAACTTGACTGATAAGCATAAGTTCTATAACAATTTCTTTTAGATCAAGGACGAGCTTATGGTTCAGAACTTTTCAGTGACCATATTTACTTATCGCAAAGCAAGAAAGTTACAAGTTCCATTAATTGCCGAGTTTGTTCCAGAGCTTTTGTTATTCAGGATCAACGAATAAGTGAACCAATTTCTTTGCCTGTCACGACAAGGTACGCTTACGATCGAATCGCTTCCAGTTTTAATTTCCCGTAGAACAACATCCGGTCGGTGCCCAAACAAGCGCAAACCAATTCCGTTTGATCCTCGAAACGATCCGGGCTGATCAAAGGCTTTGGCTTTTCGTTGCCGGCAATATTTGTGTCAAACGCCAATCAATCATGCATTGAGCGGGCACAGGAAGCATGGAATTCACGAGAAGAGGCCTGCAAGGGACGATCCGATGATTGCAGCAACTCACTCCGGGCGGGAGAGCTTTTTTGTACCAGAGAGTTGCTGCCAACCTGTGTTTGATCATTCCGAAATCGCGCGTAGTTCAGAAGATCAAACGCGCAAACAAGATGTTTTCCAGGAAGTGAAGAAAACGTGTGACATGGACAAAGTTCAATGGAAACATGGTGGTAATTTCATAAGGTATTGCAGACTATTACACGAATCTATAGTCGCAAACAAACGTTCAAACCATGAAACGAAAATTGAGTTGCTTCTAAAAAACGAAACCCCAGTTTGAAGATGGCCAAAACTTACCTCACCACCGATATTTTATCCACTTAGTTATCTTAAGCATGAGGAAAACCAAATCAAACTCCATTTAAACTTCGTAATCAACCCGATTTTCAAGAATTAATGTCCAATCAATCAGCAGCCAAGTTTCAATCTGACAGGGTTCCCTTGACACAGGTTTGAACTTAAAAAGCTTTAACAGCTTTACAACACCATTACGCCAGTTTTGAGTGGAAGTGTGAACAGTTTCACCTGCTCTGTGTTGCGGTACCTGCTGTAAGAACAATGTTTTCACTACTAACAGTTTTTCGACACTTTTCCACCCTTTCCAATTTTCCTGCGGCTTCCGTTCCACCAGCTTAAACAAGCAAATTCATCCCTGTTTTCCACCGTTTCCCGATCGTTGTTTTAACTTGCTGACATGTGACCAATTCATTCTTTTGTTATCGTCCTGCTCTTCTATATGTGGGTGTGTGTCCCATCAGCACGTCAGTGTGTCTGTAGGTGACATGTGGTCACCGCAGAATCTGCATTCCCTCACCCTTCCCCCAGCATACGATTTGTTACAATCGCGTGAGTCAGGACCTTCACCGGTCAGAATTTCGGAGAATAGACTTCCACATCACTGAACCTGTGGAACTCGCGTGGAATTTTCCCCCGAACGACTCACGCTTTCATCAACGCGGCTCGGTACCGTTTCGGTTCGGGAAAAGCGTATTTCACGCCAGACCGCTTGATGAAAGTCTAAAGGTTCGTGAATATTTGATTTTAATTGAAATGGAAACATCCCTAATCGGAATTCGAGGCTTCCGAGGCGAATCGGGTGGCAGCGTGAGTCGATAGGAAAATCACAGCACGCACAATTTATAGAACAGGACAAAATTGGAATGAGAGGATAAGCCATGCGGGAGATTTAATGGAAAGGCAAACGCAGAGATAATGGAAAGTTGCAACATGACTTTTGGTACGGATAGAAATCAATCAACGAAGATGATTGGCAACATTTCGAGAAAAGTAAACTGCTGTTCAACAATGATCGCAGCGATATGTGTCCAAGGCGTACAATTTTGGGAGATAATCTGGAAATCTGGATGCTTGCAAATCATAAATAATAAAGTTATACTGCTTCGAACAATAAAATATTAGACCCGCTCTGTATATTTCTTCTGAAACATATTTAAGCGCATGGAATAAATCTCAAGGAAGCCCTTTGGCATCGACCACACAGCAGTAGAACTTGATTGAATTTCTTTCGCTCATTTGCCAACGAAATTTCCATCGTTGCAAGCGACGGAACGAGCCGGTCGAGACTCATTGAGATGCTAATTGGATGTATCAGATTGTTAATTAAAATCCTTTCGATCGATAGCACCATTGGTTTGCCGCAGCCACCGGTGGAGAAAGTCGTACGAACATTTTCAACTATCCTCATCACGTTGAGTAAGAAGCCCTCTGGAAACCATGCCCTTAACATTGTCTCCGTGAAGGATTGTGGTCGTATTCAAAACTCACTCAGCGATGTGCTACAAATCTCGTCGAGGTCAAGCACATGGTTCAAATGCGTGATTTCGTGATTCTAGAGCATTTAACGCGAAACGGCGATGACCGACTGTGTCTGCGAGATGAGAACATCCGTCTGATGACGGCTTCTGATGCATTTTCGCACCATGTTTCCACGAGGAGAGTCTGTTCGGACCTTTCGCCAGCCTCACGACAAAACATGCCGAGTTTCGCAAACGATGAAAGTTAATCATCCGGCTGCACCAGCCTCGATGCCGAGGGAGAAATCGGAGGAGACGGGGTCTCGACATGTTTCATCGTCGCCTATACAACGTGCACCATGTTCAGTGTGCTGGACACATCAATCGTCAGTCACGTCCAGCTTCGGAAAGACCGTATAAAAAATCTTAGGCAGGGAAAAAGCTCGACCGACCGTGACGTGACTAGGGAAAATCGAAAGATCCCTGATGGACCTTTTACTCTTTTTCTTCAACTAGCCACTCCAGTTGATGGATGGTTTAAACCTGGATAGAAAAGCAAAAGGCTACAGAAAACACGATCAGGGCGAGAGGCTTTAAACATTTACCGCACACACGGGAGGAGGTTAGAAGTTTCAGAATGTATAAAAACTTGAAGTGGAAAGCACAACGGAAACTCCTTTTCCCTGTAGCGCTGTTAGATGAAACACTGTGCACTAATTGCACTCGCAACCGCAAACCCAACATCAAAAACTACTTCATTCATCAAGGTAACGCGCATGAATTAACTCACGGTTTTAAAAACCACGCACCAAACGAATGATGAAGCATTTAGTTTTTCTTCACTCCTTCAACACTTGTGCCTATAATGTCCCAAGGCGCAAATGAGAATTTTCATTACCGTCTCCACTCGTCGATGACATCGTCGATAAGCGAGCTGACGGAAACGTTCGTGACGGACTATGAATAATAAAAGGTACCACTATAAAGCATTATGCAAACTCAAACATGCAACTCGGTCGAAACTAAAACTGAGTGCTGCAAATAGAAAGTTCATAGTTCATAACGACTTCTTCTACTAAATTTTGCTCCAATTAAATCGAACACAACTGTAGAGTATTCATTAAATGCCCAAAACGTATATTTAAACAGTTTGAAATGTGAAGATGATTAAACCCCACTTTTCTCACCCTCGAAAGGTTTATGAGGAAGAAATTGCACCTCGGGCACTTCTTATTTACGTTTGCACTCTAGACTGTTTAATTACTTCTTATTTAAACTTTTCCGACACCACTTCACCCGGGTGTTGGACAGCATAAGAGCTCGCATGGGAGATGAATTGACCATCGTTACCACAAGGAGAGTTTATCAGACGTCTATTTGAAGTGTCAAACGAGAGCCGGGCAGAAACCTTTCGGACAAACCAAATGAACCGCTGAGGTTTTCCCAACTCCGAGCCGGAAAAAAAAGGATTCCCTAGACGACATAGAATCCTTATTTACTTTCTTTCATGGGACACTCGAGGGTTGGTACAACTGCTTCGAGGACGCACAAGTATTACTTCACACCCCGGTTGCTTTGGTTGATTTGCAGAGTGCTTGTTTGTCCACTTTAAAGTGTTCTAATCTCTGCTTACCATCGGATGACACACACGCATTGCTGCACGAATTGAATGGGCCTGTCTTGTGTCTGCTCGAGTTGCATCAGTTTAAAGATAGGTTAGCTGCAATGCACATCTACAGCTGGTTCCGGTTAACAAGGTGGCTTAGGCTTAGGGAAGAAAAACCAGCTGGGATACAGTTCTGAGGCTATGAATTAGCAAACATAATACCGCAGAGCTCGGTCGGGCAACACTTACACCCGTTTTATCCGGCAGGTCTTTTCCACCGTCTCTGGTTTGTGTCATTCGTCTGCGTGTCACAGTGCTTGGCACCTTGGGAAGAGACATTGCAGACCATGGCAGATGATGAGCCCATCGTTGCAAAACTGGGGAGACTAGTGGCCTCCTTCAGCCTCTCCTCTTCTCCTTCCACCTGATAAGGCTTTACAGTAGGACCGACTGGGTGCAAAACACTGCAAACGATTCCTATCTATTCGGTTTTGTCACAGATACATACGGAGGCTTGGGCCAGACGACTGCCCTCCGGCAAGGACGCACACTCCGTTGGGTACCGCTCTAACCGAGGAGTCTCCGGTATAAATTGAATTCCGAAAGAGTTATCGTCCAGAAGGGCCATCGAGACAAGAATCTACGCCCGTAGTGTCCCGGAGTGTGTCCTTCCCTCATTCACTCTGCCTCTTCAGCCCGTCGTTTTATCGCTCGACACCAAAACCGCAGTATTGCAATCTCCTTTCCAAAAGCCGGATGTTGACGCAGAGTATCAGTGCACGAGGGTTTGGGAGCGGTTTGTTTCGTTACTTTGGTATTGGTGTCAGCTCCCGTTCTCGAAACCATTAAAAATGGTTGGGCATATTTACCACCTACTGCTTCTTTCCGTCACTATGAACAGTCAACCTGGGGCGGGTATGGAGGAGTCTTCTATGGACACTCACACACGAATACAACTCGACCCTTTCTAATCCAACCAGCTGGATCCTTTTGGACGGAAAGATCCTCACTGAAACCGGCCGGGTTTGATGATGTTACTGCATATAAAGAACCGTAAAAATAATAACAATAACACAGATGGTTATGATGGTCAAGATAACGATGATGATGATGATGATGATAATGGAGAATGATGGTATTTGCGAAGGGATTTTCCGGTATATTTTCCTCACGTGTGTCCAACCCAAACATTTAGTCGAAAGCTGACGGATGAAAATGCACATTTTCAAAAAAGAAGAATTGTTTACCCTAGAATTTTGTCAATGAAGAATCTGCTGGAAAATCTAATGGAAAAATTGCAATACACAGCATTTAAAGGTTTGAATAAAGAACCGACATTTGAAGAATTGAATAAACTTGTACAGGGGCATCATCAACTCTTTTTAAAATATTTTTGTACAGCACTTGTTTTCATTTCAATACTCTATGTTAATATTTTTTCCATTGCCAAACCTGCGGTATTGAATATGTTATCAATTATATGATATTAAAAAACTAATTGAACATCAACAACATCAAAAACACATGCGGCAACAATGCACAAAAACATTGTTTAAAATTGCGCAGTGATGCATTCGTATGGCAACGCACAACGCGAAACGAAAAATGTTACACTTTTACTAAATTACATACATTTTGGAAGTAAAAACATGCCTCACTGCGAATAAGACGTAAAGAAACACAAAGAAAGAAGGGCCAAAAATGATGGCAGAAAATAATGAAACGAAAAAAGACACACATCAGCATGCGTAATTATGTCATTAGCATATTATTATGAGGTTTGTTTCTCCTGGGTGGGCGATGAGAAGCTGCGGTGTAGAAAGGAAGACGAAACGTAATAGGACAAGGATCGAGACACGAGAATGATGGTGGGTAAGATGACATCGTGCATGATGTTGTCTGTTTTCCAGTCGAACAAAAAAGAGAGATGCTGTTTTCGTGTTGTTGTCTTTGCCATCGTAACATTGACTTGCGCCATTCGAAAGATCTGCAAGATTGATCTTGGACGTGACATAAAATTCACTTGGTGGAAAGCGCCGGATACAATGGGAAGTATAAATAAAAGGCACAAAAATCGGTAAAGATAGTTATCATAGGTTTGCCATTCCCTTCGGAGCCAATGAACATGTCAACCCGGGAGGTAAATAGTTTTCCCCCGTCTCAAAGAATATCCATTCCGTATAACGTTTTCATTCCAACTAATCGGAAGGATCGCTTTCCGATTTTCCACCAGGTGGTTCGCGTGTCTAGCTCGGAGGGTTGAGTGCTTTCGTGTTATTTTATGCTTATTGCAGCTCAATCACCATCGAAGACTCGTGCTCGACCTTCTTCATCTTTTCAACTCACGCCCACCGGAACATGAAGAGCGCAGCGACCACCCAACGGGACCCGCGGGGAAGCGAAAAGTAAAATGTGACACCCGGTCCCACCCCGAACGGAAAGACAGCGCTTTGATGTCAGGTTATGGAAAGTTGAAACATGACTTATCTCAAGAAACATGACAAACACCTCCAGTGCATGGAGCCAATAAAAAACACCATAACTCATCTCCTGTTTATGAATGGCCATTATGTTGCGTGTCATCCTGATGCTCCATCATCGATTTTTATAATTGAATGATGAGTTCAGGTATGGTTTCACGGTTTCCCTTTAACAGAAATAGGTAGTCAAATATATATTGCCAAACAGCAACCATCATTTTCGATGGACTAATTTGATTTAACATTCAACATTCACGAATCAGGTGAAGACTACAACATGGCTAAGAGCTAGAAAGCTACAACTTTGTTGTTTTTCTCATCGGTAGTCTAACCAACGTGCGAAAGATAGAAACGAAAAACTGAAACGTGAGGCGGTAGGAATGTTTTTCTCCTCGCACAGAAGTCACGCAACCACGAATTCTTTGTTCTTTAGCCACGTTCCAAACTGTCAGTACTCAAATTGAGGTTCTTATTAGCACAACAAGGAATATTTTTGATTGAATTATTTTCAAAAGTCATCGTTTGGTGGCAACGTTGAAAATGATTTGATAGAATCAAGGAAAACGCTACACTGTTCAACGGTGTGACGAATGGTTAACACTCTTTTGTTGTCGTCGTCATGTTGATAACATGATAAGCATTTTTTTGCAATGACCAACATAAAGAAAAGGCAAAAATATATTATTTCCATATCGATTTAGTAACGGATGGAAAGCCGTAAACATCAAATTTATCCTTTAGGGTGGTCTTCGTCTGGGTGTTTGGTATGGAAGGAAAGTATCTCCGAGGTTGGGTACCGTTTATGGTACGGTTGTAAAAGTGCATCAGTGAATAGAGAGGCGAAAAACATGAAATATAAGCAAGCTCAGTCACCTTGGAAAAGTTTTAATTTTATACATTTTTATTGCATTCATAAGCGGAACCATGCCATTCTGTTTATTGCTTCGTATTTTTGGGGCATAACAAAATAAAAGTTTTTGGCTCTGAGCCAGTAAACCTACGACGGCTTGCAATCAAAACTAACTCATCAACGATTTCCATGTGGTCAATTTGATTTTACGATTTGATGTTTCTTAAAGCAAAAGCCCTTTCACCTCCATCTTTTGATGACGAAAGAACAAATATACAGTCGTGGTCATGCAAACATGTTCACCCTTGGATTTTTTATTATTACGTCTGAATAATTTTTGTTTTGTTTTGTCCAAACAAATCACATTTTTGCCTCAAGAACGGAACGAACAGATAAGCAAAACACACCAATGCTTACGGATAATCATCACTAATCAAGGCAGATGATCCCTTGAATGGAAAGGAATAAAAATGCTCGTCATAAAACGGTAATCCGCGTTAATGTTTCATAATCAAACCCGCAGGCCAATGAGCTAGAAGCAAACACAAGAAAGATTTTCACATACAGCAGAAGAAATTCTTTATATACAGTGGAATGGAAGATATTGTTTTCTGCAGGAGCTGAGGCTCAAAAGATAAGCACCGTTACCAGTTAACATATATCTCAAACTAAGGTCAGAGCTCTGGAAGCTCCCACTGCCTCATCATAGTCTTGAATCCTATTTCTCGTAATCAGTGAACATAAGCAAGAAGAAAGCCAACGCACCGGGAGGCCCACGACGACTCAACGAAAAACTTCAAACCTTTCTCCTCCGTTCTTCATAACCCTCTGCCCCACTGGTAACCTTCAGGCGATCAGGTGAAGAAAACACTGGTCAGAAATTAGCTCCCCTATCGGTAAGGTTTAATGAACTTGTTTTAGATCAACATCAAGCGTAGCACAGTCTTGAAAACCTTTACCTATCAAAGGAAACCAGAGGAAATGTATTCGAATCGGTTCTCATTAAGAATCGGTTCATGTGGATACTAATTTGAGAAGATTTACAATCATTGAAGCCGCTCGGCCGCTTAATATCACATCACGACATTGGATCTGGTGGCGTGTTGAGATATGGCTATATGGGATTCTTATACTACAAGCGCTACAGGTCGATTCACCAGTAAAAGAAATGGATCATTTGCCTCGAAGATTGGACCCAGCCCTTCGGCGTTTTGAGACTAAACACCTTGAATACTTTCTCTTAATCGGGGTATAGAGGGAAATCGTGCAAGGAATATATTTTCTTCCATAAGACGGGCCCCCACCGACAAGTGAAACTGGATTCTGCAGAAAATATCGTCGGGTTTTATTATTAAAAGGAAACGTGAGTGAGATGTTTATTTTCGCGTATGTCAATCCTCCTACGAGCCTTGATTCGTGAACTGTTAATCCGCCTTTACAGCGAGATGGTGCAATTGCATCGTTACTACAACGATTTGCGTCAGATAGTCGAAGTAAAGTGCAACGAAGAGAAATTCATATGTATCATTATAGTGACACGATTACCTGCAATATAAATCTTATGGAAAACGAGTTTTCATATTGAAATAGAAGATAATTTATACTTTGAAATAAGCTTTCTGCAATTGAACTCTGAACGTTTTGATGACTACCTAGGCCTTTCCGCACACGGATTTCATTCAGAAATGCCTAATCTGTTCAATAACACACATAACCGATGCCGTCTCTTCCAGAAACACTCCGTTCGAATGAAGTTGGGTGATGAAAAACAGAATCCAAAATCGGACGGTTCAACACACCTAACAACCCTACCTTCCAAAGTAAAGCCTGTGCTGTACGTATTTAACTTCGGCCGTGTCAGTCGACGATCGGCTCGAAATCTGCGTAGGAGTGCACCGCCCGGCTTGCGGTGGTATGTTTTACATTTTAATTCGAATTTTATTTATCCCCAACCAAACACCGCACTCATTCAGCGAGTGAACCGTTCGATTTTGTGGTTGCCCTGAAATGTCCACTACACTTCACTCTCCTCCCTACAGGCAAGGGATTATTACACGAAACTGCAACAGTACGCCGCTTGCAGTGGATTGACTTATTTATTTATGGATCGACCAGGAATGGGACAAAAATAATAAAACTTCACACG
>KE525084.1:23616-37619 GCA_000441895.2 Anopheles sinensis | reverse complement strand
CCAAGGTGTCGAATCACAGATGCATTCGGTTGCACTATTGTATGCACTGGTGAGAAAAACCATCACACTACATCATCTGTTTTCCAATTCCATAAGCCGCCACATCTCCTTCCACCCAGCGATGAAAAGCTGACCTGAAACCCTACACAATTTTGCAAAAAATAAACCAGCTGCACCGAAACCGACGACGGCGAACTAATCACAGCGACTAATTAAATTATGAAAATTTGCCTGTACAGGCGAAGGCTTGCACAATCACTACCGCGGACAGGAGGAAATCCTTTGTGAACTTTGGATGGTCACGAACCGGTCTAGGCGTTTGCGAACTGGCGAAAAACATTTATTTCACGGTTCAGACTGCGCCCGACGTTTCTGATGACAATTCCAGCACCGTTGTAAGGCACAAACATTGCCGTTAGATGGAAATTACAGAGCGGAAGGAACAGCTATTTCGTTTCGGGTGTTCACTGATTTTTGGGCAACGTACGAGTTTACTTTTTTTCACAAAACTAACGATGCATTCGATGAAGTGAGTAATTAAAACTGCATACCACCATCTGGCAAATTAAAATGTGCAATCAAACGAGGAGAACACCGTATGTTTCATGGTTTTAGTTTCGCCTTTTATTAGAAGCGTAGCACGTGCTAGGATGACATTCCTGAAATGAGAAGAAATAACAAAATATTAAATGTATGTTAAGGATTGTCTAAAAATAGGATGTTATTGTATCTGAACGGCTTCATGCAGTTAAAAAAAATGATTGAAATTTATAGCTAAACTGATATCACTTTTTTGCGGAGCAGACTTTTTAGTCGTGAGACAGGGCTAATGCTAAGAACTTTATTATTATGCCACCTTCGAAAAATGTGAGAAACGACAGGAAGCACATTCTTTAGACTATTTTCAAGCATCCCAGCGACTATGTTATTTATATAGTTCAAGATTGTTTCAATTCTACATTTTATCCTATCATTATTCATTCACCATCTAATCCTCCTGTCGGATGGGTTGCCCTTGAACAACACAAAATCGAGTCAAGACACGCAAAAACATTAATAATCTCGATTTGTTGTCAGGACGGCGTATCTTCGCATGCTAATTATATTCAGATGTTGAAAGGCAGTTTGAACATACGCACGAGAGCTGTCTAGAGTTGGTTATCTCTTTCGATGGTGATGTGACAAATGTCTACCATGTGTGAATTTTACGAATAATACTCTACATGAACCGCCTCAATAAGCATAGCAATGAGAGTTGAAGAGAATGCTTCAACATTTGTAAGATATAGTTGACAGTTATAGGGCAGTTTGGTTGACGTTATTTAAGAAAAACGGAAGTGGAATAAATTTAACTTGGTTTGTAAAAACGAAATATTGCACCATTCAAGGGTAAGTTATTGCACTGAATCAAGAAACATGCTGAGCACATGCTTTCGCCAGCACTATATGCTGCTGCGCTCTGTCTAACCAAAACAACCTCCAACGAACAACCCAACAGATGCCAACGGGGGCAATGAACTTGCCAACACCTGCCTGCTTTCGCCGTCGGGGGTAAGTTTACACTTCGAAGGTAAACATTTCAAGTTCAGGCGCTTCCAACGGTACGTTAAATTATTCAAACATGTTTACCCCCTAAGCTCCAAAGCTGATAAGGACCGCGAACTCGATCGGTGGCATGTGCTCCAGTATTTACACATCGATAATGCTCAGCTGGTTACGCTGTTGTTGTTTGGAAAGTTATTTTTAAACAGGATACAGAAACTTTGAGTAGTTTCATAAGCGTTTCAATTATAAGCAGGATAAAGTTATTAAAACCGCAGTAAAATGGTAAACACAGCTCTGTTTCCGATAATGGAATAAATAGCAATTGATAAATTAAACAAAACAAAAGCATAGCGATCAAGTGGTGACCATATTGTCGACAACAAATTATTTGGTTTTTGCAGTTGGAAAGCTACCGAAACTGTTGATATAAAAATAGGACAACAACCGAAGAAGTGAAACCTTCAAAACAACACAATCAAACCTCTTGCCACACCATGATAGAATTGCCTCAATTTTGGCTTCCGACAATTTCTCGCAATGCGTGTACGTGCCTAGAAGAAACTTTTGCCAAAACATTTTCAACCTCAGTCGGAGAAACCGACCGATCCGAAAAGTTCGGAACCGACGTTGGAAGACTTCCTGTGACACTTTAGCCCCGGGATTCTGTCTCTTGCCCGAACTTCAGAAACAACCCCAGTCTCCTATCTGTGCTCGCACATCACCACTCTTCCAAACACATTGCTTCATCATGACCTGCGTGCCGGTTTCTGTTATCAAACAACACCATCTAGGCGAACGCCGGCGTTATCAAAGCGAACGAGCAAAGAAGCCGGTTTCTTCCGGCGTCCCCTTGGAAGACGAGGAGCGTGTACCGGGAAAGCCAGAATCAGGGACCGGTTAGCATGCAAGATGTAGAATGTTAACATCTTTTGCCCCGTCGCATGGTTTCGTTCGTGTAATTATGTTGCCCGAATGTCGACACGGAAGTCTTTGAACATCTTTCCACATCCGCATGCTTCTAGCGCGGCGCTGTAGGACATCGTGTATTCCTGTACTTTCCGGTGTATAAACACACACTCACGCACGACAGCTCTTCGATTGGCCTCGAATCGTAAGAAAACTGGCGCACAATCAAATCTCTGCACTATCTGTACTAACTTTTTCCAGAGGGGAGACGACTCGTAGCAAGGAGAAATGAGACAATTTTCCAAGAAATGATTAAATTATGTCATCATTCGGCGGCAAGTGCACTTTCCGGTGCGTTATCGTTATAACGCAATCTATCTGGGACTTCCATCTGATTCCAGAAAGCAATTAGACAATCATTACCCAGCACGTACGACCCCAGAGGGAAGTTGCTGCTCTTATGCTGCCATCGCACTCAGAAAGCTAAAACAAGGCAGAGCAGCATGGCTTCTCGTTTTCTCGGTTTGCGGACTGCAAGCTGAAACCGATCCAGGTATTTGTCTGATGTGCCATCTATTGCACCCCGGAGGGCATGATAGTGATGATGCTGAGCACAGCTCTTTAGGGAACAGGAAACTACGGTTTCGAATCACATCTTATCGAACCTTATCCTAACCAAGAAGATACATATCAGTTCCTCCGAACAGATGTCACCTCATGCGAAGAAGACGACGAGAGCATTTCTAATCGGTATTGCATATGATATCTCCCTAGACAAAAATTACTCTAAATTCCAACGAGTTTGATAATCAAAGGATCTAACCATATTTTCATACTATATTTTAAAAAGACTTAAGGAAAATCAAACCACAATCTAATGCTTATCTGAAATGCAGTTAATATTATAAACGGCCTTTCTTGATCGTAAAATACATCAAATCAAACTGTAATAATGTGTTCATCCAAAGTTTTATTAAACGAGTGTGCTGCCGTTTCTTACTCAATTGCAACATTTTATGTTTATATTTTCAATAACATCCGATTGCTTATCATCTACTGCGTTGTGCGAGATGTTCCCTTTTGCAGCAGGGAACCAGATAATCAAACCGTTCGAAACTAGCTGCTTGTAATATCTGAAATGGTGTAGCATTAACTTGGACCTTATCTCTTTATCAACCCGTTATAGTATATCTCAAAACGCACTCTGAACGAAGAATGCTGCATCCAATCTTTGTTCAAACTTTGCCCATTTTTCCAATCAATAAGCAAACAGCGAACCTTCTGCCGTATCAGCGTAACCGTTGTAGTTCCCGAGGCTCCTACGAGTAATCTCCGGGCGAAAACGTGTCGACAGAGTTTCCCACCGGCGAGGAGCCCTCAAGCGAACCGTCCGTATCCTTTTAACGCTGCACTCATCAGCGCACGAACCGCAGAACGTGAACAAGCGCACACGAACGCCGTTCGATAAGTGTGTGTGCAGGGTGCGAGATTAAACAACGAACGTGACCAACACCGGTGCTGGGGTGCTTAAACAACAATTTTCCTCACTGTTTATGAAAGCATTACTCCCATTGACGATTGGTTGGAGGGCCCCAGGTCGTCGGAGTCTGGACTACCGTTCTATTTGTGGCAACCCGTCCGACCATCCCTCAATTTTTCCATGGATTCCCGCAGGGTAAAATCCCGAGTGCTGCCAGATACAATCCAGAATCGGTCATCGGCTGGATGGCGTCCAATCATTCCAGCTGCCGGAAGGTTGACTGGAGTCCGCATCAAATCACTGGCCCTTGCTGCATGTTCTGGCTACTGTTGCGGCTTTCAGTGTCCAATATTCTTCTTTCTCCCACCTCACACCAAAGATCCAGTAGCCTGCGGGTCCAGGGCAGACCACGACCGGGCATTAAATCGGATGCACTCGAATTTGGAACCCACTAGACTCTTCAAGTTGTTCTAACCCTCAAGGAAGATGGAGCTGAAAAAAAGAATGGTAGAACCTAAAAGAGCGGGTTAAGAAGTTCCTGTTACCGAGCTAGAACAGACACGCGCGTGTTCTACCATTGACGAAACACTGAGTGTGTGTGTGTTTGCTTAATCATTGAATTGGGATGAAATTTCACTCGTAAAAGGCCACTCTAGGGATTCCGGAAAGCAGAACGCACCAACGGAATAACATTCTTTCCCGCTCCAACTGAAGAGCGACATGCCAGATTGCGGTTTTGGAAACAACGAAGAGATTTTTCCTCTGAAACAAGTTTTGTATCGCACTAAAAATAGACAACTTCTTGAAACATAAACCAGATAATTGGATTCGCTCCAGGAAGACGCTACAAGCGAAAGAAAGTGTTCCCAGAGCACAGGTTAGAGATCGAAGGGCACTGAAGTGGATTCTTGGGAAATTTAATGGATTAATTATTAAAATATTCCATGGAACATGCGTCATGTGATACACACAAGCGCCGCCAATCCTTGTACGACGCATGATTTGTTACTCTTTGCTTCTGGTTTTGAATTTTTAATGGAACAAGATTTTCTACATGCGTGCATAATTTACGCGGTTGCGTTGCGTAATGGCGTGATAAACAACTACTTCTTGCACAAAACTTCGCAGGAAAAGAAGGAAAGCTGAAATTTGATAAACACATGCTTTGCGACTACGGGTAATTTACTCTTCACCCGTTCGTTTATCTCCAAAATGGCAATCCCTTATCCTGAACAAAGCTCCCGTCGACGTGGGTTGCATCATGATGGTGGTCCGAGTACACAACAACAGCAGCATTGCCAACAACTCCTACTAATTCCTGCAAGCAAGAGCGGTTATTTGCCATTGTCTCGTTGGGTAAATTTACATTAACCTTCGCCAAACTTTTAGGACGAATCTCGACACTGTTTATCTTTATCCAACGGCCCTTCCCAGGTGCCTCTTTCTTTATCTTCGCCGCGGCTGAACTCCTCGTACGACCCACAATCGACACAACTCTTCGGCAACGCAGTTTACACACAAAACCCTCCACGGCGTGAAGGGGCACCACACGGTGGGAGCTTATGTTTACCAACTCGTTACGCAAAAACGAACCATTGACGAACTGTCAAGCCGAGAACGTCAAATCTGACAGGCACTGCTTGTCTTTGTTTATGGCTTAAGGGTTTTCCGGCACCGGTTCGCCGTTGTAGTTGTCCGTCAGGATATGGGAAGGATTACTGGGGGACAGACATGAAGACGTAATCGGAGGACTATTGCGTGTTGCCGTATGGCTTCCTACGTCGAGGATCGGTTTCACGTGCTTCCAACCAAAACCACCAGCCAGGACAAGCAAGCCGATGTTCATATGAAAGTCTAAACATTGGGAGACGACGAAAAACCACCGGTGAAATATAAACACAAGCACCTTCCACTTCTTACCATGTTTTCGGGACATCGGTAAGAGTAACTAGAATTTTATTTGGAAAACTTATCGAGTCATTTAAAAATGACTGATAATGGTGAATAACCAATGCAACAATCATGGAGGAACTGAACCAATTTTTTTAAACGAAAACACACTGTATTTCAATATTTCCAAAGTAATTGTGTCTCAAACGCTTATTAGAGGATTTATGACATTGAGTGCAACGTATTTTATTTCATCTAAAACATTCCTCTAACCCACTTCAAAAAGAATGAAATCCAAACCTCATGCACTCCAGAAGATTTGTTGCGGTTATAAGATGATCTTTTCATGTGCCTATCCGCGACAGAGCCGCCTTTCAGCTTGTTATTCTTTCACCGAAAAGGCATTCTTTCTCGGAACTCTATCGAAACCATCTAGGTGCGCAACAGGGCCATGCAGGAGCATCTTCACTCTCGGCAAAGATAATAACGACACGGTGCGTTCCTCATGCACTTCAAACTTAATCCGGATGGGTGAGATTATTTTCTTTGGCCTCACCATTACGTGCCGCTTCTAAGGAAAGAAAAGATTAACCACGAAACTGCAGCACCGGTATTGAAAGGAATAATCATAAGACTCTACAAAACTGAAGTAGAAAGCAGCGAAATAGCAGCGATGCAGTTGTTTCCACATAACTCAAGAAGTAGCCAAAGTTACCGAGACAACTATTCCCTTATTGGACAAATAAGTTAACGTGAAACGTGGGCAGATATTTATATTTGAAGGAAAATTAAAAGCGCGCCACGATCCAAAGGACTGTTGTAGCTGATGCTGCATCGAGAATTCGAAAGAAAAACACCAACCTCCACAAACAAGATCTGGATTGCAAAACAATCTGAAATACTGCAGTCGTTGGCAGACGCAGAAAGGTTCTTCAACCGTCGACGTTGCTTGTTTCGTTTTTGATGAAGAAGACTGTTTCCGTTTCGACTCGCTTGGCTCAGTCGACTTCAAACAGTTTGCAGAACACTATCATGTAGAAGAAGCAAAAGGAAAACAAGGGTATCCGACGGGATAAGCTACACTTTCCTGTACGGGAAGAACGCCACCGTTTAGCTTGCCAGAAGTTGCATGCTTCCGTGTGCTTTTCCCGCTCGGAAGTTGGATTCAGTTACAAAAGTCTTTATTTGACTTCAAGATTGCGGACGTCTTCTTGTACTCGTAGATTGGGTTTGCGTCTCGTAAGGAGAACGTACAACGTGCAATCGTGGACTCCGGACTTGGTGAAGGTATTTAATTTGCAGTTGAAAAAGTGAACAAAATTCATCGTTGCGTATATAGCAAAGGATGAATTATCTGATGAATGCGAGTGAGTTGAGTGAGTTTCTACCGAAATAAATAAATTGTATCTCTTAAAGTATGGTGCGAACAAAGCAAGATGAAACGTACGCTCTTATCCATACCAAGGTGATCCACGTTCACAATTTTCCATTCCTTAGCCTTAACGGATTCAAAACTCCTCCAACAGACGACCGTAGAACAACATCCGCCCTTGTCACTCACTGTGGATCAACGAAATAAACGATGAAAAAAACCAATCGAATTGCTCGTGGCCATTAGGATTTTGGACGGACGACGGGCAAATTATGTTTTCCGAACCATCCGTCTGCCCACCCTGTCCAAGAAAGGCGAAAAGACAACAAACGAACGAGACCGGACACCCAAAAATGTAGTTTCCTTCACCGAACCAAATCCAAAGCTAACCAAACCGCCCGCGATCCACGGTACGGCTTCCGTTTGGATAAATCTTTCTGTCGCATTATCGTTCCGAAACGCTCGGGGTCTATTTCCGGATCGGATTTTCCCGTAGGCTTTTGCGTGCGGAGGTCCTTTTCTTTCCACCAGAACCCTGAGCGCCAGCTGTGTTGCGTTCGGGGTTTTGCGACCAACAGCCAGTTTGAATTATTAATGTAAACGATTTTGTTTTGAATTAATTTACGAGATTAAACATTACGGCCGACGAATATTCATTCCCTTTCGTGGGCCGTAGTACCGACGTACGGACGCAGACAAACTGTCGCCGCGAGGTAGTTTCGGGTCGTCTGATCCGTTTATTGAAAACCTTAACGGGCTCGGGGTTGGAGTGAAACAAAACAAAAAACACAACTTGGTCCAACAATTCCCAAAGTAGACAGAACCAGCAGTAACAGAAAGTGCGTTGGACGGCACGGGCAAAGCAAAGCATAAAACTCCGCGTGAGAGAAGATAATGGAGGGGGGAAATAATAATGCATAATGCGACAGCTTTTAAAAGCGCGGCGGAAATAGCATAAACGAGTGCAACGTGCTGTCATTGTTGAGCCCGCCGACGTCATTTGATCGGTGTCCGTAGTATTTTGTATTTCCATGAGAAAATAATGTCATTCATGTCGAAGGTAAGCCCTTCCTTCCGGCTTGCCATGTTCAACGATTGCTAGAATTGAGGAGGGTAGAGAGAAAAAAGAACGAGAAGATGAAGAAACTTAGACGTCCAAATTCATTAACTGTTCTTGGATTTTATAAAATGTTTAACAATATTGAAAATCGTATTGCATGCTTTTTCTCGCCACGCACTGTTCATTCACATAAATATGCAGCAATTTTGGACGTTCACAAATTGAATAATCAATCTAGCAAAAATTAATATAGATCTCATCCATGCATAGCAAACCCATCCCACGTGCATCGGCTGAGTCACCGGAACGGGCTTCCCACTGACCAACCAAGGGATTACCGTTTGGGCTTCTCTTTCCGATCGCAGTAGAATCTATCCCCGGCTGAAATATGATGCAGATGGTTCGGCTTTGCTCGAACTAATCCCTCCAAGTACCAACCGGCGCGTCATCAACCGGAGGGTGCAAAGGTGAACCCTTTTATTTTTCGTACGAATCCTCACCCGACGAAGCAAACCCACTTCAATACGATCCCTGGCCGATCAGATCTCGGGCACCCCGAAAGCACCCCTGATACGCTCAAGTAGTGGTAGTGGTGATGGTGGTAACTCGATTAAAATTTTTCACCCCTCGTTAACGGAAGGGGTCAACATGGGTCGGTCCCTTAAAACTGATATTCCATCCGTTTCCCGCCACTGGGTAATGAAAAATTGGTTTTCCCTATCATTAAAGGATTCACATTAGGATTCGTCCTGCGTCCACGTATAATGTTTCCAAAACAACGTACTATCGTGTTCCATCCGAACGTATTCGTCATCATCATCATCATCTTCGTCATCCACAAGGCGCCTGTCGTAAAGCATATTCCGACAACAACAACCGAAAAACAAAAACGAATATCCTTCCATCATTCGGTTCAGTTGGGACCCCTTTTTCAGCGGATGAAGTTTGATCCCTATTTTCACGGCTGTTTCGCTGATACCGAACCCCTCACACGTACGGGCAAGCGTAGACAGATTAGGGAAATTCCTCACCGACGTTTGACGAATGGAAAGGGTTGGTCACGCTTGCAGGCTTTTGAGTTGGGTCTGTCAGGAATCACAAGGTACTCTTTTTTTCTTTCCCTTTTCGTAATAGTTCCCGTAGAAGTTCCGTCGAAAAATGCTACAAATTAAATGCGCGTTAATGTGGAAATCATGTTTAATGAGTGACATTTCAAAATATTTTCTCCAACCACCCCGAAAGGGGGTTGATTGGGCGCTACTGAAACAAGACGAAAGCAGAGTAAAGGCGAAGGGGGGAAATAATTAGAAAATCATTCTACCCGCCGAAACTGGCAAATAAATGCTCCATTCCGGCGAGCAACACACATTCCAAACCGGGCGACAGAGTTGTGACGAAGGTATGCTGCGCAGTAATTAACGATGCTTTTATGCATAGTTGAAAGGCACCGTAAAATAATTCCATTGTGCCGCGGCATATTTCATTGGCACACGAAAAGGAAACTCAAGTCGTGGAATTGATCAACATTCCTTAAAAAAGTAATTTTTTAATTTGACTTTGTTCAAATGACATGTCATTGACATATGAAGGAGGGAAATTAAATTGATGTAAAATGAAAGCCACCGAGATGGTGATATAATACTGGTCGAAAAATATTGAAGAAATGTTCTATTAAAACTAGAAATCATATGATGAAAACTTTGGAAACAAGTATGAAGCATACAATTAAAAGTAAAAGTCATTTAAATTAAAATAACAGTGAAAAGAAATCAACAAGACCAATGCAAACAAAACTGTTAACAACAATAACTATCGTTAAACTCAACTAATGGCATGAAATTATACAATTGGATGAGGTATAACCACATTGTCTGAAAAATTCGGGCTCTTACTGCTACTGAAAAATTTGAGGAATTTCATCAATTCCGAAATAAACATTACTGAAATGCCTATTCCCATCCGCAGTCAGTATCATTATCGTTCATCTACCATCCTACACAAACAAGCTGTACGGAGCATACGGCCTTTGGCATATTTGCGCAGGGGAAAATAAAACTGCAAGAGAACAGATAGAAAAGGCCCATAAATTGAGTAGAAAATATTATTCTTTCACATATATCTTGCTCGTTTCGCAAATTTACTCCACGTCAAACCAAAACAACTCTCAATGGTTCTTAGTTTCACACAAAATTGTTCATGTTGCATCCTGGCAACCACAAAACGGCCTCGACGAAACGGCCTTAGTAATACTACAGCAAGTGGACTATCTACGCCTCGGTTACGGAAAACGCTTCCCCAACATGGATGAGCACATCCCAAAACACTCATCTGTATGCAGTTGATGCAACACACTCCATCGGGTCGCGCTTGCCGGACTTAGCAGCATCGTTCTGCAACCGAACCTTCTCGCAATGCGCCAAGCAGCATCCTCGTCGGTTCGTAGGCATTTTCAGTCGCTTTCGTTGGGCAAACTCTAGTACCGTAGGCAGATTTTAAACGTTCCGACGGCCTCACTTTGGCCTATTTGATCCGTCTGCTCTGCAAACGCCTGCTGCTCTGCTACTATTTGTGTGATTTATGCAGCAAACGTTATTATTTATTTCGGTTTTATCTTTATTGCAGAAAACACAGCTCATAAAACAAACTCGACCACGGTTGCTAACCCCAACCAGCGTTCCCAATCTTTCCTCTTCTGGCAACCCGGTTGGTTTGGGCTTATTTATAGATAGAGCATTCGGTGGGTCGTTTCAAATTGGCCACTTTCCTGTGCGCTTCCGCTGCGGCCGACTCTTTCGTCGCCTGTTGTTTCTATCGTGACAGGATTCAACTTCTTCCCTCGAGAGGTTGGTTTATCCGTTCCCCAAACATTCAGAGAGTGTGGTAGTTTATTCATTTGATGGCGATAATTGCGAGCAATCATTTCGATTGTTGCTTTGAGGAACGACGGATAACTGACCATATAGAATTTCCCTAGACGAATCCCTACAGGATATGCTGGGTTTTCCACGAGGCGGTTTTGTTGGTCAACCAAGTTCGCCATAAAAAGTAAAGATAGTGTTTATGGGGAAAGCAATTCAGAATCCTTTAAAATAGAACCTCGTTAACCTGTTTTGCAGCTTTCTAAACAATCAGCGATAAACTCAGAATCAGTACTAACATTACGATACTTCATTTAAGCCGCATAGGGTGAAAAATGTCGTTGACGTTAAAGGTTACTTCCCGTTCCTCTTTCTCCCATAAAACTGGGCCATCAATTATCGCTCGGTCACCGGTAGGTCAGTGTTTTATCCGCACTTTATTAGCTTGACCATCGCTCATTTCCTCGCGCGTGAAAAACGCGACCGCGAACCCGAGGTAGCGATAAATCCAACTCTCCTCCCCATGCCACGCTGTTTAATGTCTCCTTGCGTCCTCCGATGGACGCATTCTTTGCGGTCGTAAAATTCGCTACCCATCCTCACACTCATCATCGGTGCGATAATTTACCAAAGCCCTTCCAATGTGTCCATCTGTGAACGCACAAGAGAATGAGAGACCTTACCGATTGGAAGCTGAAACGAAATGCCTTTGGCGGACGGATATTTATGGGATGGACAGTTTTAATGCGCAAGTCTCCTTGCTTTAATGTGCGTTCCTTGGCGGTGGTATTTTGAATTTGATTTCCTTTGGACGGTTCGTTTATTGTCGCCGAATCCCTCTCGAACCCCGATCTATATAGAATGAAATGCTGGGAAGCGAACGTAACATTGATGATGTTGCGTGAATTAAACAGCTTCTCTGTGACGATTGGGGACATTTGATCGATTGAAAATCAACTCGCATGCCATCATCCCCGGACGGCAAACGAAACCGGTAAAAATAACTTCATTAAAACCCAACCGTATTGTCTTTGCTTCCAAGCACAAGGAACACGTAAGCTAAAAACGATAAATTTGTGACCATCTGAAGTACCCCAGATCGAAGCCAAGAGCTCGATTGATTTGAGCTCCGGGAACCACATATGTTACTGTCAAAGTCGTCGAACCCATCGTAAAAACGAAGCCAATCATCATTCTTACAACTCCGTCGAAGATTGCTCGACGCGAGAGTTGTAAAATATTTATTCTTCGCTTCACGAGAATATTGGCGAATTTTGATGAAGATCGCAGAGCATAACCATCTTCATCAAGCCTTACGCCAAACCGTTATCGTATTTCATTGATGGAAGACAAACGAAAAATGCAAGATGATACCGAAACGATGATTGTCAGTGCCGACTATGAGGGATTAAATATTCTGAAGTGGGTTCAAAATTCATGCAACCAGATGAACCATTTATGAAAACAGCTAGCAAATAAAGTAATCTGCTGCATAGCAAAAGATTAGTCAAGTACACAAATTCAGCGATAATTCAAAAGCAAAATACTTAGCATCAATTTGGATTGATATGTTTATACCCCTCGCATAGTAAATCCTTTTCCAATTTAAAACAACCCACAGGCTAGAAAATATTTGTTATTATTGGTACAAATTGAAACACATTGTAAGATTGACGCATGTTCCACATGCTTCGCAGTATTGCGAGACTTGCTCCATCTTGTCAACGCTTTTGCTTTTCCCCTGCTAAGCTCACAATCGAACCCCATTCCGAGCATACTCCTTCCGATGTGTACTAACTTCCTTGCTTTTGTAAACAGTACAGGGTTGGTAAGGATCAGAACAAAGCAGCAAATAAACGTATCCACTCACAAGCGCACATGGAGCTCAGACACTCCAGCACAATAACCTAATTTCTTCATACAACACCGAACAAAGAGCCATCGTTTGCCAATGTAAAACCAACATTGCGTATGTGAAAGAGGAGGAGGAGAAACCGAGGCGAAAATCGCACAATAACGTCTAACCTCACAGCATACTTACTACATAATAAGTATGACAACCCCATCGAAGGGGACGTTCGGAGCTCACGGAAAAAAGCAAATTGCTTACGGCAAGCGAGGAAACGAAGAGATTCTTAAGAACGCTTCGATGTCTAGAGAATTCTTCGTGTAAGAAATACGCCCTTTCCAAATGCCGTGGAGTTTGTGCACCAGGTATCCTTTCCACGATAGGGTTCATTGTTAATTCACCTGCCGAGAATTCAGCAAACAGGATTTTCAACGAACAGAGCACTCCATTCCCTGGAGGCATTTACCTTAGCGGCGATGCTACAGCGGCTTTTGTAATGGAACTCTCCTTCTAATCCTGCAAACTATTCATAAACTCCCTTCACAAGCACTTTGTGCCTCAAGCAGTCGATTTTAACCGAAAATCGGTGAAATAAATCCCTCACTGAACTGTTGGCACTTAAGTAAACATCCAGGAAGAAAGTTTTTAATCAAAATCAGCCTCGGGCTACTCGTCAAAAGAAAGTGCGTATTTTCTTCCATTCGAATGGACCGCATTCTCTTCATCGACAACCAATGGTTTATGTTTTCCGTCACCCTCACTTTGATACATAACAATCCAAAGCATAAAAACACAATTCCAATCGAACCAAACATGCGAGAGTGCGGCGCAAATTAAAATACCCTCCAGCGGGAGAATTTAATTTTCTCTCCCGTACCTGTACTAATATTGTTGTAAAAATGCCTGACTCTTTTCCCGGCCAATACAAACGAACAAAAGGATTCCTTGCATTTCTTTGTTTGACTTTGCGTATCGGAGGATGGGAATTAGTTCAAAGTACAAACTTGGCTGAGTGTTTTAACAGAACTTTGAATAAAACCGTG